>OY804587.1:0-600000 GCA_963680875.1 Bathymodiolus brooksi | reverse complement strand
CCAAAATATAGAGTTATATCTTATACCAAAACCCAGATTTATATCGTATACCAAAGCCAATATTTATATGGCATACCAAAACCTATATTCATACCGTATACCAAAACGAAGATTTATATCGTATACCGAAACCTAGATTTATACCGTATACCACAACCTAGATTTATCTTGCATACCAAAACCTAGATTTATACTGCATACCAAAACCTAGAGTTATACCGTTTAGATTTATATCGCATACCAATACCTAGATTTGTACCATTTAGATTTATATCGCATACCAAAACCTAGATTTATATCGTATTTCAAAACTTATATTTAGATCGCATACCAAAACCTAGATTTATATCGTATACCAAAACCAAGATTTATATCGCATACAAAAACCTAGATTTATATCGGTTACCAAAACCTAGATTTATATCGTATGCAAAAACCTAGATTTATATTGTTTGCCAAAACATAGATTTATATCGAATAAAAAAACCTAGAAGTATATCAAAAGTATACCAAAACTTTGATTTATATCGCATACCAAAACCTAGATTTATATCGCATACAAAAACCTAGATTAATGTAGTAGAGCAAAACCTAGATTTATCTTGTAAACCACAACCTAGATTTATACCGTATGCGAACACCTAGATTTATACAGTATACCAATACCTGGTTTTACATCGTATACCAAAACCTAGATTTATATCGCATACCAAAACCTAGATATAAACCCCATACCAAAACCTAGATTTTTATCTTATACCAAAACCTAGTTTTATATCGTATACCAAAACCCAGATTCATATCGCATACCATGACCTAAATTTATGTAGCATAGCAAAACCTAGATTTATCTCTTAAACAACAACAACCTAGATTTATACAGCATACCAATACCTAGATTTATATCGCATACCAAAACCTAGATTTATGTTGCATAGCAAAACCTAGATTTTTCTCGTAAACCACTACCTAGATTTATATCGTATACAAAAACCTAGATTTATATCGGTTACCAAAACCTAGATTTATATCGTATGCAAAAACCTAGATTTATATTGTTTGCCAAAACATAGATTTATATCGAATAAATAAACCTAGAAGTATATCAAAAGTATACCAAAACTTTGATTTATATCGCATACCAAAACCTAGATTTATATCGCATACAAAAACCTAGATTAATGTAGTAGAGCAAAACCTAGATTTATCTTGTAAACCACAACCTAGATTTATACCGTATGCGAACACCTAGATTTATACAGTATACCAATACCTGGTTTTACATCGTATACCAAAACCTAGATTTATATCGCATACCAAAACCTAGATATAAACCCCATACCTAGATTTTTATCTTATACCAATTCCTAGTTTTATATCGTATACCAAAACCCAGATTTATATCGCATACCAAGACCTAAATTTATGTAGCATAGCAAAACCTAGATTTATCTCTTAAACAACAACCTAGATTTATACCATATATGAAAACCTAGATTTATACAGCATACCAATACCTAGATTTATATCGCATACCAAAACCTAGATTTATATCGCATACCAAAACCTAGATTTATGTTGCATAGCAAAACCTAGATTTATCTCGTAAACCACTACCTAGATTTATACCGTATACCAAAACCTAGATTTATACTGCATACGAAAACCTAGATCTACACAGTATACCAATACCTAGATTTATATCGCATACCAAAACTTAGATTTATATCACATATCAAAACCTAGATTCATACTGTATACCAAAGCCTAGATTTATATCGCATACCAAAACCTAGATTTATACCGCATACCATAACCTATTATTATACCGTATACCAAAACCTATATTTATACCGTATACCAAAACCTAGATTTATATCGTATACCAAAACCTAGATTTATACAATATACTAATACCTGGATTTATAACGTATATCAAAACGTAGATGTATATCGCACACGAAAACCTAGAATTATGTAGGATAGCAAAACCTAGATTTATCTCGTAAACCACAACCTAGATTTATACCGTATACGAAAACCTAGATTTATACAGTATACCAAAACATAGATTTATACCGTATACCAAAACCTAGATTTATATAGTATACCAAAACCTAGATTTAAACCCCATACCAAAACCTAGATTTATATCTTATACCAAAACCTAGTTTTATATCGCATACCAAAACCTAAATTTATACCGTATACCAAAACCTATATTTATATCGTATACCAAAACCTACATCTATACCGTAAACCAAAACCTAGATTTATATCGTATTCCAAAACCTAGATTTATACCGTATACCAGAACCTATATGTATACCGAATACCAATACCTAGATTTATACCGTATACGAAAACCTAGATTTATAAAGTATACCAAAACTTTGATTTATTTCGTATTCCAAAGACTAGATTTATATCGTATGCCAAAACCTAGATTTATAAAGTATACCAAAACTTTGATTTATAGCTGATACCAAAGCGTAGATTTATATCGTATACCAAAATATAGAGTTATATCTTATACCAAAACCCAGATTTATATCGTATACCAAAGCCAATATTTATATGGCATACCAAAACCTATATTTATACCGTATACCAAAACGAAGATTTATATCGTATACCGAAACCTAGATTTATACCGTATACCACAACCTAGATTTATCTTGCATACCAAAACCTAGATTTATACTGCATACCAAAACCTAGAGTTATACCGTTTAGATTTATATCGCATACCAATACCTAGATTTGTACCATTTAGATTTATATCGCATACCAAAACCTAGATTTATATCGTATTTCAAAACTTATATTTAGATCGCATACCACAACCTAGATTTATATCGTATACCAAAACCAAGATTTATATCGTATACAAAAACCTAGATTTATATCGGTTACCAAAACCTAGATTTATATCGTATGCAAAAACCTAGATTTATATTGTTTGCCAAAACATAGATTTATATCGAATAAAAAAACCTAGAAGTATATCAAAAGTATACCAAAACTTTGATTTATATCGCATACCAAAACCTAGATTTATATCGCATACAAAAACCTAGATTAATGTAGTAGAGCAAAACCTAGATTTATCTTGTAAACCACAACCTAGATTTATACCGTATGCGAACACCTAGATTTATACAGTATACCAATACCTGGTTTTACATCGTATACCAAAACCTAGATTTATATCGCATACCAAAACCTAGATATAAACCCCATACCAAAACCTAGATTTTTATCTTATACCAAAACCTAGATTTATATCGTATACCAAAACCCAGATTTATATCGCATACCAAGACCTAAATTTATGTAGCATAGCAAAATCTAGATTTATCTCTTAAACAACAACCTAGATTTATACCATATATGAAAACCTAGATTTATACAGCATACCAATACCTAGATTTATATCGCATACCAAAACCTAGATTTATATCGCATACCAAAACCTAGATTTATGTTGCATAGCAAAACCTAGATTTATCTCGTAAACCACTACCTAGATTTATACCGTATACCAAAACCTAGATTTATACTGCATACGAAAACCTAGATCTACACAGTATACCAATACCTAGATTTATATCGCATACCAAAACTTAGATTTATATCACATATCAAAACCTAGATTCATACTGTATACCAAAGCCTAGATTTATATCGCATACCAAAACCTAGATTTATACCGCATACCATAACCTATAAATATACCGTATACCAAAACCTATATTTATACCGTATACCAAAACCTAGATTTATATCGTATACCAAAACCTAGATTTATACAATATACTAATACCTGGATTTATAACGTATATCAAAACGTAGATGTATATCGCACACGAAAACCTAGAATTATGTAGGATAGCAAAACCTAGATTTATCTCGTAAACCACAACCTAGATTTATACCGTATACGAAAACCTAGATTTATACAGTATACCAATACCTAGATTTATATCGCATACCAAAACCTAGATTTATATCGCATACCAAAACATAGATTTATACCGTATACGAACACCTAGATTTATACAGTATACCAATACCTAGATTGATATCGCATACCAAAACCTAGATTTATATAGTATACCAAAACCTAGATTTAAACCCCATACCAAAACCTAGATTTATATCTTATACCAAAACCTAGTTTTATATCGCATACCAAAACCTAAATTTATACCGTATACCAAAACCTATATTTATATCGTATACCAAAACCTACATTTATACCGTATACCAAAACCTAGATTTATATCGTATTCCAAAACCTAGATTTATACCGTATACCAGAACCTATATGCATACCGAATACCAATACCTAGATTTATACCGTATACGAAAACCTAGATTTATAAAGTATACCAAAACTTTGATTTATTTCGTATTCCAAAGCCTAGATTTATATCGTATGCCAAAACCTAGATTTATAAAGTATACCAAAACTTTGATTTATATCGTATTCCAAAGCCTAGATTTATATCGCATACCAAAACCTAGATTTATATCGTATACCAAAACCTAGATTTATACGACATACCAAAACCTCGATTTATACCGCATACCAAAACCTAGATTTATACCGTATACCAATAACTAGATTTATATCGAATACCAAAACCTAGATTTATATCCTATACCAAAACCTAGATTTATATCGTATACCAAAACCTAGATTTATACCACATACCAAAACCTCGATTTATACGGCAACCTAAAACCTAGATTTATACCACATACGAAAACCTAGATTTACACAATATACCAATACCTAGATTTATATCGTATACTAAAACTTAGATTTATATCACATACCAAAACCTAGATTTATACTGTATACCAAAGCCTAGATTTATATCGCATACCAAAACCTAGATTTATACCGTATACCAAAACCTATATTTATACCGTATCCCAAAACCTATATATATACCGTATACCAAAACCTAGATTTATATCGTATACCAAAACCTAGATTTATACCGTATACCAAAATCTATATTTATACTGTATTCCAAAACCTAGATTTATATCGTATACCAAAACCTAGATTTATATCGCATACCAAAACCTAGATTTATAAAACATACCAAAACCTGGATTCATACGGCATACATTTATATCGCATACCAAAACCTAGATTTATATCGGATACCAAAACGTAGATTTATGTCGTATACCAAAACCCAGATGTATATCATATACCAAAGCCAATATTTATATGGCATACCGAAACCTAGATTTATACCGTATACCACAACCTAGATTTATCTCGCATACCAAAACCTAGATTTATACTGCAAACCAAAATCTAGAGTTATACCGTTTAGATTTATATCGCATACCAATACCTAGATTTGTACCATTTAGATTTATATCACATACCAAAACCTAGATTTATATCGTATATCAAAACTAATATTTAGAACGCATACCAAAACCTAGATTTATAAAGTATACCAAAACCTAGATTTATATCGGATGCCAAAACCTAGATTTATATCGTATGCAAAAACCTAGATGTATATTGATTGCCAAAACATAGATTTATATCGAATAATAAAACCTAGAAGTATACCAAAAGTATTCCAAAACTTTGATTTATATAGCATACCAAAACCTAGATTTATATCGCATACCAAAACCTAAATTTATGTTGTAGAGCAAAACCTAGATTTATCTTATAAACCACAACCTAGATTTATACCGTATACGAACACCCAGATTTATACAGTCTACCAATACCTAGATTTATATCGTATACCAAAACCTAGATTTATATCGTATACCAAAACCTAGATTTTTACCCCATACCAAAACCTAGATTTTTATCTTATACCAAAACCTAGTTTTATATCGCATACCAAAACCCAGATTTATATCGCATACCAATACCTAGATTTATGTAGTATAGCAAAACCTAGATTTATCTCGTAAACAGCAACCTAGATTTATATCATATACGAAAACCTAGATTTATACAGCATACCAAAACCTAGATTTATATCGCATACCAAAACCTAGATTTTTATGCATACCAAAACCTAGATTTACGTTGCATAGCAAAACCTAAATTTATCTCGTAAGCCACCACCTATATTTATACCACATACGAAAACCTAGATCTACACAGTATACCAATACCTAGATTTATATCGCATACCAAAACTTAGATTTATATCACAAACCAAAACCTAGATTTATACTGAATACCAAAGCCTAGATTTATATCGCATACCAAAACCTTGATTTATACCGTATACCAAAACCTATATTTATACCGTATACCAAAACCTATATTTATACCGTATTCCAAAACCTAGATTTATATCGTATACCAAAACCTAGCTTTATACAATATAGCAATACCTGGATTTATAACGTATAGCAAAACCTAGATTTATCTCGTAAGCCACAACCAACATTTATACCGTATATCGCATACCAAAACTTAGATTTATATTGCATACCAAAACCTACATTTATGTTGTATAGCAAAACCTAGATTTATATCGTAAACCACTTCCTAGATTTATACCGTATACCAAAACCTACATTTATACCGCATACGAAAACATAGATCTACACAGTATACCAATACCTAGATTTATATCGCATACCAAAACTTAGATTTATATCATTTACAAAAACCTAGATTTATATTGTTTGCCAAAACCTAGATTTATATCGAATAAAAAAACCTAGATTTATATAGCATAACAAAACCTAGATTTATATCGCATACCAAAACCTGGATTTATACCTAATACCAAAACCTACATTTATATCGTATACCAAAACCTATATATATACCGTATACCAAAACCTAGATTTATATAGTATACCAAAACCTACATTTATACCCTATACCAAAACCTATATGTATACCGAATACCAATATTTAGATTAATACGTATACGAAAACCTAAATTTATTTCGTATTTCAAAACCTAGATTTATATCGCACACAAAAACATAGATTTATGTAGCATAGCAACACCTAGATTTATCTTGTAAACAACAACCTAGATTTATACCGTATACGAAAACCTAGATTTATACAGTATACCAATACCTAGATTTATATCGTTTACCAAAACCTAGATTTATATCGTATGCCAAAACCTAGATTTATATAGTATACCAAAACTTTGATTTATATCGTTTACTAAAGCCTAGATTTATCTCGTATACCAAAACCTAGATTTATACAGTATACCAAAACTTAGATTTATACAGTATACCAATGCCTAGATTGATATCGAGTACCAAAACCTAGATTTATATCGCATACCAAAACCTAAATTTATATCGTATGACAAAACCTAGATATATACCATATACCAAAACCTAGATTCATACTGTATACCAATAACTAGAATTATATCGAATACCAAAACCTAGATTTATATCCTATGCCAAAACCTAGATTTATATCGCATACCAAAACCTAGAATTAAACCACATACCAAAACCTCGATTTATACGGCATACTAAAACCTAAATTTATACCGCATACGAAAACCTAGATTTATACTGCATACCAAAGCCTAGATTTATATCGCATACCAAAACCTAGATTTATACCGTATACCAAAACCTATATTTATACCGTATTCCAAAACCTTTATTTATACCGTATACCAAAACCTAGATTTATATCGTATACCAAAACCTAGATTTATACCGTATACCAAAACCTATATATATACTGTATACCAAAACCTAGATTTATATCGCATACCAAAACCTAGATTTATATCGCATACCAAAACCTAGATTTATAAAACATACCAAAACCTCGATTTATACGGCATACATTTATATCGCATACCAAAACCTAGATTTATATCGGATACCAAAACGTAAATTTATATCGTATGCCAAAATATAGATTTATATCTTATACCAAAACCCAGATTTATATCGTATACCAAAGCTAATATTTATATGGCATACCAAAACCTATATTTATACCGTATACCAAAACGTAGATTTATATCGTATACCGAAACCTAGATTTATACCGTATACCACAACCACCACAACCTAGATTTATCTCGCATACCAAAACCTAGATTTGTACCATTTAGATTTATATCGCATACCAATACCTAGATTTGTACCATTTAGATTTATATCGCATACCAAAACCTAGATTTATATCGTATATCAAAGCTTATATTTAGATCGCATACCAAAACCTAGATTTATATAGTATACCAAAACTTTGATTTATATCGTATACCAAAACCAAGATTTATATCGTATACAAAAACCTAGATTTATATCGGATGCCAAAACCTAGATTTATATCGTATGCAAAAACCTAGATTTATATTGTTTGCCAAAACATAGATTTATATCGAATAAAAAAACCTAGAAGTATACCATAAGTATACCAAAACTTTGATTTATATCGCATACCAAAACCTAGATTTATATCGCATACTAAAACCTAGATTTATGTAGTAGAGCAAAACCTAGATTTATCTTGTAAACCACAACCCAGATTTATACCGCATACGAACACCTAGATTTATACAGTATACCAATACCTAGATTTATATCGTATACCAAAACCTAGATTTATATCGTATACCAAAACCTAGATTTAAACCCCATACCAAAACCTAGATTTATATCTTATACTAAAACCTAGTTTTATATCGCATACCAAAACCCAGATTTATATCGCATACCAAGACCTAGATTTATGTAGTATAGCAAAGCCTAGATTTATCTCGTAAACAACCTAGATTTATATCATATACGAAAACCTATATCTACACAGTATACCAATACCTAGATTTATATCGCATACCAAAACTTAGATTTATATCACATACCAAAACCTAGATTTATACTGTATACCAAAGACTAGATTTATATCGCATACCAAATCCTAGATTTATACCGTATACCAAAACCTATATTTATACCGTATACCAAAACCTATATTTATACCGTATACCAAAACCTAGATTTAAATCATATACCAAAACCTAGATTTATACAATATACCAATACCTGGATTTATAACGTATATCAAAACCTAGATTTATATCGCACACTAAAACCTAGATTTATGTAGCATAGCAAAACCTAGATTTATCTCGTAAACCACAACCTAGATTTATACCGTATGCGAAAACCTAGATTTATACAGTATACCAAAACCTTGATTTATATCGTATACCAAAACCTAGATTTATACCACATACCAAAACCTCGATTTATACCGGATACCAAAACCTAGATTTATATTGCATACCAAAACATAGATTTATACAGTATACCAATACCTAGTTTTATATCGTATTCCAAAACCTAGATTTATATCGTATACCAAAACCTAAATTTAAACCCCATACCAAAACCTAGATTTATATCTCATACCAAAACCTTGTTTTATATCGCATACCAAAACCTAGATTTATACCGCATACCAAAACCTATATTTATATCGTATACCAAAACCTATATATATACCGTATACCAAAACCTAGATTTATATCGTATACCAAAACCTAGATTTATACCGAATACCAATACCTAGATTTATACCGTATACGAAAACCTAGATTTATACAGTATACCAATACCTCAATTTATATCATATATCAAAACCTAGATTTATATCGCACACCAAAACCTAGATTTATGTAGCATAGCAAAACCTAGATTTATCTCGTAAACCACAACATAGATTTATACCGTATTCGAAAACCTAGATTTATACAGTATACCAATACCTAGATTTATATCGTATGCCAAAACCTACATTTTTATAGTATACCAATACCTAGATTTATATCGCATACCAAAACCTAGATTTATACCACATACCATAACCTCGATTTATACGGCATACCAAAACCTAGATTTATATAGCATAGCAAAACCTAGATTTATCTCGTTAATCACAACCTAGATTCATACCGTGTACGAAAACCTAGATTTATACAGTATACCAATACCTAAATGTATATCGTATGTCAAAACCTAGATTTATATCGCACACCAAAACCTAGATTTATGAAGCATAGCAAAACCTAGATTTATCTCGTAAACCACAACCTAGATTTATACCGTATTCGAAAACCTAGATTTATACAGTATACCAAAACTTATATTTTGATCGCATACCAAAACCTAGATTTATATAGTATACCAAAACTTTGATTTATATCGTATACCAAAACCAAGATTAATATCGTATGCAAAAACCTAAATTTATATCGCATACCAAAACCTAGATTTATATCGCATACCAAAACGTAGATTTATGTAGTAGAGCAAAACCTAGATTTATCTCGTAAACAACAACCTAGATTTATTCCGTATACGAACACCTAGATTTATACAGAATACCAAAACCTAGATTTATATCGAATACCAAAACCTAGATTTAAACCCCATACCAAAACCTTGTTTTATACCGTATCCCAAAACCAATATTTATACCGAATACCAATACCTAGATCTATACTGCATACCAAAAAATAGATTTATATCTTATACCAAAACCTAGATTTATATTGCATACCAAAGCCTAGATTTATATAGCATAGCAAAACCTAGATTTATCTCGTAAATCACAACCTAGATTCATACCGTGTACGAAAACCTAGATTTATACAGTATACCAATACCTAAATTTATATCGTATGTCAAAACCTAGATTTATATCGCACACCAAAACCTAGATTTATGTAGCATAGCAAAACCTAGATTTATCTCGTAAACCACAACCTAGATTTCTACCGTATTCGAAAACCTAGATTTATACAGTATACAAATACCTAAATTTATATCGTATGTCAAAACCTAGATTTATATCGCACACCAAAACCTAGATTTATGTAGCATAGCAAAATCTAGATTTATCTCGTAAACCACAACCTAGATTTATACCGTATTCGAAAACCTAGATTTATACAGTATACCAATACCTAGATTTATATTGTTTACCAAAACCTAGATTTATATCGTATGCCAAAACCTAGATTTAGATAGTATACCAAAACTTTGATTTATATCGTATACCAAAGCGTAGATTTATCTCGTATGCCAAAACCTAGATTTATACAGTATGCTAAAACCTAGATTTATACAATATACCAATACCTAGATTGATATGGTGTACCAAAATCTAGATTTATATCGCATACCAAAACCTAGATTTATACCGTATACCAATAACTACATTTATATCGAATACCAAAATCTAGATTTATATCGTATAACAAAACCTAGATTTATATCGTATACCAAAACCTAGATTTATAAAACATACCAAAACCTCGATTTATACGGCATACATTTATATCGCATACCAATCCCTAGATTTATATCGCATACCAAAACGTAGATTTATATCGTATACCAAAACATACATTTATATCTTATACCAAAACCCAGATTTATATCGTATACCAAAGCCAATATTTATATGGCATACCAAAACCTAGATTTATATCACATACCAAAACCTAGATTTATATCGCATACCAAAACGTAGATTTATGTAGTAGAGCAAAACCTAGATTTATCTCGTAAATCACAACCTAGATTTATACCGTATTCGAAAACCTTGATTTATACAGTATACCAATACCTAGATTTATATCGTTTAACAAAACCTAGATTTATATCGTATGCCAAAACCTAGATTTATACAATATACCTAGATTGATATCGTGTAATAAAACCTAGGTTTATACCATTTAGGTTTGTATCGCATACCAAAACTTTGATTTATATCGCATACCAAAACCATGATTTATATCGTATGCAAAAACCTAGATTTATATCGGATACCAAAACCAAGATTTATATCGTATGCAAAAATCTAGATTTATATCGAATACCAAAACCCAGATTTATATCGTATACCAAAGCCACTATTTATATGGCATACCAAAACCTATATTTATACCATATACCAAAACCTAGGTTTAAATCGTATACCAAAACCTATATTTATACCATATACCAAAACCTAGGTTTATATCGTATACCGAAACCTAGATTTATATCGTATGCAAAAACCTAGATTTATATCGGATACCAAAACCAAGATTTATATCGTATGCAAAAACCTAGATTTATATCGGATACCAAAACCTAGATTTATATCGTATACCAAAACCTATATTTATACCGAATACCAAAACCAAGATTTATATCGTATACAAAAACCTAGATGTATATCGGATACCAAAACCAATATTTATATCGTATACAAAAACCTAGATTTATATCGGATACCAAAACCTAGATTTATATCGTATACCAAAATCTTTATTTATACCGAATACCAAAACCTAGATTTATATCGTATATCAAAACCTAGATTTATATCGCTTACCAAAGCCTAGATTTATATAGTATAGCAAAACCTAGATTTATCTCGTAACCCACAACCTAGATTTATACCGTATACGAAAATCTAGATTTATACAGTATACCAATACCTAAATTTATATCGTATATCAAAACCTAGATTTATATCACACATCAAAACCTAGATTTATGTAGCATAGCAAAACCTAGATTTATCTCGTAAACCACAACCCAGATTTATACCGTATGCGAAAACCTAGATTTATACAGTATACCAATACCTAGATTTATATCGTTTACCAAAACCTAGATTTATATCACATGCCAAGACCTAGATTTTTATAGTATACCAAAACTTTGATTTATATCGTATACCAAAGCCTAGATTTATCTCGTATACTAAAACCTAGATTTATACAGTATACCAAAACTTAGATTTATACAGTATACCAATGCCTAGATTGATATCGTGTACCAAAACCTAGATTTATATCGCATACCAAAACCTAGATTTATATCGTATACCAAAACCTAGATTTATATTGCATACCAAAATCTAGATTTATATCGTATACCAAAACTTAGATTTATACCGTATACCAATAACTAGATTTATATCGAATACCAAAACCTAGATTTATATCCTATGCCAAAACCTAGATTTATATTGTATACCAAAACCTAGATTCATACCACATACCAAAACCTCGATTTATACGGCATACCAAAACTTAGATTTATATCACATACCAAGAACTAGATTTATACTGTATACCAAAGCCTCTATTGATATCGTGTACCAAAACCTAGATTTATATCGCATACCAAAACCTAGATTTATATCTTATACCAAAACCTAGATTTATATCGCATACCAAAACCTAGATTTATATCGCATACCAAAACTTAGATTTATAATGTATACCAAAGCCTAGATTTATATCGCATACCAAAACCTAGATTTATATCGTATACCAAAACCTATATTTATACCATATACCAAAACCTATATTTATATCGTATACCAAAACCTAGATTTATATCGAATACCAAAACCTAGATTTATATCGTATGCCAAAACCTAGATTTATACCACATACCAAAACCTCGATTTATACGGCATACCAAAACCTAGATTTATACCGCATACGAAAACCTAGATTTACACAGTATACCAATTCCTAGATTTAAATCGCATACCAAAACTTAGATTTATATCACATACCAAAACCTGGATTTATACTGTTATACCGAAGCCTAGATTTATATCGCATACCAAAACCTAAATGTGTACCGTATACCAAAACCTATATTTATACCGTATACCAAAACCTATATGTATACCGTATATCAAAACCTAGATTTATATCGTATGCCAAAACCTAGATTTATACCGTATACCAAAACCTAGATGTATACAATATACCAATACCTAGATTTATAACGAATATCATAACCTTGATTTATATCGCACACCAAAACCTAGATTTATGTAGCATGGCAAAACCTAGATTTATCTCGTAAACCACAACCTAGATTTATACCGTATACGAAAACCTTGATTTATACAGTATACCAATACCTAGATTTATATCGTATACCAAAACCTAGATTTATACCACATACCAAAACCTCGATTTATACCGCATATCAAAACCTAGATTTATATCATATACAAAAACCTAGATTTATATTGGTTGTCGAATAAAAAAACCTAGAATTATATAGTATACCAAAATTTTGATTTATATCAAATACCAAAACCTAGATTTATATCGCATACCAAAACCTAGCTTTATGTAATAGAGCAAAACCTAGATTATTCTCGTAAACCACACCCTAGATTTATACCGTATACGAACACCTAGATTTATACAGTATACCAATACCTAGGTTTATATCGTATACCAAAACTTACATTTAAAACCCATGCCAAAACCTAGTTTTATATCTTATACCAAAATCTAGATTTATACGGCATACCAAAACCTAGATTTATACCGCATACGAAAATCTAGATTTACACAATATACCAATGCCTAAATTTATACCGCATACCAAAACTTAGATTTATATCACATACCAAAACCTAAATTTATACTGTATACCAAAGCCTAGATTTATATCGCATACCAAAACCTAGATTTATATCGTATACCAAAACCTATATTTATACCGTATACCAAAATCTAGATTTATATAGTATACCAAAACCTAGATTTATATCGTATACCAAAACCTAGATTTATACAATATACCAATACCTGGATTTATAGCGAATATAAAAACCTAGATTTATATCGCACACCAAAACCTAGATTTATATAGCTTGGCAAAACCTAGATTTATCTCGTAAACCACAACCTAGATTTATACCGTACACAAAAACCTAGATTTATACAGTATACCAATACCTAGATTTATATCGTATACCAAAACCTCGATTTATACCGCATACCAAAACCTAGATTTATATCAAATACCAATACCTAGATTTATATCCCATTCCAAAACCTATCTTTATGTAGTAGATCAAAAACTAGATTTATCTCGTAAACCACAACCTAGATTTATACCGAATACGAACACCTAGATTTATACAGTATACCAATACATAGATTTAAACCCCATACCAAAACCTAGATTTATATCTTATACCAAAAGCTAGTTTTATATCGCATACCTAGACCTAGATTTATAACGTATACCAAAACCTTTATTTATACCGTATACCAAAACCTATATATATACCGAATACCAAAACCTAGATTTATATCGCATACCAAAACCTAGATTTATACCGTAAACCAAAAGCTATATTAATACCGAATACCAATACCTAGATTTATATCGCACACCAAAACCTAGATTTATATCTTATACCAAAACCTAGATTTATATCCCATACCAAAACCTAGATTTATTTTGCATAGCAAAACCTACATTTATCTCGTAATCCACTACCTAGATTTATACCGTATACCAAAACTTAGATTTATACTGTATACATCTAGGTTTTGGTATGCGGTATAGATCTAGGTTTTGGTATGCGAAATAAAACTAGGTTTTGGTATAAGATATAAATCTAGGCTTTGGTATGGGGTTTAAATCTAGGTTTTGGTATACGATATAAATCTAGGCATTGGTATACTGTGTAAATCTAGGTTTTCGTATACGGTATAAATCTAGGTTTTGGTATACGATATAAATCTAGGTTTTGGCATACGATATAAATCTAGGTTTTGGTATTCGATGTAAATCTAGTTATTGGTATACGGTATAAATCTAGGTTTTGGTATGCGGTACAAATCGAGGTTTTGGTATGCGATATAAATCTAGGTTTTGGTATACGATATAAATCTAGGTTTTGCTCTACTACATAGATCTAGGTTTTGGTATGCGATATAAATCTAGGTTTTGGTATGCGATATAAATCTAGTTTTTGGTATGCGATATAAATCAAAGTTTTGGTATACTTTTGGTATAGTTCTAGGTTTTTTTATTCGATATAAATCTATGTTTTGGCAAACAATATAAATCTACGTTTTTGCATACGATATAAATCTAGGTTTTGGTATCCGATATAAATCTAGGTTTTTTTATGCGATATAAATCTTGATTTTGGTATACGATATAAATTAAAGTTTTGGTATACTATATAAATCTAGGTTTTGGTATGCGATCTAAATATAAGTTTTGATATTCGATATAAATCTAGGTTTTGGTATGCGTTATAAATCTAGGTATTGGTAAACGATATAAATCTAGGTTTTGGTATACTGTATAAATCTAGGTTTTCGTATACGGTAAAAATCTAGGTAGTGGTTAATGAGATAAAACTTGGTGTTGCTATGCTACATAAATCTAGGCTTTGGTGTGCGATATAAATCTAGGTTTTCATATACGATATAAATTTAGGTATTGGTATACTGTATAAATCTAGGTTTTCGTATACGGTATATATATAGGTTTTGGAATACGATATAAATATAGGTTTTGGTATACGGTATAAATCTAGGTTTTGGTATGCGAAATAAAACTAGGTTTTGGTATAAGATATAAATCTAGGCTTTGGTATGGGAGTTAAATCTAGGTTTTGGTATACGATATAAATCTAGGCATTGGTATACTGTGTAAATCTAGGTTTTCGTATGCGGTATATATCTAGGTTTTGGTATGCCGTATAAATCGAAGTTTTGGTATGTGGTATAAATCTAGGTTTTGCTATACGATATAAATCTAGGTATTGGTATACTGTGTAAATCTAGGTTTTCGTATACGGTATAAATTTAGGTTTTGGTATACGATATAAATCTAGGTTTTGGTATACGATATAAATCTAGTTATTGGTATACGGTATAAATCTAGGTTTTGGTATGCGGTATAAATCGAGGTTTTGGTATGCGATATAAATCTAGGTTTTGGTATACGATATAAATCTAGGTTTTGCTCTACTACATAAATCTAGGTTTTGGTATGCGATATCAATCTAGGTTTTGGTATGCGATATAAATGAAAGTTTTGGTATACTTTTGGTATACTTCTAGGTTTTTTTATTCGATATAAATCTATGTTTTGGCAAACAATATAAATCTACGTTTTTGCATACGATATAAATCTAAGTTTTGGTTACCGATATAAATCTAGGTTTTTGCATGCGATATAAATCTTGATTTTGGAATACGATATAAATCAAAGTTTTGGTATACTATATAAATCAAGGTTTTGGTATGCGATCTAAATATAAGTTTTGATATTCGATATAAATCTAGGTTTTGGTATGCGTTATAAATCTAAATGGTACAAATCTAGGTATTGGTATGCAATATAAATCTAAACGGTATAAATCTAGGTTTTGTTATGCAGTATAAATCTAGGTTTTAGTTTGCGAGATAAATCTAGGTTGTGGTATACGATATAAATCTAGGTTTCGGTATGCGATATAAATCTACGTTTTGGTATACGGTATAAATATAGGTTTTGGTATGCCATATAAATATTGGCTTTGGTATACGATATAAATCTGGGTTTTGGTATAGGATATAAATCTATATTTTGGTATAAGAAATAAATCTACGTTTTGGTATCCGGTATAAATCTAGGTTTTGGTATGCAATATAAATGTATGCCGTATAAATCGAGGTTTTGGTATGTTTTATAAATCTAGGTTTTGTTATACGATATAAATCTAGGTTTTGGTATACAGTATATATATAGGTTTTGGTATGCGGTATACATCTAGGTTTTGGTATACGATATAAATCTAGGTTTTGGTATACGGTATAAATCTAGGTTTTGGTATGCGATATAAATCTAGGCTTTGGTATACAGTATAAATCTAGGTTTTGGTATGTGATATAAATTTAAATTTTGGTATACGATATAATTCTAGGTATTGGTATACTGTGTAAATCTAGGTTTTCGTATCGGTATAAATCTAGGTTTTAGTATGCCGTATAAATCGAGGATTTGGTATGTGGTATATATCTACGTTTTGGTATACGATATAAATCTAGGTTTTGGCATAGGATATAAATCTAGGTTTTGGTATTCGATATAAATCTAGTTATTGGTATACTGTATAAATCTAAGTTTTGGTATACTGTATAAATCTAGGTTTTGGTATACGAGATAAATCTAGGCTTTGGTATACGATATAAATCAAAGTTTTGGTATACTATATAAATCTAGGTTTTGGCATACAATATAAATCTAGGTTTTGGTAAACGATATAAATCTAGGTATTGGTATACTGTATAAATCTAGGTTTTCGTATGCGGTATAAATCTGGGTATTGATATACTGTGTAAATCTAGGTTTTGGTATACGATATAAATGTAGGTTTTGGTATACGGTATAAATATAGTTTTTGGTATGTGATATAAAACTAGGTTTTGGTAAAAGATATAAATTTAGGTTTTGGTATGGGGTTTAAATCTAGGTTTTGGTATACGATTTAAATCTAGATTTTGGTATTCGATATAAATCTAGGTATTGGTATACTGTATAAATCTAGGTGTTCGCATACGGTATAAATCTAGGTTGTGGTTTACGAGAAAAATCTAGGTTTTGCTATACTACATAAAGCTAGGTTTTGGTATGCGATATAAGCCTATATTTATACCGAATACCAATATTTGATATAAATCAAAGTTTTGGTATACTATATAATTCTCGGTTTTTCTTATTCGATATAAATCTAGGTATTGGTATACTGTATAAATCTAAGTTTTCGTATACGGTATAAATCTAGGTTGTGCTTTACGAGATAAATCTAGGTTTTGCTATGCTACATAAATCTAGGTTTTGGTGTGCGATATAAATCTAGGTTTTGGTATACGATATAAATTTAGGTTTTGGTATACGATATAAATCTAGGTTTTGATATACGAGATAAATCTAGTTATTGGTATACTGTATAAATCTAGGTTTTGGTAAACGATATAAATCTAGGTATTGGTATACTGTATACATCTAGGTTTTCGTATACGGTAAATATCTAGGTAGTGGTTTACGAGATAAATCTAGGTGTTGCTATGCTACATAAATCTAGGCTTTGGTGTGCGATATAAATCTAGGTTTTCATATACGATATAAATTTTGGTATTGGTAAACTGTATAAATCTAGGTTTTCGTATACTGTATATTAATAGGTTTTGGAATACGATATAAATATAGGTTTTGGTATGCGTATAAATCTAGGTTTTGGTATGCGAAATAAAACTAGGTTTTGGTATAAGATATAAATCTAGGCTTTGGTATGGGGTTTAAATCTAGGTTTTGGTATACGATATAAATCTAGACATTGGTATACTGTGTAAATCTAGGTTTTCGTATGTGGTATATATCTAGGTTTTGGTATGCCGTATAAATCGAGGTTTTGGTATGTGGTATAAATCAAGGTTTTGCTATTCGATATAAATCTAGGTATTGGTATACTGTGTAAATCTAGGTTTTCGTATACGGTATAAATCTAAGTTTTGGTATACGATATAAATCTAGGTTTTGGTATACGATATAAATCTAGATTTTGGTATTCGATATAAATCTAGGTTATTGTTATGCGGTATAAATCTAGGTTTTGGTATGCGATATAAATCTAGGTTTTGGAATACGATATAAATCTAGATTTTGGTATTCGATATAAATCTAGTTATTGGTATGCGGTAAAAATCTAGGTATTGGTATACAGTATAAATCTAGGTTTTGGCATGGGGTTTAAATCTATGTTTTGGTATACGATATAAATCTAGGTTTTGGTATACGATATAAATCTAGGTATTGGTATACTGTATAAATCTAGGTGTTCGTATACGGTATAAATCTAGGTTGTGGTTTACGAAAAAAATCTAGGTTTTGCTCTACTACATAAAGCTAGGTTTTGGTATTTGATATAAATCAAAGTTTTGGTATACTATATATTTCTAGGTTTTTCTATTCGATATAAATCTAGGTTTTGGCAAACAATATAAATCTAGGTTGTGGTTTACGGGATTAATCTAGGTTTTGCTATGCTACATAAATCTAGGTTTTAGTGTGCGATATAAATCTAGGTTTTGATATACGTTATAAATCCAGGTATTGGTATATTGTATAAATCTAGGTTTTGGTATACGATATAAATCAAAGTTTTGGTGTACTTTATAAATCTAGGTTTTGGTATTCGAGATAAATCTAGGCTTTGATATACGATATAAATCAAAGTTTTGGAAAACTGTATAAATCTAGGTTTTGGTATACGATATAAATCTAGGTTTTGGTATACGGTATACATATAGGTTTTGGTATAAGGTATAAATATAGGTTTTGGTATACGGTATAAATCTAGGTATTGGTATTCGGTATAAATATAGGTTTTGGTATACGGTATAAATCTAGGTTTTGGTATACGATATAAATCTAGGTTCTGGTATACGGTATATATATAGGTTTTGGTACACGATATAAATATAGGTTTTGGTATACGGTATAAATCTAGGTTTTGGTATGCGATATAAAACTAAGTTTTGGTATACGATATAAATCTAGGTATTGGTATACTTTACAACTCTAGGTGTTTACATACGGTATAAATCTATATTTTGGTATGCGATATAAATCAAGGTTTTGGTATTTGATATAAATCTAGGTTATGGCAAACAATATAAATCTATTTTTTTGTATATGATATAAATCTAGGTTTTACTATGCTACATAAATCTAGGTTTTGGTGTGCGATATAAATCCAGGTATTGGTATATTGTATAAATCTAGATTTTGGTATACGGTATAAATCCAGGTAATGATATATTGTATAAATCTAGGTTTTGGAATGCGGTATAAATCTAGGTTTTGGTATTCGGTATAAATATAGGTTTTGGTATACGGTACAAATCTAGGTATTGGTATGCGATATAAATCTACACGGTATAAATCTAGGTTTTGGTATGCAGTATAAATCTAGGTTTTAGTATGCGAGATAAATCTAGGTTTTTGCATACGATATAAATCTAGATTTTGGTATGTGATATAAATCTAGGTTTTCGTACACGCTATCAATCTAGGCATTGGTATACTGTATAAATCTAAGTTTTTGTATACTATATAAATCTAGGTTTTGGAATACGATATAAATCTAGGTTTTGGTAAACGATATAAATCTAGGTTTTGGTATACCGTATAAATATAGGTTTTTGCATACGGTATAAATCTGGGTTGTGGTTTAGGAGATAAATCTATGTTTTGCTATGCTACATAAATCTAGGTTTTGGTGTGCGATATAAATCTAGGTTTTGGTATGCGGTATAAATCTAGGTTTTGGTAATCGGTATAAATATAGGTTTTGGTATACGGTATAAATCTAGGTTTTGGTATACGATAGAAATCTAGGTTTTTGGTATATGGTATATATATATATATATATATATATAGGTTTTAGTATACGGTATAAATAAAGGTTTTGGTATACGGTATAAATCTAGGGTTTGGTATTTGATATAAATCTAGGTTTTGGTAAACAATATAAATCTAAGTTTTTGTATATCATATAAATCTAGGTTTTGGTATACGATATCAGTCTAGGTATAGGTATACTGTATAAATCTAGGTTTTCGTATACCGTATAAATCTAGGTTGTGGTCTACGAGATAAATCTAGGTTTTGCTATGCTACATAAATCTAGGTTTTGATGTGCGATATAAGTCTTGGTTTTGATATACGATATAAATCCAGGTATTGGTATATCGTATAAATCTAGGTCTTGGTATGCGGTATAAATCTAGGTTTTGGTATATGATATAAATCTAGGTTTTGGTATACGGTATAAATATAGGTTTTGATATACGGTATAAATATAGATTTTGGTATTCGGTATAAATCCAGGTTTTGGTATGCGATATAAATCGAGGCTTTGGAATACAGTAGAAATCTAGGTTTTGGTATACGATATAAATCTAGGTATTGGTATACTGTGTACATCTAGGTTTTCGTATGCGGTATAAATCTAGGTTTTGTATGCCGTATAAATCGAAACTTTGGTATGTGGTATAAATCTAAATTTTAGTATACGATATAAATCTAGGTATTGGTATACTTTGTAAATCTAGGTTTTTGTATGCGGTATAAATCTAGGTTTTGGCATACCGTATAATTCGAGGTTTTGGTATGTGGTATAAATCTAGGTTTTGGTATGCTATATAAATCTAGGTTTTCGTATTCGGTATAAATCTAGGTTGTGGTTTACGAGATAAATCTAGGTTTTGCTATGCTACATAAATCTAGGATTTGGTGTGCGATTTAAATCTAGGTTTTAATATACGATATAAATTTAGGTATTGGTATACTGTATAAATCTAGATTTTCGTATACGGTATAAATCTAGGTTGTGGTTTACGAGATAAATCTAGGTTTTGCAATACTATGTAAAGATAGGTTTTGGTATGCGATATAAATCTAGGTTTTGGTATACGATATAAAACTAGGTTTTGGTATAAGATATAAATCTAGGTTTTTGGTATGCGGTATAAATTGGTATTCGGTATAAATATAGGTTTTGGTATGGGGTTTAAATCTATGTTTTGGTATACGATATCAATCTAGGTTTTGGTATCCGATATAAATCTAGGTATTGGTATACTGTATAAATCTAGCTGTTCGCATAAGGTATAAATCTAGGTTGTGGTTTACGAGAAAAATATAGGTTTTGCTCTACTACATAAAGCTAGGTTTTGGTATGCGATATAAATCTAGGTTTTGGTATATGATATAAATCAAAGTTTTGGTATGCTATATAATTCTAGGTTTTTCTATTCGATATAAATCTAGGTTTTGATATACGTTATAAATCCAGGTATTGGTATATTGTATAAATCTAGGTTTTGGTATACGATATAAATCAAAGTTTTGGTATACTATATAAATCTAGGTTTTGGTATTCGAGATAAATCTAGGTAGTGGTATACGAGATAAATCTAGGTTTTGGTATGCGATATAAATCTAGGTATTCGTATGCTGTATAAATCTAGGTTTTCGTATGCGGTTTAAATCTAGGTTTTGGTATACGGTATAAATCTAGGTAGTGGTATACGAGATAAATCTAGGTTTTGGTATGCGATATAAATCTAGGTATTCGTATGCTGTATAAATCTAGGTTTTCGTATATGGTATAAATCTAGGTTGTTGTTTACGAGATAAATCTAGGTTTTGCTATACTACATAAATCTAGGTCTTGGTATGCGATATAAATCTGTGTTTTGTTATGCGATATAAAACTAGGTCTTGGTATAAGATATACATCTAGGTTTTGGTATGGGGTTTAAATCTTGGTTTTGGTATACGATATAAATCTAGGTATTGGTATACTGTATAAATATAGGTGTTTGTATACGGTATAAATCTAGGTTGTGGTTTACAAGATAAATCTAGGTTTTGCTCTACTACATAAATCTAGGTTTTGGTATGCGATATAAATCTATGCTTTGGCAAACAATATAAATCTAGGTTTTTGCATACGATATAAATCTAGGTTTTGGTTTCCAATATAAATCGAGGTTTTTGTATACGATATAAATCTTGGTTTTGGTATACGATATAAATCAAAGTTTTGTTATACTATATAAATCAGGTTTTGGTATCCGATCTAAATATAAGTTTTGAAATACGATATAAATCTAGGTTTTGGTATGCGATATAAATCTAAATGGTAAAAATCTAGGTATTGGTATGCAATATAAATCTAAACGGTATAACTCTAGGTTTTGGTATGCAGTATAACTCTAGGTTTTGGTAAGCAGTATAAATCTAGGTTTTGGTATGCGAGATAAATCTAGGTTGTGGTATAAGGTATAAATCTAGGTTTCGGTATACGATATAAATCTACGCTTTGGTATTCGGTATAAATATAGGTTTTGGTATGCCATATAAATATTGGCTTTGGTATACGATATAAATCTGGGTTTTGGTATAAGATATAAATCTATATTTTGGTATACTATATAAATCTACGTTTTGGTATCCGATATAGATCTAGGTTTTGGTATGCGATATAAATGTATGCCGTATAAATCGAGGTTTTGATATGTTTTATAAATCTAGATTTTGGTATGCGATATAAATCTAGGTTTTGGTATACGATATAAATCTAGGTTTTGGTATGCAGTGTAAATCTAGGTTTTCGTATGCGGTATAATTCTAGTTATTGGTATACGGTATAAATCTAGGTTTTGATATGCGGTATAAATCGAGATTTTGGTATGTGGTATAAATCTAGGTTTTGGTATGCGATATAAATCTAGGTTTTGGTATGCGATATAAATCTAGGTTTTGGTACACGATATCATTCTAGGCATTGGTATACTGTATAAATCTAAGTTTTGGTATACTGTATAAATCTAGGTTTTGGTATGCGAGATAAATCTAGGCTTTGGTATACGATATAAATCAAAGTTTTGGTATGCTATATAAATCTAGGTTTTGGCATACGATATAAATCTAGGTTTGGTAAACCATATAAATCTTGGAATTGGTATACTGTATAAATCTAGGTTTTCGTATACGGTATAAATCTAGGTTGTGGTTTACGAGATAAATCTAGGTGTTGCTATGCTACATAAATCTAGGTTTTGGTGTGCGATATAAATCTAGGTTTTGATATACGATATAAATTTAGGTATTGGTATATTGTATAAATCTAGGTTTTCATATACGGTATAAATATAGGTATTGGTATTCGGTATAAATATAGTATTTGGTATACTGTATAAATCTAGGTTTTGGTATACGATATAAATCTAGGTTTTGGTATACGGTATATATATAGGTTTTGGTATACGATATAGATTATAGGTTTTGGTATACGGTATAAATCTAGGCTTTGGTATGCGATATAAAACTAGGTTTTGGTATAAGATATAAATCTAGGTTTTGGTATGCGATATAAATCTAGGTTTTGGTATGCGATATAAATCAAAGTTTTCGTATACTTTTGGTATACTTCTAGGTTTTTTTATTCGATATAAATCTATGTTTTGGCAAACCATATAAATCTAGGTTTTTGCATACGATATAAATCTAGGTTTTGGTATCCAATATAAATCGAGGTTTTTGTATACGATATAAATCTTGGTTTTGGTATACGATATAAATCAAAGTTTTGTTATACTATATAAATCAGGTTTTGGTATGCACTCTAAATATAAGTTTTAAAATACGATATAAATCTAGGTTTTGGTATGCGATATAAATCTAAATGGTACAAATCTAGGTATTGGTATGCGATATAAATCTAAACGGTATAACTCTAGGTTTTGATATGCAGTATAACTCTAGGTTTTGGTATGCAGTATAAATCTAGGTTTTGGTATGCGAGATAAATCTAGGTTGTGGTATACGGTATAAATCTAGGTTTCGGTATACGATATAAATCTACGTTTTGGTATTCGGTATAAATATAGGTTTTGGTATGCCATATAAATATTGGCTTTGGTATACGATATAAATCTGGGTTTTGGTATAAGATATAAATTTATATTTTGGTATACGATATAAATCTACGTTTTGGTATCCGATATAAATCTAGGTTTAGGTATGCGATATAAATGTATGCCTTATAAATCGAGGTTTTGGTATGTTTTATAAATCTAGATTTTGGTATGCGATATAAATCTAGGTTTTGGTATACGATATAAATCTAGATTTTGGTATGCAGTGTAAATCTAGGTTTTCGTATGCGGTATAAATCTAGTTATTGGTATACGGTATACATCTATGTTTTGATATGCTGTAAAAATCGAGGTTTTGGTATGTGGTTAAAATCTAGGTTTTGGTATGCGATATAAATCTAGGTTTTGGTATGCGATATAAATCTAGGCTTTGGTATACGATATAAATCAAAGTTTTGGTATGCTATATAAATCTAGGTTTTGGCATACGATATAGATCTAGGTTTGGTAAACGATATAAATCTAGGTGTTCTATTCTACATAAATCTAGGTTTTGGTGTGCGATATAAATCTAGGTTTTGATATACGATATAAATTTAGGAATTGGTATATTGTATAAATCTAGGTTTTCGTATACGGTATAAATCTAGGTTTTGGTATGCGATATAAATCTAAATGGTACAAATCTAGGTATTGGTATGCGATATAAATCTAAACGGTATAACTCTAGGTTTTGGTATGCAGTATTACTCTAGGTTTTGGTATGCAGTATAAATCTAGGTTTTGGTATGCGAGATAAATCTAGGTTGTGGTATACGGTATAAATCTAGGTTTCGGTATACGATATAAATCTACGTTTTGGTATTCGGTATAAATATAGGTTTTGGTATGCCATATAAATATTGGCTTTGGTATACGATATAAATCTGGGTTTTGGTATAAGATATAAATCTATATTTTGGTATACGATATAAATCTACGTTTTGGTATCCGATATAAATCTAGGTTTAGATATGCGATATAAATGTATGCCTTATAAATCGAGGTTTTGGTATGTTTTATAAATCTAGATTTTGGTATGCGATATAAATCTAGGTTTTGGTATACGATATAAATCTAGATTTTGGTATGCAGTGTAAATCTAGGTTTTCGTATGCGGTATAAATCTAGTTATTGGTATACGGTATACATCTAGGTTTTGATATGCGGTAAAAATAGAGGTTTTGGTATGTGGTTAAAATCTAGGTTTTGGTATGCGATATAAATCTAGGTTTTGGTATGCGATATAAATCTAGGCTTTGGTATACGATATAAATCAAAGTTTTGGTAAGCTATATAAATGTAGGTTTTGGCATACGATATAGATCTAGGTTTGGTAAACGATATAAATCTAGGTGCTGCTATGCTACATAAATCTAGGTTTTGGTGTGCGATATAAATCTAGGTTTTGATATACGATATAAATTTAGGTATTGGTATATTGTATAAATCTAGGTTTTCGTATACGGTATAAATCTAGGTATTGGTATTCGGTATAAATATAGTATTTGGTATACGGTATAAATCTAGGTTTTGGTATACGATATAAATCTAGGTTTTGGAATACGGTATATATATAGGTTTTGGTATACGATATAGATATATGTTTTGGTATACGGTATAAATCTAGGTTTTGGTATGCGATATAAAACTAGGTTTTGGTATAAGATATAAATCTAGGTTTTGGTGTGGGGTTTAAATCTAGGTGTGGTATGCGATATAAATCTAGGTTTTGGTATTTGATATAAATCAAAGTTTTGGTATGCTATATAATTCTAGGTTTTTCTATTCAATATAAATCTAGGTTTTGGCAAACAATATAAATCTAGGTTTTTGTATATGATATAAATCTAGGTTTTGGTATGCAATATAAATCTAGGTTTTGGTATGCGGTATGAATCGAGGTTTTGGTATGTGGTATAAATCTAGGATTTGGTATACGATATACATCTAGATTGTGGTTTACGGGATAAATCTAGGTTTTGATATGCTACTTAAATCTAGGTTTTAGTGTGCGATATAAATCTAGGTTTTGATATACGTTATGAATCCAGGTATTGGTATATTGTATAAATCTAGGTTTTGGTATACGATATAAATCAAAGTTTTGGTATACTATATAAATCTAGGTTTTGGTATTCGAGATAAATCTAGGCTTTGGTATACGATATAAATCAAAGTTTTGGTAAACTATATAAATCTAGGTATTGGTATATTGTGTAGATCTAGGTTTTCGTATGCGGTATAAATCTAGGTTTTGGTATACGGTATAAATCTAGGTAGTGGTATACGAGATAAATCTAGGTTTTGCTATACAACATAAATCTAGGTTTTGGTATGCGATATAATCTAGGTTTTGGTATGCGATATAAATCTAGGTATTCGTATGCTGTATAAATCTAGGTTTTCGTTTATGGTATAAATCTAGGTTGTTGTTTATGAGGTAAATCTAGGTTTTGCTATACTACATAAATCTAGGTCTTGGTATGCGATACAAATCTGGGTTTTGCTATGCGATATAAAACTAGGTCTTGGTATAAGATATAAACTAGGTTTTGGTATGGGGTTTAAATCTTAGTTTTGGTATACGATATAAATCTAGGTATTGGTATACTGTATAAATCTAGGTGTTCGCATACGGTATAAATCTAGGTTGTGGTTTACAAGATAAATCTAGATTTTGCTCTACTACATAAATCTAGGTTTTGGTATGCGATATAAATCTATGTTTTGGTATGCGATATAAATCTAGGTTTTGGTATGCGATATAAATCAAAGTTTTCGTATACTTTTGGTATACTTCTAGGTTTTTTTATTCGATATAAATCTATGTTTTGGCAAACAATATAAATCTAGGTTTTGGTATGCGATCTAAATATAAGTTTTGAAATACAATATAAATATAGGTTTTGGTATGTGATATAAATCTAAATGGTACAAATCTAGGTATTGGTATGCGATATAAATCTAAACGGTATAACTCTAGGTTTTGGTATGCAGTATAACTCTAGGTTTTGGTATGCAGTATAAATCTAGGTTTTGGTATGCGAGATAAATCTAGGTTGTGGTATTCGGTATAAATCTAGGTTTCGGTATACGATATAAATCTACGTTTTGGTATACTATATAAATCTAGGTTTTGGCATACGTTATTAATCTAGGTTTTGGTAAACGATATAAATCTAGGTATTGGTATACTGTATAAATCTAGGTTTTCGCATACGGTAAAAATCTAGGTTGTGGTTTACGAGAAAAATCAAGGTGTTGCTATGCTACATAAATCTAGGCTTTGGTGTGCGATATAAATCTAGGTTTTCATATACGATATAAATTTAGGTATTGGTATACTGTATAAATCTAGGTTTTCGAATACGGTATATATATAGGTTTTGGAATACGATATAAATATAGGTTTTGGTATTCGGTATAAATCTAGGTTTTGGTATGCGAAATAAAACTAGGTTTTGGTATAAGATATAAATCTAGGCTTTGGTATGGGGTTTAAATCTAGGTTTTGGTATACGATATAAATCTAGGCATTGGTATACTGTGTAAATCTAGGTTTTGGTATGCGGTATATATCTAGGTTTTGGTATGCCGTATAAATCGAGGTTTTGGTATGTGGTATAAATCTAGGCTTTGTTATACGATATAAATCTAGGTATTGGTATACTCTGTAAATCTAGGTTTTGGTATGCGATATAAATCTAGGTATTGGTATACTGTATAAGTCTAGGTTTTCGTATACGGTATAAATCTAGGTTGTGGTATGCGAGATAAATCTAGGTTTTGCTATGCTACATAAATCTAGGTTTTGGTGTGCGATATAAATCTAGGTTTTAATATACGATATAAATTTAGGTATTGGTATACCTTATATATCTAGGTTTTCGTATACGGTATAAATCTAGGTTGTGGTTTACAAGATAAATCTAGATTTTGCAATAGTATATAAATCTAGATTTTGGTATAAGATATAAATCTAGGTTTTGGTATGCGGTATACATCTAGGTATTGGTATTCGGTATAAATATAGGATTTGGTATACGGTATAAATCTAGGTTTTGGGATACGATATAAATCTAGGTATTGGTATTCGGTATAAATATAGGTTTTGATATACGGTATAAATATAGGTTTTGCTATACTGTATAAACCTAGGTTTTGGGATACGATATAAATCTAGGTATTGGTATAATGTATATATCTAGGTTTTCGTATACGGTATAAATCTAGGTTGTGGTTTACGAGATAAATCTAGGTTTTGCAATAGTATATAAATCTAGATTTTGGTATAAGATGTAAATCTAGGTTTTGGTATTCGGTATACATATAGGTTTTGGTATACGGTATAAATCTAGGTTTTGGTAAAAGATATAAATCTAGGTTTTGGTATACTGTATATATATAGGTTTTGGTATACGGTATAAATATAGGTTTTGCTATACGGTATAAACCTAGGTTTTCGTATACGGTATAAATCTAGGTTGTGGTTTACGAGATAAATCTAGGTCTTGTTATAGTATATAAATCTAGATTTTGGTATAAGATATAAATCTAGGTTTTGGTATGCGGTATAAATCTAGGTATTGGTATTCGGTATAAATATAGGTTTTGGTATACGGTATAAATCTAGGTTTTGGTATACGATATAAATCTAGGTATTGGTATTCGGTATAAATATAGGTTTTGGTATACGGTATAAATATAGGTTTTGGCATACGATATAAATCTAGGTTTTGGTATACGGTATATATATAGGTTTTGGTATACGGTATAAATATAGGTTTTGTTATACGGTATAAATCTAGGTTTTGGTATGCGATATAAAACTAGGTTTTGGTATAAGATATAATTCTAGGTTTTGGTATGGGGTTTAAATCTAGGTTTTGGTATACGATATAAATCTAGGGTTTGGTATACGATATAAATCTAGGTATTGGTATACTGTATAAATCTAGGTGTTCGTATACGGTATAAATCTAGATTGTGGTTTACGAGAAAAATCTAGGTTTTGCTCTATTTCATAAAGCTAGGTTTTGGTATGCGATATAAATCTAGGTTTTGGTATTTGATATAAATCAAATTTTGGTATACTATATAATTCTAGGTTTTTTTATTCGATATAAATCTAGTTATTGGTATACGGTATAAATCTAGGTTTTGGTATACGGTATAAATCAAGGTTGTGGTTTACGAGATAAATCTAGGTTTTGCAATAGTATATAAATCTAGATTTTGGTATAAGATGTAAATCTAGGTTTTGGTATGCGGTATAAATCTAGGTATTGGTAATCGGTATAAATATAGGTTTTGGTATACGGTATAAATCTAGGTTTTGGTATACGATATAAATCTAGGTTTTGGTATACGGTATATATATAGGTTTTGGTATACGGTATAAATATAGGTTTTGCTATACGGTATAAATCTAGGTTTTGGTATGCGATATAAAACTAGGTATTGGTATACTGTATAAATCTAGGTTTTCGTATACGGTATAAATCTAGGTTGTGGTATTCGGTATAAATATAGGTTTTGGTCTACGGTATAAATCTAGGTTTTGGTATACGATATAAATCTAGGTTTTGGCATACGGTGTATATATAGGTTTTGGTATACGGTATAAATTTAGGTTTTGCTATACGGTATAAATCTAGGTTTTGGTATGCGATATAAAACTAGGTTTTGGTATAAGATATAAATCTAGGTTTTGGTATGGGGTTTAAATCTAGCTTTTGGTATACGATATAAATCTAGGGTTTGGTATACGATATAAATCTAGGTATTGGTATACTGTATAAATCTAGGTGTTCGTATACGGTATAAATCTAGGTTGTGGTTTACGAGAAAAATCTAGGTTTTGCTCTATTACATAAAGCTAGGTTTTGGTATCCGATATAAATCTAGGTTTTGGTATTTGATATAAATCAAATTTTGGTATACTATATAATTCTAGGTATTTCTATTCGATATAATTCTAGTTATTGGTATACGGTATAAATCTAGGTTTTGGTATACGGTATAAATCTAGGTTTTGGTATTCGATTTAAATCTAGGTTTTGGAATACGGTGTATATATAGGTTTTGGTATGAGGTTTAAATCTAGCTTTTGGTATACGATATAAATCTAGGTTTTGGTTTACGATATAAATCTAGGTATTGGTATACTGTGTAAATCTAGGTTTTCGTATGCGGTATAAATTTAGGTTTTCGTATGCTGTATAAATCGAGGTTTTGGTATGTGGTATAAATCTAGGTTTTGGTATACGATATAAATCTAGGTTTTGATATGCGATATAAATCTAGGTTTTTGTATTCGATATAAATCTAGGTATTGGTATTCGGTATAAATATAGGTTTTGGTGTACGGTATAAATCTAGGTTTTGGTATACGATATAAATCTAGGTTTTGGTATACGGTGTATATATAGGTTTTGGTATACGGTATAAATATAGGTTTTGCTATACGGTATAAATCTAGGTTTTGGTATGCGATATAAAACTAGGTTTTGGTATAAGATATAAATCTAGGTTTTGGTATGGGGTTTAAATCTAGCTTTTGGTATACGATATAAATCTAGGGTTTGGTATACGATATAAATCTAGGTATTGGTATACTGTATAAATCTAGGTGTTCGTTTACGGTATAAATCTAGGTTGTGGTTTACGAGAATAATCTAGGTTTTGCTCTATTACATAAAGCTAGGTTTTGGTATGCGATATAAATCTAGGTTTTGGTATTTGATATAAATCAAATTTTGGTATACTATATAATTCTAGGTATTTCTATTCGATATAAATCTAGTTATTGGTATACGGTATAAATCTAGGTTTTGGTATACGGTATAAATCTAGGTTTTGGTATGCGATATAAATCTAGGTATTGGTATAATGTATATATCTAGGTTTTCGTATACGGTATAAATCTAGGTTGTGGTTTACGAGATAAATCTAGGTTTTGCAATAGTATATAAATCTAGATTTTGGTATAAGATGTAAATCTAGGTTTTGGTATGCGGTATAAATCTAGGTATTGGTAATCGGTATAAATATAGGTTTTGGTATACGGTATAAATCTAGGTTTTGGTATACGATATAAATCTAGGTTTTGGTATACGGTATATATATAGGTTTTGGTATACGGTATAAATATAGGTTTTACTATACGGTATAAATCTAGGTTTTGGTATGCGATATAAAACTAGGTATTGGTATACTGTATAAATCTAGGCTTTCGTATACGGTATAAATATAGGTATTGGTGTTCGGTATAAATATAGGTTTTGGTCTACGGAATAAATCTAGGTTTTGGTATACGATATAAATCTAGGTTTTGGTATACGGTGTATATATAGGTTTTGGTATGGGGTTTAAATCTAGCTTTTGGTATACGATATAAATCTAGGTTTTGGTTTACGATATAAATCTAGGTATTGGTATACTGTATAAATCTAGGTTTTCGCATGCGGTATAAATTTAGGTTTTCGTATGCTGTATAAATCGAGGTTTTGGTATGTGGTATAAATCTAGGTTTTGGTATACGATATAAATCTAGGTTTTGATATGCGATATAAATCTGGGTTTTGGTATGCGATATAAATATAGGTGTTGGTATTCTGTGTAGATCTAGGTTTTCGTATGCGGTATAAATCTAGGTTGTGGTATACGGTATGAATCTAGGTAGTGGTTTACGAGATAAATCTAGGTTTTGCTATACAACATAAATCTAGGTTTTGGTATGCGATATAAATCTAGGTTTTGGTATGCGATATAAATCTAGGTAATGGTATGCTGTATAAATCTATGTTTTCGTATATGGTATAAATCTAGGTTGTTGTTTACGAAATAAATCTATGTTTTGCTATGCTACATAAATCTAGGTCTTGGTATGCGATATAAATCTGGGCTTTGGAATGCGATATAAAACTAGGTTTTGGTATAAGATATAAATCTAGGTTTTGGTATGCGGTATAAATCTAGGCATTGGTATTCGGTATGAATATTGGTTTTGGTATACGGTATAAATATAGGTATTGGTATACGATATAAATCTAGGTATTGGTATACTGTATAAATCTAGGTGTTCGTATACGGTATAAATCTAGGTTGTGGTTTACGAGAAAAATCTAGGTTTTGCTCTACTACATAAAGCTAGGTTTTGGTATGCGATATAAATCTAGGTTTTAGTATTTGATATAAATCAAAGTTTTGGCATACTATATAATTCTAGGTTTTTCTATTCGATATAAATCTAGGTTTTGGAATGCAATATAAATCTAGGTTTTGGTATGCGGAATAAATCGAGGTTTAGGTATGTGGTATAAATCTAAGTTTTGGTATGCGATATAAATCTAGGTTGTTGTTTACGGGATAAATCTAGGTTTTGCTATGCTACATAAATCTAGGTTTTGGTGTGCGATATAAATCTTGGTTTTGATATACGTTATAAATCCAGGTATTGGTATATTGTATAAATCTAGGTTTTGGTATACGATATAAATCAAAGTTTTGGTATACTATATAAATCTAGGTTTTGGTATTCGAGATAAATCTAGGCTTTGGTATACGATATAAATCTTGGTTTTGATATACATTATAAATCCAGGTATTGGTATATTGTATAAATCTAGGATTTGGTATACGATATAAATCAAAGTTTTGGTAAACTATATAAATCTAGGTATTGGTATTCTGTGTAGATCTAGGTTTTCGTATGCGGTATAAATCTAGGTTTTGGTATACGGTATTAATCTAGGTAGTGGTATACGAGATAAATCTAGGTTTTGCTATACAACATAAATCAAGTTTTTGGTATGCGATATAAATCTAGGTTTTGGTATGCGATATAAATCTAGGTATTGGTATGCTGTATTAATCTAGGTTTTCGTATATGGTATAAATCTAGGTTGTTGTTTACGAAATAAATCTATGTTTTGCTATGCTACATAAATCTAGGTCTTGGTATGCGATATAAATCTGGGCTTTGGAATGCGATATAAAACTAGGTTTTGGTATAAGATATAAATCTAGGTTTTGGTATGCGGTATAAATCTAGGCATTGGTATTCGGTATAAATATTGGTTTTGGTATACGGTATTAATATAGGTATTGGTATACGATATAAATCTAGGTATTGGTATGCTGTATAAATCTAGGTGTTCGTATACGTATAAATCTAGGTTGTGGTTTACGAGAAAAATCTAGGTTTTGCTCTACTACATAAAGCTAGGTTTTGGTATGCGATATAAATCTAGGTTTCAGTATTTGATATAAATCAAAGTTTTGGCATACTATATAATTCTAGGTTTTTCTATTCGATATAAATCTAGGTTTTGGAATGCAATATAAATCTAGGTTTTGGTATGCGGAATAAATCGAGGTTTAGGTATGTGGTATAAATCTAAGTTTTGGTATGCGATATAAATCTAGGTTGTTGTTTACGGGATAAATCTAGGTTTTGCTATGCTACATAAATCTAGGTTTTGGTGTGCGATATAAATCTTGGTTTTGATATACGTTATAAATCCAGGTATTGGTATATTGTATAAATCTAGGTTTTGGTATACGATATAAATCAAAGTTTTGGTATACTATATAAATCTAGGTTTTGGTATTCGAGATAAATCTAGGCTTTGGTATACGATATAAATCTTGGTTTTGATATACATTATAAATCCAGGTATTGGTATATTGTATAAATCTAGGATTTGGTATACGATATAAATCAAAGTTTTGGTAAACTATATAAATCTAGGTATTGGTATTCTGTGTAGATCTAGGTTTTCGTATGCGGTATAAATCTAGGTTTTGGTATACGGTATTAATCTAGGTAGTGGTATACGAGATAAATCTAGGTTTTGCTATACAACATAAATCAAGTTTTTGGTATGCGATATAAATCTAGGTTTTGGTATGCGATATAAATCTAGGTATTGGTATGCTGTATTAATCTAGGTTTTCGTATATGGTATAAATCTAGGTTGTTGTTTACGAAATAAATCTATGTTTTGCTATGCTACATAAATCTAGGTCTTGGTATGCGATATAAATCTGGGCTTTGGAAAGCGATATAAAACTAGGTTTTGGTATAAGATATAAATCTAGGTTTTGGTATGCGGTATAAATCTAGGCATTGGTATTCGGTATAAATATTGGTTTTGGTATACGGTATAAATATAGGTATTGGTATACGATATAAATCTAGGTATTGGTATACTGTATAAATCTAGGTGTTCGTATACGTATAAATCTAGGTTGTGGTTTACGAGAAAAATCTAGGTTTTGCTCTACTACATAAAGCTAGGTTTTGGTATGCGATATAAATCTAGGTTTTAGTATTTGATATAAATCAAAGTTTTGGCATACTATATAATTCTAGGTTTTTCTATTCGATATAAATCTAGGTTTTGGAATGCAATATAAATCTAGGTTTTGGTATGCGGAATAAATCGAGGTTTAGGTATGTGGTATAAATCTAAGTTTTGGTATGCGATATAAATCTAGGTTGTTGTTTACGGGATAAATCTAGGTTTTGCTATGCTACATAAATCTAGGTTTTGGTGTGCGATATAAATCTTGGTTTTGATATACGTTATAAATCCAGGTATTGGTATATTGTATAAATCTAGGTTTTGGTATACGATATAAATCAAAGTTTTGGTATACTATATAAATCTAGGTTTTGGTATTCGAGATAAATCTAGGCTTTGGTATACGATATAAATCTTGGTTTTGATATACATTATAAATCCAGGTATTGGTATATTGTATAAATCTAGGATTTGGTATACGATATAAATCAAAGTTTTGGTAAACTATATAAATCTAGGTATTGGTATTCTGTGTAGATCTAGGTTTTCGTATGCGGTATAAATCTAGGTTTTGGTATACGGTATTAATCTAGGTAGTGGTATACGAGATAAATCTAGGTTTTGCTATACAACATAAATCAAGTTTTTGGTATGCGATATAAATCTAGGTTTTGGTATGCGATATAAATCTAGGTATTGGTATGCTGTATTAATCTAGGTTTTCGTATATGGTATAAATCTAGGTTGTTGTTTACGAAATATATCTAGGTTTTGCTATACTACATAAATCTAGGTCTTGGTATGCGATATAAATCTATGTTTTGGTATACGATATAAATCTAGGTATTGGTATACTGTATAAATCTAGGTGTTCGTATACGGTATAAATCTAGGCTGTGGTTTACAAGATAAATCTAGGTTTTCCTCTACTACATAAATCTAGGTTTTGGTATGCAATATAAATCTAGGCTTTCGTATACAGTATAAATCTAGGTTTTGGTATGCGATATAAATCTAGGTTTTGGTATGCGATATAAATCTAGGTTTTGGTATGCGATATAAATATAGGTTTTGGTATGCGATATAAATCTAGGTATTGGTATGCTGTATAAATCTAGGTTTTCGTATATGGTATAAATCTAGGTTGTTGTTTACGAGATAAATCTAGGTTTTGCTATACTACATAAATCTAGGTTTTGGTATGCGATATAAATCTAGGCTTTCGTATACAGTATAAATCTAGGTTTTGGTATGCAATATAAATCTAGGTTTTGGTATGCGATATAAATCTAGGTTTTGGCATGCGATATAAATCAAAGTTTTGGTATACTTTTGGTATACTTCTAGGTTTTTTCATTCGATATAAATCTAGGTTTTGGCAAACACTATAAATCTTGGTTTTTGCATACGATATAAATCCAGGTTTTGGTATCCGATATAATTCTAGGTTTTTGTATATGATATAAATCTTGGTTTTGGTATACGATATAAATCAAAGTTTTGTTATACTATATAAATCTAGGTTTTGGTATGCGATCTAAATATAAGTTTTGATATACGATATAAATCTAGGTTTTGGTGTGCAATATAAATCTAAACGGTATAGCTCTAGGTTTTGGTATGCAGTATAACTCTAGGTTTTGGTATGCAGTATAAATCTACGTTTTGGTATACGGTATTAATGTAGGTTTTGGTATGCCATATAAATATTGGCTTTGGTATACGATATAAATCTGGGTTTTGGTATAAGATATAAATCTATATTTTGGTATACCATATAAATCTACGTTTTGGTATCCGAAATAAATCTAGGTTTTGGTATGCAATATAAATGTATGGCGTATAAATCGAGGTTTTGGTATATTTTATAAATCTAGGTTTTGGTATGCGATATAAATATAGGTTCTGGTATACGTTATAAATCTAGGTTTTGGTATACAGTTTATATATAGGTTTTGGTATACGGTATAAATCTAGGTTTTGGTATACGATATAAATCTAGGTTTTCGCATACGTTATAAATATAGGTTTTGGAATACGGTATACATATAGGTTTTGGTATACGGTATAAATCTAGGTTTTGGTATGCGATATAAATCTAGGCTTTGGTATACAGTATAAATCTAGGTTTTGGTATGTGATATAAATCTAAGTTTTGGTATACGATATAAATCTAGGTATTGGTATGCTGTGTGAATCTAGGTTTTCGTATGCGATATAAATCTAGGTTTTAGTTTGCCGCATAAATCGAGGTTTTGGTATGTGGTATGAATCAAGGTTTAGGTAAACGATATAAATCTAGGTTTTGGTATAGGATATAAATCTAGGTTTTGGTATTCGATATAAATCTAGTTATTGGTATACGGTATAAATCTAGGTTTTGGTACACGATATAAATCTAGGCATTGGTATACTGTATAAATCTAAGTTTTGGTATACGGTATAAATCTAGGTTTTGGTATACAAGATAAATCTAGGCTTTGGTATACGATATAAATCAAAGTTTTGGTATGCTATATAAATCTAGGTTTTGGTATACGATATAAATGTATGGCGTATAAATCTAGGTTTTGGTATGTTTTATAAATCTAGGTTTTGGTATGCGATATAAATATAGGTTTTGGTATACGATATAAATCTAGGTTTTGGTTACAGTTTATATATAGGTTTTGGTATACGGAATAAATCTAGGTTTTGGTATACGATATAAATCTAGGTTTTGGTATACGTTATAAATATAGGTTTTGGTATACGGTATACATATAGGTTTTGGTATACGGTATAAATCTAGATTTTGGTATGCGATATAAATCTAGGCTTTGGTATACGATATAAATCTAGGTTTTGGTATACGTTATAAATATAGGTTTTGGTATACGGTATACATATAGGTTTTGGTATACGGTATAAATCTAGATTTTGGTATGCGATATAAATCTAGGCTTTGGTATACAGTATAAATCTAGGTTTTGGTATGTGATATAAATCTAGATTTTGGTATGCGATATAAATCTAGGCTTTGGTATACAGTATAAATCTAGGTTTTGGTATGTGATATAAATCTAAGTTTTGGTATACGATATAAATCTAGGTATTGGTATTCTGTGTGAATCTAGGTATTGGTATGCTGTGTGAATCTAGGTTTTCGTATGCGATATAAATCTAGGTTTTAGTTTGCCGCATAAATCGAGGTTTTGGTATGTGGTATGAATCTAGGTTTAGGTAAACGATATAAATCTAGGTTTTGGTATAGGATATAAATCTAGGTATTGGTATTCTGTGTAGATCTAGGTTTTCGTATGCGGTATAAATCTAGGTTTTGGTATACGGTATTAATCTAGGTAGTGGTATACGAGATAAATCTAGGTTTTGCTATTCAACATAAATCAAGTTTTTGGTATGCGATATAAATCTAGGTTTTGGTATGCGATATAAATCTAGGTATTGGTATGCTGTATAAATCTAGGTTTTCGTATAAGTTATAAATCTAGGTTGTTGTTTACGAAATATATCTAGGTTTTGCTATACTACATAAATCTAGGTCTTGGTATGCGATATAAATCTGTGTTTTGGTATGCGATATTAATATTGTATTTATCCTGCAATCCACGATGTCCTAAAAAATAATCTTAACTCGTAAAAATGCATTTTTTAATGCAACGGAATCCTCACTATTTGGCGTAGTAAAATACCAGATTTTTTTTGCTGACAAAAATTCGCGAACAAATAGTTCTCAAAAGGAAGTGAAATAACTTTATTTAAGTGAAGATTTATTGATTAAGGTGAAAATCTATATAGAAAATTGATAGTTTAGAACCTGAAATATATATATTTAATATGTTTTTCATAGATATGAAAACACATTAATTTAGCGATCATACGTCACATGCGGTCATACTTAAATACGCCTGCAGTAGTAACCAGGTAAATATATACGCCTGTGTGAAAAGGTATACGCCTGCAACTATATGGTTCACTTTTATTTTTATTTTTTTATATCAAATAATAAACATCCGATATATTCCTTTTACTAGTTTATATTAAAAAAATAAAAATAAAAAAGAACCATATAGTTGCAGGCGTCCACCTTTGTATGACACACAGGCGTATATATTTGCCTGGTTACTACTGCAGGCGTATTTAAGTATGACCCACACAGTTTGTAAACATGTGAAAGCAATACACACATTCATGTATAGACGATTCGAACATGTTTTAAGTAAACTAGGTAGAGTAGAGAAAACAGAAAGATTAATCATTTATCTCAACAAACTGAGCTGATTCACGGAAATGTATTTAACAACGATGTCAAACACTCAAATGCTCAGTTATTGGGATATTTAGTCATTTGTGAAAATTGTGTACACATTCACCATTTGTTATGGATGACCATGCCGTAAAACATAGAACTAATTTGACTTGACATATTTGTATTGGAACTGTTAAAAGGAACATCGGGATTGCTTCGACACGAAACATCAGAAGTGCTACTGGCTGTAGAATTTGTGGAGGTTTTACGAGGTAAGTTTGCTGAAAAGCATTTCTGTTAGTTTCACTTTCAGTGTTGCTGAGGATGTTTGATATTTTCTTGTGTCTTTCCTCACTCAATGTTGAGTAATTATTAATAAATGCCACTTTGTTATGCCCTGATATTTGCATAATATCTATCCCCTCCACATTGTTTTCTCTTAACTTCTGGACGGGATAAGATATTTTCTGGCACTGATTGATTAATGTCTAATTTGCAACTATCCTTCATTTTTTTCATGAGACTGGAAAGTTTTCTTTCATGCACTTTTCTACCTGTTTCTAAAGCTCGTACAAATAAATTATGTATTTTGGGACAATGCAAGTATATAAAGGAGGAGAAGCTAATACCAATCTTCTGGACTTTACATAGGTTTCAATGGAAAATTGGAATTTATTTTTATAGAATAAAATAAAACTTTCATATATACATGGTAAATTGAAGAAAATCAAAATAGAGATCTGATTTAGTGTCAACAAGCACCAGATATGATTTTAATTACTATATTTAACTTCTGTTTGTATATCATAATCAAATGAATTAATATGCATTGAAGTCTACATGTATGTAGAATCCCCACCAACTATTTTCTTCATATCAAATTTGCTATTATTAAACCATAATCCATTGATTGGTAAATTACATAATGCGATGTCACTAAGGAACCAAGAATATTATGGACATAGGTGTTGTGACCAGAAAAATATTAGAGTGAAGGATATATTTTTCTGGAATGAACAATATTTACATGATAATGTTGGTTGTTGCCAGTAATGACTAATGTGCGAATATATTTTCTGAGTCGGATCATACAAAAATGCTTTATGAAAGCTTGAAGTTTCAAATATTCAAACATTGCTAATTTAGTCTGCATTTTGTTCCTTTTTTCTTGTTATTTTATTAGTAAATATATAATAACATGTATTTTAATTATAATCAATGCTATATTAATGTCTTTCAGATGAATGGCTGGATTAATGGTTTAACATTGTACAATGTACATGTGATGTTTGAAATAAGTGCAAAGACTATATATGAAAGAAATAATTGCATAAAAACCTATGAACGTTTTATAAAGATCTGATTAAACAAAGGACATTTTTCAAGAACTATCACTCAGTTGTTGCATACAGGCCAGGGGTATGTGAATCAGTTTCAAATGGAATTGCACAAAATAAAAAATGTACTGTAATCCTGATCAACAGTGAGTAGAATTCCAGCAGATAAAACACTAGTTTCAACTGACAAATCATACAACTTTGTTGGAATTTTGCAAAAGAAAAAAATGTTTTAAGAAAAGATGCAAAATGATTGGAGGAAGTGACTGAATACAATTATTCCAAATGGTTAAAACAAATTATATAGATATTTTGTGGTGTCATAAAGAATTCAGAATATAAAAAATTATCTATAATTTTAAAGTGACTTGATGCAATAGCAGGAATATGTGTTATTTTCACCTTGAAGAAATCTACTATCTGATATGTTGAAGTAATTGATGTGAATTAATTGAACATTTAATATGAAGAAATTTTATAATAAAATATATGTAGTAATCTTAGAGTTTGATGTTCAAACTGTACTGAGTTATTTAACCATATAAGTGTGTTTAGTAAAGATTGTGGTGTGTGACTGCCCAGAACGTTTCTGTTATAAAGGATGTTAATTTCCTCATCTGTTGGAGGGCATGCCCTCTTTGGTTTATTCCCTTTGTCCTGTAGTTTTAGTTGCTTTTGTTTTGTTTTCAAAGCTTCCCTGTCAAGTTATAAATGATTCGGATTTGTTTAAGATTTTTGTTTTGTTTTTTATTGACTTCTAGGATTTTTTTTTATCGTAAAATATGTATAAAAAATATGAAATTTTAGAATTATTAGTTTCATTTTGTCGGTTTGTAAATTTACAAATAGTGAGAACGAAAACAGTTATTAGAAAAAGACGACGTCGATTATTGACATTGGTTACGGTTAATATTTTAACTCCTTCACAGGAGAGCAAAAACACAAAAAAGTAGTTCCGGAATCTATGGGCGGTGCTTAAAAGTTTATTCGTAGGCTTAAAAGTTTATTCGTAGGCTTCAAAAGTTTATTCGTAGGCTACGAATAAAGCAAAAATTTATTCGTGTGGTATATTTGTACAGCAAATGTACTGATTGCAGGATAAAACTAGGTTTTGGTATAAGATATAAATCTAGGTTTTGGTATGGGGTTTAAATCTTGGTTTTGGTATACGATATAAATCTAGGTTTTGGTATACGATATAAATCTAGGTATTGGTATACTGTATAAATTTAGGTGTTCGTATACGGTATAAATCTAGGTTGTGGTTTACAAGATAACTCTAGGTTTTCCTCTACTACATAAATCTAGGTTTTGGTATGCGATATAAATCTAGGCTTTCGTATACAGTATAAATCTAGGTTTTGGTATGCGATATAAATCTAGGTTTTGATATTCGATATAAATCTAGGTTTTGGTATGCGATATAAATCAAAGTTTTGGTATACTTTTGGTATACTTCTAGGTTTTTTCATTCGATATAAATCTATGTTTTGGCAAACACTATAAATCTAGGTTTTTGCATACGATATAAATCCAGGTTTTGGTATCCGATATAATTCTAGGTTTTTGTATATGATATAAATCTTGGTTTTGGTATGCGATATAAATCAAAGTTTTGGTATACTTTTGGTATACTTCTAGGTTTTTTCATTCGATATAAATCTATGTTTTGGCAAACACTATAAATCTAGGTTTTTGCATACGATATAAATCCAGGTTTTGGTATCCGATATAATTCTAGGCTTTTGTATATGATATAAATCTAGGTTTTGGTATACGATATAAATCAAAGTTTTGTTATACTATATAAATCTAGGTTTTGGTATGCGATCTAAATATAAGTTTTGATATACGATATAAATCTAGGTTTTGGTGTGCGATATAAATCTAAACGGTATATCTCTAGGTTTTGGTATGCAGTATAACTCTAGGTTTTGGTATGCAGTATAAATCTACGTTTTGGTATACGGTATAAATCTAGGTTTTGGTATGCCATATAAATATTGGCTTTGGTATACGATATAAATCTGGGTTTTGGTATAAGATATAAATCTATATTTTGGTATACGATATAAATCTACGTTTTGGTATCCGAAATAAATCTAGGTTTTGGTATGCGATATAAATGTATGGCGTATAAATCGAGGTTTTGGTATGTTTTATAAATCTAGGTTTTGGTATGCGATATAAATATAGGTTCTGGTATACGATATAAATCTAGGTTTTGGTATACAGTTTATATATAGGTTTTGGTATACGGTATAAATCTAGGTTTTGGTATACGTTATACATATAGGTTTTGTAATACGGTATACATATAGGTTTTGGTATACGGTAAATCTAGGCTTTGGTATACAGTATAAATCTAGGTTTTGGTATGTGATATAAATCTAAGTTTTGGTATACGATATAAATCTAGGTATTGGTATGCTGTGTGAATCTAGGTTTTCGTATGCGATATAAATCTAGGTTTTAGTTTGCCGCATAAATCGAGGTTTTGGTATGTGGTATGAATCTAGGTTTAGGTAATCGATATAAATCTAGGTTTTGGTATAGGATATAAATCTAGGTTTTGGTATTCGATATAAATCTAGTTATTGGTATACGGTATAAATCTAGGTTGTGGTACACGATATAAATCTAGGCATTGGTATACTGTATAAATCTAAGTTTTGGTATACGGTATAAATCTAGGTTTTGATATACGAGATAAATCTAGGTTTTGGTAAACGATATAAATCTAGGTATTAGTATACTGTATAAATCTAGGTTTTCGTATACCGTATAAATCTGGGTAGTGGTTTACGAGATAAATCTAGGTGTTGTTATGCTACATAAATTTAGGTTTTGGTGTGCGATAAAAATCTAGGTTTTGATATACGATATAAATTTTGGTATTGGTATACTGTATAAATCTAGGTTTTCGTACGGTATAAATATAGGTATTGGTATTCGGTATAAATATAGGTTTTGGTATACGGTATACATCTAGGTTTTGGTATGCGATTTAAATCGAGGTTTTGGTATACGGTATATATATAGGTTTTTGGTATGGGGTTTAAATCTACGTTTTGGTATACGATATAAATCTAGGTTTTGGTATACGATATAGATCTAGAAATAGGTATACTGTATAAATCTAGGTGTTCGTATACGGTATAAATCTAGGTTTTGGTATGGGGTTTAAATCTAGGTTTTGGTATAGGATATAAATCTAGGTTTTGGTACACGATATAAATCTAGGTATTGGTATACTTTATAAATCTAGGTGTTCGTATACGGTATAAATCTATGTTTTGGCATGCGATATAAATCTAGGTTTTGGTATCCGATATAAATCTAGGTTTTGGTATTTGATATAAATCAAAGTTTTGGTATATTGTATAAATCTAGGTTTTGCTATGCTACATAAATCTAGGTTTTGGTGTGCGATATAAATCTAGGTTTTGATATACGTTATAAATCCAGGTATTGGTATATTGTATAAATCTAGGTTTTGGTATACGATATAAATCTAGGTTTTGGTATACGGTATTAATATAGGTTTTGGTATACGGTATAAATATAGGTTTTGGTATGCGGTATAAATCTAGGTATTGGTATAATGTGTAGATCTAGGTTTTCGTATATGGTATACATCTAGGTAGTGGTTTACGAGATAAATCTAGGTTTTGGTATACGGTATAAATATAGGTTTTGCTATACAACATAAATCTAAGTTTTGGTATGCGATATAAATCTAGATTTTGGTATGCGATATAAATCTAGGTATTGGTATGCTGTATAAATCTAGGTTTTCGTATATTGTGTAAATCTAGGTTTTGGTATACGATATAAATCTAGGTTTTGGTATACGATATAAATCTGGGCTTTGTTATGCGAAATAAAACTAGGTTTTGGTATAAGATATAAATCTAGATTTTGGTATTGGGTTTAAATCTAGGTTTTTGTATACGATATAAATCTAGATTTTGGTATGCGATATAAATCTAGGTATTGGTATACAGTATAAATCAACGTGTACGTAAGCGGTATAAATCTAGGTTGTGGTTTACAAGATAATCTAGGTTTTGGTATACGATATAAATCTAGGTTTTGGTATGCGATATAAATCTAGGTTTTGGTATACAGTATATATATAGATTTTGGTATACGGTATAAATCTAGGTTTTGGTATACGGTATAAATCGACGTTTTGGTATGCGATATAAATCTAGGCTTTGGTATACAGAATGAATCTAGGTTTTCGTATACGATATAAATCTAGGTATTGGTATACTGTGTAAATCTAGGTTTTCGTATGCGGTATAAATCTAGGTTTTGGTATGCCGTCTAAATCGAGGTTTTGGTATGTGGTATAAATCTAGGTTTTGGTATACGATATAAATCTAGGTATTGGTATACTTTGTAAATCTAGGTTTTCGTATGCGGTATAAATCTAGGTTTTGGTATGCCGTATAAATCGAGGTTTTGGTATGTGGTATACATCTAGGTTTTGGTATACGATATAAATCTAGGTTTTGGTACACGATATCAATATAGGTTTTGGTATACGGTATAAATATAGATTTTGGTATACGGTGTAAATCTAAGTTTTGGAATGCGATATAAATCTAGGTTTTGGTATGCCGTATAAATCTAGGTTTTGGTATACTTTGTAAATCTAGGTTTTCGTATGCGGTATAAATCTAGGTTTTGGTATACTGTATAAATCTAGGATTTCGTATTCGGTATAAATCTAGGTTGTGGTTTACGAGATAAATCTAGGTTTTGCTATGCTACATAAATCTAGGATTTGGTGTGCGATATGAATCTAGGTTTTAATATATAAATCTAGGTTTTGGTATACGCTATAAAACTAGGTTTTGGTATAAGATATACATCTAGATTTTGGTATGCGGTATAAATCTAGGTATTGGTATTCGGTATAAATATAGGTTTTGGTATACGGTATAAATATAGGTATTCGGTATACTGTATAAATCTAGGTGTTCGTATACGGTATACATCTAGGTTGTGGTTTACGAGGAAAATCTAGATTTTACTCTACTACATAAAGCTAGGTTTTGGCATGCGATATGAATCTAGGTTTTTGTATTTGATATAAATCAAAGTTTTGGTATACTATATATTTCTAGGTTTTTCTATTCGATATAAATCTAGGTTTTAGTATCCGATATAATTCTAGGTTTTTGTATACGATATAAATCTTGGTTTTGGTATGCGATATAAATCTAAATGGTACAAATCTAGGTGTTTTGTTATACTATATAAATCTAGGTTTTCGTATGCGATATAAATCTAAATGGTACAAATCTAGGTATTGGTATGCGATATAAATCTAAACGGTATATCTCTAGGTTTTGGTATGCAGTATAACTCTAGGTTTTGGTATGCAGTATAAATCTAGGTTTTTGGTATGCGATATAAATCTAGGTTGTGGTATACGGTATAAATCTAGGTTTCGGTATGCGATATAAATCTACGTTTTGGTATACGGTATAAATATAGGTTTTGGTATGCCATATAAATATTGGAATTGGTATACGATATAAATCTGGGTTTGGTATAAGATATAAATCTATATTTTGGTATACGATATAAACCTAAGTTTTGGTATGCGATATAAATGTATGCCGTATAAATCGAGGTTTTGGTATGTTTTATAAATCTAGGTTTTGGTATGTGATATAAATCTAGGTTTTGGTATACAGTATATATATAGGTTTTGGCATCCGGTATAAATCAAGGTTTTGGTATACGATATAAATCTAGGTTTTGGTATACGGTATAAATATAGGTTTTGGTATATGGTATAAATATAGGTTTGGGCATACGGTATAAATCTAGGTTTTGGTATGCGATATAAATCTAGGCTTTGGTATACAGTATAAATCTAGGTTTTGGTATCCGATATAATTCTAGGTTTTTGTATACGATATAAATCTTGGTTTTGGTATGCGATATAAATCTAAATGGTACAAATCTAGGTGTTTTGTTATACTATATAAATCTAGGTTTTCGTATGCGATATAAATCTAAATGGTACAAATCTAGGTATTGGTATGCAATATAAATCTTAACGGTATATCTCTAGGTTTTGGTATGCAGTATAACTCTAGGTTTTGGTATGCAGTATAAATCTAGGTTTTGGTATACGATATAAATCTAGGTATTGGTATACTGTGTAAATCTAGGTTTTCGTATGCGGTATAATTCTAGGTTTTAGTATGCCGTATAAATCGAGGTTTTGGTATGTGGTATGAATCTAGGTTTTGGTATACGATATAAATCAAGGTTTTGGTATAGGATATAAATCTAGGTTTTGGTATTCGATATAAATCTAGTTATTGGTATACGGTATAAATCTAGGTTTTGGTACACGATATAAATCTAGGCATTGGTATACTGTATAAATCAAGGTTTTGGCATACGAGGTAAATCTAGGCTTTGGTATACGATATAAATCTAGATTTTGGTATGCGATATACATCAAAGTTTTGGTATACTTTTGGTATACCTCTAGGTTTTTTTATTCGATATAAATCTATGTTTTGGCAAACAATATAAATCTAGGTTTTGGTATGCGATATAAATGTATGCCGTATACATCGAGGTTTTGGTATGTTTTATAAATCTAGGTTTTGGTATGTGATATAAATCTGGGTTTTGGTATACGATATAAATCTAGGTTTTGGTATACAGTATATATATAGGTTTTGGCATACGGTATAAATCATGGTTTTGGTATACGATATAAATCTAGGTTTTGGTATACGTTATAAATATAGGTTTTGGTATATGGTATAAATATAGGTTTTGGCACACGGTATAAATCTAGGTTTTGGTATGCGATATAAATCTAGGCTTTGGTATACAATATAAATCTAGGTTTTGGTATGTGATATAAATCTAGGTTTTGGTATACTATATAAATCTAGGTATTAGTATACTGTGTAAATCTAGGTTTTCGTATGCGGTATAATTCAAGGTTTTAGTATGCCGTATAAATCGAGGTTTTGGTATGTGGTATGAATCTAGGTTTTGGTATACGATATAAATCAAGGTTTTGGTATAGGATATAAATCTAGGTTTTGGTATTCGATATAAATCTAGTTATTGGTATACGGTATAAATCTAGGTTTTGGTACACGATATAAATCTAGGCATTGGTATACTGTATAAATCAAGGTTTTGGCATACGAAGTAAATCTAGGCTTTGGTATACGATATATATCAAAGTTTTGGTATGCTATATTAATCTAGGTTTTGGCATACGATATAAATCTAGGTTTTGGTAAACGATAAAAATCTAGGTATTGGTATACGGTATACATCTAGGTTGTGGTTTACGAAATAAATCTAGGTGTTGCTATGCTACATAAATCTAGGTTTTGGTGTGCGATATAAATCAAGGTTTTGATATACGAAATAAATTTAGGTATTGGTATACTGTATACATCTAGGTTTTCGTATACGGTATAAATCTAGGTATTGGTATTCGGTAAAAATGTAGGTTTTGGTATACGGTATAAATCTAGGTTTTGGTATAAGATATAAATCTAGGTTTTGGTATGGGGTTTAAAACTAGGTTTTGGTATACGATATAAATCTATCTTTTGGTATTCGATATAAATCTAGGTATTGGTATACTGTATATATCTAGGTGTTCGTATACGGTATAAATCTATGTTTTGGTATGCGATATAAATCTATGTTTTGGTATGCGATATAAATCTAGGTTTTGGTATTTGATATAAATCAAAGTTTTGGTATACTATATAAAAATAGGTTTTTTTATTCGATATAAATCTAGGTTTTGGTAAACAATATAAATCTAGGTTTTTGTATATGATATAAATCTATGATTTGGTATGCAATATAAATCTAGGTTTTAGTATGTGGTATAAATCTAGGTTTTGGTATACGATATAAATATAGGTTTTGGTATATGGTAAAAATATAGGTTTTGGCATACGGTATAAATCTAGGTTTTGGTATGCGATATAAATCTAGGCTTTGGTATACAGTATAAATCTAGGTTTTGGTATGTGATATAAATCTAGGTTTTGGTATACGATATAAATCTAGGTATTGGTATGCGGTGTAAATCTAGGTTTTCGTATACGGTATAATTCTAGGTTTTAGTATGGCGTATAAATCTAGGTTTTGGTATGTGGTATGAATCTAGGTTTTGGTATTCGATATAAATCTATCTTTTGGTATTCGATATAAATCTAGGAATTGGTATACTGTATAAATCTAGGTGTTCGTATACGGTATAAATCTATGTTTTGGTATGCGATATAAATCTAAGTTTTGGTATGCGATATAAATCTAGGTTTTGGTATTTGATATAAATCAAAGTTTTGGTATACTATATAATTATAGGTTTTTTTATTCGATATAAATCTAGGTTTTGGTAAACAATATAAATCTAGGTTTTTGTATATGATATAAATCTAGGTTTTGGTATGCAATATAAATCTAGGTTTTGGTATGTGGTATAAATCTAGGTTTTGGTATACGATATAAATATAGGTTTTGGTATATGGTATAAATATAGGTTTTGGCATACGGTATAAATCTAGGTTTTGGTATGCGATATAAATCTAGGCTTTGGTATACAGTATAAGTCTAGGTTTTGGTATGTGATATAAATCTAGGTTTTGGTATACGATATAAATCTAGGTATTGGTATACGGTGTAAATTTAGGTTTTCGTATACGGTATAATTCTAGGTTTTAGTATGCCGTATAAATCGAGGTTTTGGTATGTGGTATGAATCTAGGTTTTGGTATACGATATAAATCTAGGTTTTGGTATAGGATATAAATCTAGGTTTTGGTATTCGATATAAATCTAGTTATTGGTATACTGTATAAATCTAAGTTTTGGTATACTGTATAAATCTAGGTTTTGGCATACGAGGTAAATCTAGGCTTTGGTATACGATATAAATCTAGGTTTTGGTATGCTATATAAATCTAGGTTTTGGCATACGATATAAATCTAGGTTTTGGTAAACGATATAAATCTAGGTATTGGTATACGGTATAAATCTAGGTTGTGGTTTACGAGATAAATCTAGGTGTTGCTATTCTACATAAATCTAGGTTTTGGTGTGCGATATAAATCTAAGTTTTGATATACGATATAAATTTAGGTATTGGTATTCGGTATAAATGTAGGTTTTGGTATACGGTATAAATCTAGGTTTTGGAATATGATATAAATATAGGTTTTGGTATACTGTATAAATCTAGGTTTTGGTATACAGTATATATATAGGTTTTGGCATACGGTATAAATCATGGTTTTGGTATACGATATAAATCTAGGTTTTGGTATACGTTATAAATATAGGTTTTGGTATATGGTATAAATATAGGTTTTGGCACACGGTATAAATCTAGGTTTTGGTATGCGATATAAATCTAGGCTTTGGTATACAATATAAATCTAGGTTTTGGTATGTGATATAAATCTAGGTTTTGGTATACTATATAAATCTAGGTATTAGTATACTGTGTAAATCTAGGTTTTCGTATGCGGTATAATTCAAGGTTTTAGTATGCCGTATAAATCGAGGTTTTGGTATGTGGTATGAATCTAGGTTTTGGTATACGATATAAATCAAGGTTTTGGTATAGGATATAAATCTAGGTTTTGGTATTCGATATAAATCTAGTTATTGGTATACGGTATAAATCTAGGTTTTGGTACACGATATAAATCTAGGCATTGGTATACTGTATAAATCAAGGTTTTGGCATACGAAGTAAATCTAGGCTTTGGTATACGATATATATCAAAGTTTTGGTATGCTATATTAATCTAGGTTTTGGCATACGATATAAATCTAGGTTTTGGTAAACGATAAAAATCTAGGTATTGGTATACGGTATACATCTAGGTTGTGGTTTACGAGATAAATCTAGGTGTTGCTATGCTACATAAATCTAGGTTTTGGTGTGCGATATAAATCGAGGGTTTGATATACGAAATAAATTTAGGTATTGGTATACTGTATACATCTAGGTTTTCGTATACGGTATAAATCTAGGTATTGGTATTCGGTAAAAATGTAGGTTTTGGTATACGGTATAAATCTAGGTTTTGGTATAAGATATAAATCTAGGTTTTGGTATGGGGTTTAAAACTAGGTTTTGGTATACGATATAAATCTATCTTTTGGTATTCGATATAAATCTAGGTATTGGTATACTGTATATATCTAGGTGTTCGCATACGGTATAAATCTATGTTTTGGTATGCGATATAAATCTATGTTTTGGTATGCGATATAAATCTAGGTTTTGGTATTTGATATAAATCAAAGTTTTGGTATACTATATAAAAATAGGTTTTTTTATTCGATATAAATCTAGGTTTTGGCAAACAATATAAATCTAGGTTTTTGTATATGATATAAATCTATGATTTGGTATGCAATATAAATCTAGGTTTTAGTATGTGGTATAAATCTAGGTTTTGGTATACGATATAAATATAGGTTTTGGTATATGGTATAAATATAGGTTTTGGCACACGGTATAAATCTAGGTTTTGGTATGCGATATAAATCTAGGCTTTGGTATACGATATAAATCTAGGTATTGGTATGCGGTGTAAATCTAGGTTTTCGTGTACGGTATAATTCTAGGTTTTAGTATGGCGTATAAATCTAGGTTTTGGTATGTGGTATGAATCTAGGTTTTGGTATACGATATAAATCTATCTTTTGGTATTCGATATAAATCTAGGAATTGGTATACTGTATAAATCTAGGTGTTCGTATACGGTATAAATCTATGTTTTGGTATGCGATATAAATCTAAGTTTTGGTATGCGATATAAATCTAGGTTTTGGTATTTGATATAAATCAAAGTTTTGGTATACTATATAATTATAGGTTTTTTTATTCGATATAAATCTAGGTTTTGGTAAACAATATAAATCTAGGTTTTTGTATATGATATAAATCTAGGTTTTGGTATGCAATATAAATCTAGGTTTTGGTATGTGGTATAAATCTAGGTTTTGGTATACGGTATAAATCTAGGTTTTGGTATAAGATATAAATCTAGGTTTTGGTATGGGGTTTAAAACTAGGTTTTGGTATACGATATAAATCTATCTTTTGGTATTCGATATAAATCTAGGTATTGGTATACTGTATATATCTAGGTGTTCGCATACGGTATAAATCTATGTTTTGGTATGCGATATAAATCTATGTTTTGGTATGCGATATAAATCTAGGTTTTGGTATTTGATATAAATCAAAGTTTTGGTATACTATATAAAAATAGGTTTTTTTATTCGATATAAATCTAGGTTTTGGCAAACAATATAAATCTAGGTTTTTGTATATGATATAAATCTATGATTTGGTATGCAATATAAATCTAGGTTTTAGTATGTGGTATAAATCTAGGTTTTGGTATACGATATAAATATAGGTTTTGGTATATGGTATAAATATAGGTTTTGGCACACGGTATAAATCTAGGTTTTGGTATGCGATATAAATCTAGGCTTTGGTATACGATATAAATCTAGGTATTGGTATGCGGTGTAAATCTAGGTTTTCGTGTACGGTATAATTCTAGGTTTTAGTATGGCGTATAAATCTAGGTTTTGGTATGTGGTATGAATCTAGGTTTTGGTATACGATATAAATCTATCTTTTGGTATTCGATATAAATCTAGGAATTGGTATACTGTATAAATCTAGGTGTTCGTATACGGTATAAATCTATGTTTTGGTATGCGATATAAATCTAAGTTTTGGTATGCGATATAAATCTAGGTTTTGGTATTTGATATAAATCAAAGTTTTGGTATACTATATAATTATAGGTTTTTTTATTCGATATAAATCTAGGTTTTGGTAAACAATATAAATCTAGGTTTTTGTATATGATATAAATCTAGGTTTTGGTATGCGATATAAATCTAGGTTTTGGTATACGATATAAATCTAGGTATTGGTATGCGGTGTAAATCTAGGTTTTCGTGTACGGTATAATTCTAGGTTTTAGTATGGCGTATAAATCTAGGTTTTGGTATGTGGTATGAATCTAGGTTTTGGTATACGATATAAATCTATCTTTTGGTATTCGATATAAATCTAGGAATTGGTATACTGTATAAATCTAGGTGTTCGTATACGGTATAAATCTATGTTTTGGTATGCGATATAAATCTAAGTTTTGGTATGCGATATAAATCTAGGTTTTGGTATTTGATATAAATCAAAGTTTTGGTATACTATATAATTATAGGTTTTTTTATTCGATATAAATCTAGGTTTTGGTAAACAATATAAATCTAGGTTTTTGTATATGATATAAATCTAGGTTTTGGTATGCAATATAAATCTAGGTTTTGGTATGTGGTATAAATCTAGGTTTTGGTATACGATATAAATATAGGTTTTGGTATATGGTATAAATATAGGTTTTGGCATACGGTATAAATCTAGGTTTTGGTATGCGATATAAATCTAGGCTTTGGTATACAGTATAAGTCTAGGTTTTGGTATGTGATATAAATCTAGGTTTTGGTATACGATATAAATCTAGGTATTGGTATACGGTGTAAATTTAGGTTTTCGTATACGGTATAATTCTAGGTTTTAGTATGCCGTATAAATCGAGGTTTTGGTATGTGGTATGAATCTAGGTTTTGGTATACGATATAAATCTAGGTTTTGGTATAGGATATAAATCTAGGTTTTGGTATTCGATATAAATCTAGTTATTGGTATACTGTATAAATCTAAGTTTTGGTATACTGTATAAATCTAGGTTTTGGCATACGAGGTAAATCTAGGCTTTGGTATACGATATAAATCTAGGTTTTGGTATGCTATATAAATCTAGGTTTTGGCATACGATATAAATCTAGGTTTTGGTAAACGATATAAATCTAGGTATTGGTATACGGTATAAATCTAGGTTGTGGTTTACGAGATAAATCTAGGTGTTGCTATTCTACATAAATCTAGGTTTTGGTGTGCGATATAAATCTAAGTTTTGATATACGATATAAATTTAGGTATTGGTATTCGGTATAAATGTAGGTTTTGGTATACGGTATAAATCTAGGTTTTGGAATACGATATAAATATAGGTTTTGGTATACTGTATAAATCTAGGTTTTGGTATGCGATATAAAACTAGGATTTGGTATAAGATATACATCTAGGTTTTGGTATGGGAATTAAATCTAGGTTTTGGTATACGATATAAATCTAGCTTTTGGTATTCGATATAAATCTAGGTATTGGTATACTGTATAAATCTAGGTGTTCGTATACGGTATAAATCTATGTTTTGGTATGCGATATAAATCTAGGTTTTGGTATTTGATATAAATATACAATATTGGTCTGTTGACGGTAAATATAGAATTTATTTGACAAGGCTGAGAAACGGGGTGAAAGACGAGCTTCTAGCGAGTCTTTCTCCCCGTTTCGCCCCGAGTCAAATAAATTCTATATTTACCGTCAACAGACCAATATTGTATTTATCCTGCAATCCACGATGTCCTAAAAAATAATCTTAACTCGTAAAAATGCATTTTTTAATGCAACGGAATCCTCACTATTTGGCGTAGTAAAATACCAGATTTTTTTTGCTGACAAAAATTCGCGAACAAATAGTTCTTAAAAGGAAGTGAAATAACTTTATTTAAGTGAAGATTTATTGATTAAGGTGAAAATCTATATAGAAAATTGATAGTTTAGAACCTGAAATATATATATTTAATATGTTTTTCATAGATATGAAAACACATTAATTTATCGATCATACGTCACATGCGGTCATACTTAAATACGCCTGCAGTAGTAAACCAGGTAAATATATACGCCTGTGTGAAAAGGTATACGCCTGCAACTATATGGTTCACTTTTATTTTTATTTTTTTATATCAAATAATAAACATCCGATATATTTCTTTTACTAGTTTATATTAAAAAAAAAAAATAAAAAAGAACCATATAGTTGCAGGCGTCCACCTTTGTATGACACACAGGCGTATATATTTGCCTGGTTACTACTGCAGGCGTATTTAAGTATGACCCACACAGTTTGTAAACATGTGAAAGCAATACACACATACATGTATAGACGATTCGAGCATGTTTTAAGTAAACTAGGTAGAGTAGAGAAAACAGAAAGATTAATCATTTATCTCAACAAACTGAACTGATTCACGGAAATGTATTTAACAACGATGTCAAACACTCAAATGCTCAGTTATTGGGATATTTAGTCATTTGTGAAAATTGTGTACACATTCACCATTTGTAACTTATGGATGACCACGCCGTAAAACATAGAACTAATTTGACTTGACATATTTGTAATGGAACTGTAAAAAGGAACATCGGGATTGCTTCGACACGAAACATCAGAAGTGCTACTGGCTGTAGAATTTGTGGAGGTTTTACGAGGTAAGTTTGCTGAAAAGCATTTCTGTTGGTTTCACTTTCAGTGTTGCTGAGGATGTTTGATATTTTCTTGTGTCTTTCCTCACTCAATGTTGAGTAATTATTAATAAATGCCACATTGTTATGCCCTGATATTTGCATAATATCTATCCCCTCCACATTGTTTTCTCTTAACTTCTGGACGGGATAAGATATTTTCTGGCACTGATTGATTAATGTCTAATTTGCAACTATCCTTCATTTTTTTCATGAGATTGGAAAGTTTTCTTTCATGCACTTTTCTACCTGTTTCTAAAGCTCGTACAAATAAATTATGTATTTTGCGACAATGCAAGTATATAAAGGAGGAGAAGCTAATACCAATCTTCTGGACTTTACATAGGTTTCAATAGAAAATTGGAATTTATTTTTATAGAATAAAATAAAACTTTCATATATACATGGTAAATTGAAGAAAATCAAAATAGAGATCTGATTTAGTGTCAACAAGCACCAGATATGATTTTAATTACTATATTTAACTTCTGTTTGTATATCATAATCAAATGAATTAATATGCATTGAAGTCTACATGTATGTAGAATCCCCACCAACTATTTTCTTCATATCAAATTTGCTATTATTAAACCATAATCCATTGATTGGTAAATTACATAATGCGATGTCACTAAGGAACCAAGAATATTGTGGACATAGGTGTTGTGACCAGAAAAATATTAGAGTGAAGGATATATTTTTCTGGAATGAACAATATTTACATGATAATGTTGGTTGTTGCGAGTAATGACTAATGTGCGAATATATTTTCTGAGTCGGATCATACAAAAATGCATTTTGTTCCTTTTTTCTTGTTATTTTATTAGTAAATATATAATAACATGTATTTTAATTATAATCAATGCTATATTAATGTCTTTCAGATGAATGGCTGAATTAATGGTTTAACAGTGTACAATGTACATGTGATGTTTGAAATAAGTGCAAAGACTATATATGAAAGAAATAATTGCATAAAAACCTATGAACGTTTTATAAAGATCTGATTAAACAAAGGACATTTTTCAAGAACTATCACTCAGTTGTTGCATACAGGCCAGGGGTATGTGAATCAGTTTCAAATGGAATTGCACAAAATAAAAAAATGTACTGTAATCCTGATCAACAGTGAGTAGAATTCCAGCAGATAAAACACTAGTTTCAACTGACAAATCATACAACTTTGTTGGAATTTTGCAAAAGAAAAAAATGTTTTAAGAAAAGATGCAAAATGATTGGAGGAAGTGACTGAATACAATTATTCCAAATGGTTAAAGCAAATTATATAGATATTTTGTGGTGTCATAAAGAATTCAGAATATAAAAAATTATCTATAATTTTAAAGTGACTTGATGCAATAGCAGGAATATGTGTTATTTTCACCTTGAAGAAATCTACTATCTGATATGTTGAAGTAATTGATGTGAATTAATTGAACATTTAATATGATGAAATTTTATAATAAAATATATGTAGTAATCTTAGAGTTTGATGTTCAAACTGTACTGAGTTATTTAACCATATACATTTGTACCGTAAGTGTGCTTAGTAAAGATTGTGGTGTGTGACTGCCCAGAACGTTTCTGTTATAAAGGATGTTAATTTCCTCATCTGTTGGAGGGCATGCCCTCTTTGGTTTATTCCCTTTGTCCTGTAGTTTTAGTTGCTTTTGTTTTGTTTTCAAGGCTTCCCTGTCAAGTTATAAATGATTCGGATTTGTTTAAGATTTTTGTTTTGTTTTTTATTGACTTCTAGGATTTTTTTTATCGTAAAATATGTATAAAAAATATGAAATTGTAGAATTATTAGTTTCATTTTGTCGGTTTGTAAGTTTACAAATAGTGAGAACGAAAACATTTATTAGAAAAATACGACGTCGATTATTGACATTGGTTACGGTTAATATTTTAACTCCTTCACAGGAGAGCAAAAACACAAAAAAGTAGTTCCGGAATCTATGGGCGGGGCTTAAAAGTTTATTCGTAGGTTTAAAAGTTTATTCGTAGGCTTCAAAAGTTTATTCGTAGGCTACGAATAAAGCAAAAATTTATTCGTGTGGTATATTTGTACAGCAAATGTACTGATTGCAGGATAAATCAAAGTTTTGGTATACTATATAAATATAGGTTTTTTAATTCGATATAAATCTAGGTTTTGGCAAACAATATAAATCTAGGTTTTTGTATATGATATAAATCTAGGTTTTGGTATGCAATATAAATCTAGGTTTTGGTATGTGGTATAAATCTAGGTTTTGGTATACGATATAAATCTAGGTATTGGTATACTGTATAAATCTATGTTTTCGTATACGGTATAAATCTAGGTTGTGGTTTACGAGATAAATCTAGGTTTTGCTATGCTACATATATCTAGGTTTTGGTGTGCGATATAAATCTAGGTTTTGGTATACGATATAAATCTAGGTTTTGGTATACGATATAAATCTAGGTATTGGTATACTGTATAAATCTATGTTTTCGTATACGGTATAAATCTAAGTTTTGCTATGCTACATAAATCTAGGTTTTGGTGTGCGATATAAATCTAGGTTTTGATATACGTTATATATCCAGGTATTGGTATATTGTATAAATCTAGGTTTTGGTATGCGATATAAATCTAGGTTTTGGTATACGGTATAAATATAGGTTTTGGTATACGGTATAAATATAGGTATTAGTATACTGTGTAAATCTAGGTTTTCGTATGCGGTATAATTCTAGGTTTTAGTATGCCGTATAAATCTAGGTTTTGGTATGTGGTATGAATCTAGGTTTTGGTATACGATATAAATCAAGGTTTTGGTATAGGATATAAATCTAGGCTTTGGTATTCGATATAAATCTAGTTATTGGTATACGGTATAAATCTAGGTTTTGGTACACGATATAAATCTAGGCATTGGTATACTGTATAAATCAAGGTTTTGGCATACGAAGTAAATCTAGGCTTTGGTATACGATATATATCAAAGTTTTGGTATGCTATAGTAATCTAGGTTTTGGCATACGATATAAATCTAGGTTTTGGTAAACGATAAAAATCTAGGTATTGGTATACGGTATAAATCTAGGTTGTGGTTTACGAGATAAATCTAGGTGTTGCTATGATACATAAATCTAGGATTTGGTGTGCGATATAAATCTAGGTTTTGATATACGAAATAAATTTAGGTATTGGTATACTGTATACATCTAGGTTTTCGTATACGGTATAAATCTAGGTATTGGTATTCGGTAAAAATGTAGGTTTTGGTATACGGTATAAATCTAGGTTTTGGTATAAGATATAAATCTAGGTTTTGGTATGGGGTTTAAAACTAGGTTTTGGTATACGATATAAATCTATCTTTTGGTATTCGATATAAATCTAGGTATTGGTATACTGTATATATCTAGGTGTTCGTATACGGTATAAATCTATGTTTTGGTATGCGGTATAAATCTAGGTTTTGGTATGCGATATAAATCTAGGTTTTGGTATTTGATATAAATCAAAGTTTTGGTATACTATATAAATATAGGTTTTTTTATTCGATATAAATCTAGGTTTTGGCAAACAATATAAATCTAGGTTTTTGTATATGATATAAATCTATGTTTTGATATGCAATATAAATCTAGGTTTTGGTATGTGGTATAAATCTAGGTTTTGGTATACGATATAAATATAGGTTTTGGTATATGGTATAAATATAGGTTTTGGCATACGGTATAAATCTAGGTTTTGGTATGCGATATAAATCTAGGCTTTGGTATACAGTATAAATCTAGGTTTTGGTATGTGATATAAATCTAGGTTTTGGTATACGATATAAATCTAGGTATTGGTATACTGTGTAAATCTAGGTTTTCATATACGGTATAATTCTAGGTTTTAGTATGCCGTATAAATCGAGGTTTTGGTATGTGGTATGAATCTAGGTTTTGGTATACGATATAAATCTATCTTTTGGTATTCGATATAAATCTAGGAATTGGTATACTGTATACATCTAGGTGTTCGTATACGGTATAAATCTATGTTTTGGTATGCGATATAAATCTAGGTTTTGGTATGCGATATAAATCTAGGTTTTGGTATTTGATATAAATCAAAGTTTTGGTATACTATATAATTATAGGTTTTTGTATTCGATATAAATCTAGGTTTTGGCAAACAATATAAATCTAGGTTTTTGTATATGATATAAATCTAGGTTTTGGTATACAATATAAATCTAGGTTTTGGTATGTGGTATAAATTTAGGTTTTGGTATACGATATAAATATAGGTTTTGGTATATGGTATAAATATAGGTTTTGGCATACGGTATAAATCTAGGTTTTGGTATGCGATATAAATCTAGGCTTTGGTATACAGTATAAATCTAGGTTTTGGTATGTGATATAAATCTAGGTTTTGGTATACGATATACATCTAGGTATTGGTATACGGTGAAAATTTAGGTTTTCATATACGGTATAATTCTAGGTTTTAGTATGCCGTATAAAATCGAGGTTTTGGTATGTGGTATGAATCTAGGTTTTGGTATACGATATAAATCTAGGTTTTGGTATAGGATATAAATCTAGGTTTTGGTACACGATATAAATCTAGGCATTGGTATACTGTATAAATCTAAGTTTTGGTATACTGTATAAATCTAAGTTTTGGCATACGAGGTAAATCTAGGCTTTGGTATACGATATAAATCTAGGTTTTGGTATGCTATATAAATCTAGGTTTTGGCATACGATATAAATTTAGGTTTTGGTAAACGATATAAATCTAGGTATTGGTATACGGTATAAATCTAGGTTGTGGTTTACGAGATAAATCTAGGTGTTGCCATGCTACATAAATCTAGGTTTTGGTGTGCGATATAAATCTAAGTTTTGATATACGATATAAATTTAGGTATTGGTATTCGGTATAAATGTAGGTTTTGGTATACGGTATAAATCTAGGTTTTGGAATACGATATAAATATAGGTTTTGGTATACTGTATAAATCTAGGTTTTGGTATGCGATATAAAACTAGGATTTGGTATAAGATATACATCTAGGTTTTGGTATGGGGTTTAAATCTAGGTTTTGGTATACGGTATAAATCTAGCTTTTGGTATTCGATATAAATCTAGGTATTGGTATACTGTATAAATCTAGGTGTTCGTATACGGTATAAATCTATGTTTTGGTATGCGATATAAATCTATGTTTTGGAATGCGATATAAATCTAGGTTTTGGTATTTGATATAAATCAAAGTTTTGGTATACTATATAAATATAGGTTTTTTATTTCGATATAAATCTAGGTTTTGGCAAACAATATAAATCTAGGTTTTTGTATATGATATAAATCTAGGTTTTGGTATGCAATATAAATCTAGGTTTTGGTATGTGGTATAAATCTAGGTTTTGGTATACGATATAAATCTAGGTATTGATATACTGTATAAATCTATGTTTTCGTATACGGTATAAATCTAGGTTGTGGTTTACGAGATAAATCTAGGTTTTGCTATGCTACATAAATCTAGGTTTTGGTGTGGATATAAATCTAGGTTTTGATATACGTTATAAATCCAGGTATTGGTATATTGTATAAATCTAGGTTTTGGTATACGATATAAATCTAGGTTTTGGTATACGGTATAAATATAGGTTTTGGTATACGGTATAAATATAGGTTTTGGTATACGGTTTAAATCTAGGTATTGGTATACTGTGTAGATCTAGGTTTTCGTATGCGGTATAAATCTAGGTTTTGGTATACGATATAAATCTATCTTTTGGTATTCGATATAAATCTAGGAATTGGTATACTGTATAAATCTAGGTGTTCGTATACGGTATAAATCTATGTTTTGGTATGCGATATAAATCTAGGTTTTGGTATACAATATAAATCTAGGTTTTGGTATGTGGTATAAATCTAGGTTTTGGTATACGATATAAATATAGGTTTTGGTATATGGTATAAATATAGGTTTTGGCATACGGTATAAATCTAGGTTTTGGTATGCGATATAAATCTAGGCTTTGGTATACAGTATAAATCTAGGTTTTGGTATGTGATATAAATCTAGGTTTTGGTATACGATATAAATCTAGGTATTGGTATACGGTGAAAATTTAGGTTTTCATATACGGTATAATTCTAGGTTTTAGTATGCCGTATAAAATCGAGGTTTTGGTATGTGGTATGAATCTAGGTTTTGGTATACGATATAAATCTAGGTTTTGGTATAGGATATAAATCTAGGTTTTGGTATTCGATATAAATCTAGTTATTGGTATACGGTATAAATCTAGGTTTTGATACACGATATAAATCTAGGCATTGGTATACGGTGAAAATTTAGGTTTTCATATACGGTATAATTCTAGGTTTTAGTATGCCGTATAAAATCGAGGTTTTGGTATGTGGTATGAATCTAGGTTTTGGTATACGATATAAATCTATCTTTTGGTATTCGATATAAATCTAGGAATTGGTATACTGTATAAATCTAGGTGTTCGTATACGGTATAAATCTATGTTTTGGTATGCAATATAAATCTAGGTTTTGGTATGCAATATAAATCTAGGTTTTGGTATTTGATATAAATCAAAGTTTTGGTATACTATATAATTATAGGTTTTTTTATTCGGTATAAATCTAGGTTTTGGCAAACAATATAAATCTAGATTTTTGTATATGATATAAATCTAGGTTTTGGTATGCAATATAAATATAGGTTTTGGTATGTGGTATAAATCTAGGTTTTGGCATACGATATAAATATAGGTTTTGGTATATGGTATAAATATAGGTTTTGGCATACGGTATAAATCTAGGTTTTGGTATGCGATATAAATCTAGGCTTTGGTATACAGTATAAATCTAGGTTTTGGTATGTGATATAAATCTAGGTTTTGGTATACGATATAAATCTAGGTATTGGTATACGGTGTAAATTTAGGTTTTCGTATACGGTATAATTCTAGGTTTTAGTATGCCGTATAAATCGAGGTTTTGGTATGTGGTATGAATCTAGGTTTTGGTATACGATATAAATCTAGGTTTTGGTATAGGATATAAATCTAGGTTTTGGTATTTGATATAAATCTAGTTATTGGTATACGGTATAAATCTAGGTTTTGGTACACGATATAAATCTAGGTTTTGGTATAGGATATAAATCTAGGTTTTGGTACACGATATAAATCTAGGCATTGGTATACTGTATAAATCTAAGTTTTGGTATACTGTATAAATCTAAGTTTTGGCATACGAGGTAAATCTAGGCTTTGGTATACGATATAAATCTAGGTTTTGGTATGCTATATAAATCTAGGTTTTGGCATACGATATAAATTTAGGTTTTGGTAAACGATATAAATCTAGGTATTGGTATACGGTATAAATCTAGGTTGTGGTTTACGAGATAAATCTAGGTGTTGCCATGCTACATAAATCTAGGTTTTGGTGTGCGATATAAATCTAAGTTTTGATATACGATATAAATTTAGGTATTGGTATTCGGTATAAATGTAGGTTTTGGTATACGGTATAAATCTAGGTTTTGGAATACGATATAAATATAGGTTTTGGTATACTGTATAAATCTAGGTTTTGGTATGCGATATAAAACTAGGATTTGGTATAAGATATACATCTAGGTTTTGGTATGGGGTTTAAATCTAGGTTTTGGTATACGGTATAAATCTAGCTTTTGGTATTCGATATAAATCTAGGTATTGGTATACTGTATAAATCTAGGTGTTCGTATACGGTATAAATCTATGTTTTGGTATGCGATATAAATCTATGTTTTGGAATGCGATATAAATCTAGGTTTTGGTATTTGATATAAATCAAAGTTTTGGTATACTATATAAATATAGGTTTTTTATTTCGATATAAATCTAGGTTTTGGCAAACAATATAAATCTAGGTTTTTGTATATGATATAAATCTAGGTTTTGGTATGCAATATAAATCTAGGTTTTGGTATGTGGTATAAATCTAGGTTTTGGTATACGATATAAATCTAGGTATTGATATACTGTATAAATCTATGTTTTCGTATACGGTATAAATCTAGGTTGTGGTTTACGAGATAAATCTAGGTTTTGCTATGCTACATAAATCTAGGTTTTGGTGTGGATATAAATCTAGGTTTTGATATACGTTATAAATCCAGGTATTGGTATATTGTATAAATCTAGGTTTTGGTATACGATATAAATCTAGGTTTTGGTATACGGTATAAATATAGGTTTTGGTATACGGTATAAATATAGGTTTTGGTATACGGTTTAAATCTAGGTATTGGTATACTGTGTAGATCTAGGTTTTCGTATGCGGTATAAATCTAGGTTTTGGTATACGATATAAATCTATCTTTTGGTATTCGATATAAATCTAGGAATTGGTATACTGTATAAATCTAGGTGTTCGTATACGGTATAAATCTATGTTTTGGTATGCGATATAAATCTAGGTTTTGGTATACAATATAAATCTAGGTTTTGGTATGTGGTATAAATCTAGGTTTTGGTATACGATATAAATATAGGTTTTGGTATATGGTATAAATATAGGTTTTGGCATACGGTATAAATCTAGGTTTTGGTATGCGATATAAATCTAGGCTTTGGTATACAGTATAAATCTAGGTTTTGGTATGTGATATAAATCTAGGTTTTGGTATACGATATAAATCTAGGTATTGGTATACGGTGAAAATTTAGGTTTTCATATACGGTATAATTCTAGGTTTTAGTATGCCGTATAAAATCGAGGTTTTGGTATGTGGTATGAATCTAGGTTTTGGTATACGATATAAATCTAGGTTTTGGTATAGGATATAAATCTAGGTTTTGGTATTCGATATAAATCTAGTTATTGGTATACGGTATAAATCTAGGTTTTGATACACGATATAAATCTAGGCATTGGTATACGGTGAAAATTTAGGTTTTCATATACGGTATAATTCTAGGTTTTAGTATGCCGTATAAAATCGAGGTTTTGGTATGTGGTATGAATCTAGGTTTTGGTATACGATATAAATCTATCTTTTGGTATTCGATATAAATCTAGGAATTGGTATACTGTATAAATCTAGGTGTTCGTATACGGTATAAATCTATGTTTTGGTATGCAATATAAATCTAGGTTTTGGTATGCAATATAAATCTAGGTTTTGGTATTTGATATAAATCAAAGTTTTGGTATACTATATAATTATAGGTTTTTTTATTCGGTATAAATCTAGGTTTTGGCAAACAATATAAATCTAGATTTTTGTATATGATATAAATCTAGGTTTTGGTATGCAATATAAATATAGGTTTTGGTATGTGGTATAAATCTAGGTTTTGGCATACGATATAAATATAGGTTTTGGTATATGGTATAAATATAGGTTTTGGCATACGGTATAAATCTAGGTTTTGGTATGCGATATAAATCTAGGCTTTGGTATACAGTATAAATCTAGGTTTTGGTATGTGATATAAATCTAGGTTTTGGTATACGATATAAATCTAGGTATTGGTATACGGTGTAAATTTAGGTTTTCGTATACGGTATAATTCTAGGTTTTAGTATGCCGTATAAATCGAGGTTTTGGTATGTGGTATGAATCTAGGTTTTGGTATACGATATAAATCTAGGTTTTGGTATAGGATATAAATCTAGGTTTTGGTATTTGATATAAATCTAGTTATTGGTATACGGTATAAATCTAGGTTTTGGTACACGATATAAATCTAGGCATTGGTATACTGTATAAATCTAAGTTTTGGTATACTGTATAAATCAAGGTTTTGGCATACGAGGTAAATCTAGGCTTTGGTATACGATATAAATCAAAGTTTTGGTATGCTATATAAATCTAGGTTTTGGCATACGATATAAATCTAGGTTTTGGTAAACGATATAAATCTAGGTATTGGTATACGGTATAAATCTAGGTTGTGGTTTACGAGATAAATCTAGGTGTTGCTATGCTACATAAATCTAGGTTTTGGTGTGCGATATAAATCTAAGTTTTGATATACGATATAAATTTAGGTATTGGTATTCGGTAGAAATGTAGGTTTTGGTATACGGTATAAATCTAGGTTTTGGAATACGATATAAATATAGGTTTTGGTATACTGTATAAATCTAGGTTTTGGTATGCGATATAAAACTAGGATTTGGTATAAGATATACATCTAGGTTTTGGTATGGGGTTTAAATCTAGGTTTTGGTATACGATATAAATCTAGCTTTTGGTATTCGATATAAATCTAGGTATTGGTATACTGTATAAATCTAGGTGTTCGTATACGGTATAAATCTATGTTTTGGTATGCGATATAAATCTATGTTTTGGTATGCGATATAAATCTAGGTTTTGGTATTTGATATAAATCAAAGTTTTGGTATACTATATAAATATAGGTTTTTTAATTCGATATAAATCTAGGTTTTGGCAAACAATATAAATCTAGGTTTTTGTATATGATATAAATCTAGGTTTTGGTATGCAATATAAATCTAGGTTTTGGTATGTGGTATAAATCTAGGTTTTGGTATACGATATAAATCTAGGTATTGGTATACTGTATAAATATATGTTTTCGTATACGGTATAAATCTAGGTTGTGGTTTACGAGATAAATCTAGGTTTTGCTATGCTACATAAATCTAGGTTTTGGTGTGCGATATAAATATAGGTTTTGATATACGTTATAAATCCAGGTATTGGTATATTGTATAAATCTAGGTTTTGGTATACGATATAAATCTAGGTTTTGTTATACGGTATAAATATAGGTTTTGGTATACGGTTTAAATCTAGGTATTGGTATACTGTGTAGATCTATGTTTTCGTATGCGGTATATATCTAGGTTTTGGTATACGGTATAAATCTAGGTAGTGGTTTCCGAGATAAATCTAGGTTTTGCTATGCAACTTAAATCTGGGTTTTGGTATGCGATATAAATCTAGGTTTTGGTATGCGATATAAATCTAGGTTGTTGTTTACGAGATAAATCTAGATTTTGCTAAACTACATAAACTAGGTTTTGGTATGGTGTTTAAATCTAGGTTTCGGTATGCGATATAAATCTAGGTTTTGGTATACGATATAAATCTAGGTATTGGTATACTGTATAAATCTAGGTGTACGTATACGGTATAAATCTAGGTTGTGGTTTACAAGATAAACTAGGTTTTGCTCTACTACATAAATCTAGGTTTTGGTATGCAATATATATATAGATTTTGGTATACGGTATAAATCTAGGTTTTTGTATACGGTATAAATCTAGGTTTTGGTATGCGATATAAATCTAGGCTTTGGTATACAGTATAAATCTAGATTTTGGTATGTGATATAAATCTAAGTTTTAGTATGCGATATAAATCTAGGTTTTGGTATACGATATAAATCTAGGTATTGGTATACTGTATAAATCTATGTTTTCGTATACGGTATAAATCTAAGTTTTGCTATGCTACATAAATCTAGGTTTTGGTGTGCGATATAAATCTAGGTTTTGATATACGTTATATATCCAGGTATTGGTATATTGTATAAATCTAGGTTTTGGTATGCGATATAAATCTAGGTTTTGGTATACGGTATAAATATAGGTTTTGGTATACGGTATAAATATAGGTATTAGTATACTGTGTAAATCTAGGTTTTCGTATGCGGTATAATTCTAGGTTTTAGTATGCCGTATAAATCTAGGTTTTGGTATGTGGTATGAATCTAGGTTTTGGTATACGATATAAATCAAGGTTTTGGTATAGGATATAAATCTAGGCTTTGGTATTCGATATAAATCTAGTTATTGGTATACGGTATAAATCTAGGTTTTGGTACACGATATAAATCTAGGCATTGGTATACTGTATAAATCAAGGTTTTGGCATACGAAGTAAATCTAGGCTTTGGTATACGATATATATCAAAGTTTTGGTATGCTATAGTAATCTAGGTTTTGGCATACGATATAAATCTAGGTTTTGGTAAACGATAAAAATCTAGGTATTGGTATACGGTATAAATCTAGGTTGTGGTTTACGAGATAAATCTAGGTGTTGCTATGATACATAAATCTAGGATTTGGTGTGCGATATAAATCTAGGTTTTGATATACGAAATAAATTTAGGTATTGGTATACTGTATACATCTAGGTTTTCGTATACGGTATAAATCTAGGTATTGGTATTCGGTAAAAATGTAGGTTTTGGTATACGGTATAAATCTAGGTTTTGGTATAAGATATAAATCTAGGTTTTGGTATGGGGTTTAAAACTAGGTTTTGGTATACGATATAAATCTATCTTTTGGTATTCGATATAAATCTAGGTATTGGTATACTGTATATATCTAGGTGTTCGTATACGGTATAAATCTATGTTTTGGTATGCGGTATAAATCTAGGTTTTGGTATGCGATATAAATCTAGGTTTTGGTATTTGATATAAATCAAAGTTTTGGTATACTATATAAATATAGGTTTTTTTATTCGATATAAATCTAGGTTTTGGCAAACAATATAAATCTAGGTTTTTGTATATGATATAAATCTATGTTTTGATATGCAATATAAATCTAGGTTTTGGTATGTGGTATAAATCTAGGTTTTGGTATACGATATAAATATAGGTTTTGGTATATGGTATAAATATAGGTTTTGGCATACGGTATAAATCTAGGTTTTGGTATGCGATATAAATCTAGGCTTTGGTATACAGTATAAATCTAGGTTTTGGTATGTGATATAAATCTAGGTTTTGGTATACGATATAAATCTAGGTATTGGTATACTGTGTAAATCTAGGTTTTCATATACGGTATAATTCTAGGTTTTAGTATGCCGTATAAATCGAGGTTTTGGTATGTGGTATGAATCTAGGTTTTGGTATACGATATAAATCTATCTTTTGGTATTCGATATAAATCTAGGAATTGGTATACTGTATACATCTAGGTGTTCGTATACGGTATAAATCTATGTTTTGGTATGCGATATAAATCTAGGTTTTGGTATGCGATATAAATCTAGGTTTTGGTATTTGATATAAATCAAAGTTTTGGTATACTATATAATTATAGGTTTTTGTATTCGATATAAATCTAGGTTTTGGCAAACAATATAAATCTAGGTTTTTGTATATGATATAAATCTAGGTTTTGGTATACAATATAAATCTAGGTTTTGGTATGTGGTATAAATTTAGGTTTTGGTATACGATATAAATATAGGTTTTGGTATATGGTATAAATATAGGTTTTGGCATACGGTATAAATCTAGGTTTTGGTATGCGATATAAATCTAGGCTTTGGTATACAGTATAAATCTAGGTTTTGGTATGTGATATAAATCTAGGTTTTGGTATACGATATACATCTAGGTATTGGTATACGGTGAAAATTTAGGTTTTCATATACGGTATAATTCTAGGTTTTAGTATGCCGTATAAAATCGAGGTTTTGGTATGTGGTATGAATCTAGGTTTTGGTATACGATATAAATCTAGGTTTTGGTATAGGATATAAATCTAGGTTTTGGTACACGATATAAATCTAGGCATTGGTATACTCTATAAATCTAAGTTTTGGTATACTGTATAAATCTAAGTTTTGGCATACGAGGTAAATCTAGGCTTTGGTATACGATATAAATCTAGGTTTTGGTATGCTATATAAATCTAGGTTTTGGCATACGATATAAATTTAGGTTTTGGTAAACGATATAAATCTAGGTATTGGTATACGGTATAAATCTAGGTTGTGGTTTACGAGATAAATCTAGGTGTTGCCATGCTACATAAATCTAGGTTTTGGTGTGCGATATAAATCTAAGTTTTGATATACGATATAAATTTAGGTATTGGTATTCGGTATAAATGTAGGTTTTGGTATACGGTATAAATCTAGGTTTTGGAATACGATATAAATATAGGTTTTGGTATACTGTATAAATCTAGGTTTTGGTATGCGATATAAAACTAGGATTTGGTATAAGATATACATCTAGGTTTTGGTATGGGGTTTAAATCTAGGTTTTGGTATACGGTATAAATCTAGGTTTTGGTATGCAATATAAATCTAGGTTTTGGTATGTGGTATAAATCTAGGTTTTGGTATACGATATAAATCTAGGTATTGGTATACTGTATAAATATATGTTTTCGTATACGGTATAAATCTAGGTTGTGGTTTACGAGATAAATCTAGGTTTTGCTATGCTACATAAATCTAGGTTTTGGTGTGCGATATAAATATAGGTTTTGATATACGTTATAAATCCAGGTATTGGTATATTGTATAAATCTAGGTTTTGGTATACGATATAAATCTAGGTTTTGTTATACGGTATAAATATAGGTTTTGGTATACGGTTTAAATCTAGGTATTGGTATACTGTGTAGATCTATGTTTTCGTATGCGGTATATATCTAGGTTTTGGTATACGGTATAAATCTAGGTAGTGGTTTCCGAGATAAATCTAGGTTTTGCTATGCAACTTAAATCTGGGTTTTGGTATGCGATATAAATCTAGGTTTTGGTATGCGATATAAATCTAGGTTGTTGTTTACGAGATAAATCTAGATTTTGCTAAACTACATAAACTAGGTTTTGGTATGGTGTTTAAATCTAGGTTTCGGTATGCGATATAAATCTAGGTTTTGGTATACGATATAAATCTAGGTATTGGTATACTGTATAAATCTAGGTGTACGTATACGGTATAAATCTAGGTTGTGGTTTACAAGATAAACTAGGTTTTGCTCTACTACATAAATCTAGGTTTTGGTATGCAATATATATATAGATTTTGGTATACGGTATAAATCTAGGTTTTTGTATACGGTATAAATCTAGGTTTTGGTATGCGATATAAATCTAGGCTTTGGTATACAGTATAAATCTAGATTTTGGTATGTGATATAAATCTAAGTTTTAGTATGCGATATAAATCTAGGTTTTGGTATACGATATAAATCTAGGTATTGGTATACTGTATAAATCTATGTTTTCGTATACGGTATAAATCTAAGTTTTGCTATGCTACATAAATCTAGGTTTTGGTGTGCGATATAAATCTAGGTTTTGATATACGTTATATATCCAGGTATTGGTATATTGTATAAATCTAGGTTTTGGTATGCGATATAAATCTAGGTTTTGGTATACGGTATAAATATAGGTTTTGGTATACGGTATAAATCTAGGTTTTGGTATGCGATATAAAACTAGGATTTGGTATAAGATATACATCTAGGTTTTGGTATGGGGTTTAAATCTAGGTTTTGGTATACGGTATAAATCTAGGTTTTGGTATGCAATATAAATCTAGGTTTTGGTATGTGGTATAAATCTAGGTTTTGGTATACGATATAAATCTAGGTATTGGTATACTGTATAAATATATGTTTTCGTATACGGTATAAATCTAGGTTGTGGTTTACGAGATAAATCTAGGTTTTGCTATGCTACATAAATCTAGGTTTTGGTGTGCGATATAAATATAGGTTTTGATATACGTTATAAATCCAGGTATTGGTATATTGTATAAATCTAGGTTTTGGTATACGATATAAATCTAGGTTTTGTTATACGGTATAAATATAGGTTTTGGTATACGGTTTAAATCTAGGTATTGGTATACTGTGTAGATCTATGTTTTCGTATGCGGTATATATCTAGGTTTTGGTATACGGTATAAATCTAGGTAGTGGTTTCCGAGATAAATCTAGGTTTTGCTATGCAACTTAAATCTGGGTTTTGGTATGCGATATAAATCTAGGTTTTGGTATGCGATATAAATCTAGGTTGTTGTTTACGAGATAAATCTAGATTTTGCTAAACTACATAAACTAGGTTTTGGTATGGTGTTTAAATCTAGGTTTCGGTATGCGATATAAATCTAGGTTTTGGTATACGATATAAATCTAGGTATTGGTATACTGTATAAATCTAGGTGTACGTATACGGTATAAATCTAGGTTGTGGTTTACAAGATAAACTAGGTTTTGCTCTACTACATAAATCTAGGTTTTGGTATGCAATATATATATAGATTTTGGTATACGGTATAAATCTAGGTTTTTGTATACGGTATAAATCTAGGTTTTGGTATGCGATATAAATCTAGGCTTTGGTATACAGTATAAATCTAGATTTTGGTATGTGATATAAATCTAAGTTTTAGTATGCGATATAAATCTAGGTTTTGGTATACGATATAAATCTAGGTATTGGTATACTGTATAAATCTATGTTTTCGTATACGGTATAAATCTAAGTTTTGCTATGCTACATAAATCTAGGTTTTGGTGTGCGATATAAATCTAGGTTTTGATATACGTTATATATCCAGGTATTGGTATATTGTATAAATCTAGGTTTTGGTATGCGATATAAATCTAGGTTTTGGTATACGGTATAAATATAGGTTTTGGTATACGGTATAAATATAGGTATTAGTATACTGTGTAAATCTAGGTTTTCGTATGCGGTATAATTCTAGGTTTTAGTATGCCGTATAAATCTAGGTTTTGGTATGTGGTATGAATCTAGGTTTTGGTATACGATATAAATCAAGGTTTTGGTATAGGATATAAATCTAGGCTTTGGTATTCGATATAAATCTAGTTATTGGTATACGGTATAAATCTAGGTTTTGGTACACGATATAAATCTAGGCATTGGTATACTGTATAAATCAAGGTTTTGGCATACGAAGTAAATCTAGGCTTTGGTATACGATATATATCAAAGTTTTGGTATGCTATAGTAATCTAGGTTTTGGCATACGATATAAATCTAGGTTTTGGTAAACGATAAAAATCTAGGTATTGGTATACGGTATAAATCTAGGTTGTGGTTTACGAGATAAATCTAGGTGTTGCTATGATACATAAATCTAGGATTTGGTGTGCGATATAAATCTAGGTTTTGATATACGAAATAAATTTAGGTATTGGTATACTGTATACATCTAGGTTTTCGTATACGGTATAAATCTAGGTATTGGTATTCGGTAAAAATGTAGGTTTTGGTATACGGTATAAATCTAGGTTTTGGTATAAGATATAAATCTAGGTTTTGGTATGGGGTTTAAAACTAGGTTTTGGTATACGATATAAATCTATCTTTTGGTATTCGATATAAATCTAGGTATTGGTATACTGTATATATCTAGGTGTTCGTATACGGTATAAATCTATGTTTTGGTATGCGGTATAAATCTAGGTTTTGGTATGCGATATAAATCTAGGTTTTGGTATTTGATATAAATCAAAGTTTTGGTATACTATATAAATATAGGTTTTTTTATTCGATATAAATCTAGGTTTTGGCAAACAATATAAATCTAGGTTTTTGTATATGATATAAATCTATGTTTTGATATGCAATATAAATCTAGGTTTTGGTATGTGGTATAAATCTAGGTTTTGGTATACGATATAAATATAGGTTTTGGTATATGGTATAAATATAGGTTTTGGCATACGGTATAAATCTAGGTTTTGGTATGCGATATAAATCTAGGCTTTGGTATACAGTATAAATCTAGGTTTTGGTATGTGATATAAATCTAGGTTTTGGTATACGATATAAATCTAGGTATTGGTATACTGTGTAAATCTAGGTTTTCATATACGGTATAATTCTAGGTTTTAGTATGCCGTATAAATCGAGGTTTTGGTATGTGGTATGAATCTAGGTTTTGGTATACGATATAAATCTATCTTTTGGTATTCGATATAAATCTAGGAATTGGTATACTGTATACATCTAGGTGTTCGTATACGGTATAAATCTATGTTTTGGTATGCGATATAAATCTAGGTTTTGGTATGCGATATAAATCTAGGTTTTGGTATTTGATATAAATCAAAGTTTTGGTATACTATATAATTATAGGTTTTTGTATTCGATATAAATCTAGGTTTTGGCAAACAATATAAATCTAGGTTTTTGTATATGATATAAATCTAGGTTTTGGTATACAATATAAATCTAGGTTTTGGTATGTGGTATAAATTTAGGTTTTGGTATACGATATAAATATAGGTTTTGGTATATGGTATAAATATAGGTTTTGGCATACGGTATAAATCTAGGTTTTGGTATGCGATATAAATCTAGGCTTTGGTATACAGTATAAATCTAGGTTTTGGTATGTGATATAAATCTAGGTTTTGGTATACGATATACATCTAGGTATTGGTATACGGTGAAAATTTAGGTTTTCATATACGGTATAATTCTAGGTTTTAGTATGCCGTATAAAATCGAGGTTTTGGTATGTGGTATGAATCTAGGTTTTGGTATACGATATAAATCTAGGTTTTGGTATAGGATATAAATCTAGGTTTTGGTACACGATATAAATCTAGGCATTGGTATACTGTATAAATCTAAGTTTTGGTATACTGTATAAATCTAAGTTTTGGCATACGAGGTAAATCTAGGCTTTGGTATACGATATAAATCTAGGTTTTGGTATGCTATATAAATCTAGGTTTTGGCATACGATATAAATTTAGGTTTTGGTAAACGATATAAATCTAGGTATTGGTATACGGTATAAATCTAGGTTGTGGTTTACGAGATAAATCTAGGTGTTGCCATGCTACATAAATCTAGGTTTTGGTGTGCGATATAAATCTAAGTTTTGATATACGATATAAATTTAGGTATTGGTATTCGGTATAAATGTAGGTTTTGGTATACGGTATAAATCTAGGTTTTGGAATACGATATAAATATAGGTTTTGGTATACTGTATAAATCTAGGTTTTGGTATGCGATATAAAACTAGGATTTGGTATAAGATATACATCTAGGTTTTGGTATGGGGTTTAAATCTAGGTTTTGGTATACGGTATAAATCTAGCTTTTGGTATTCGATATAAATCTAGGTATTGGTATACTGTATAAATCTAGGTGTTCGTATACGGTATAAATCTATGTTTTGGTATGCGATATAAATCTATGTTTTGGAATGCGATATAAATCTAGGTTTTGGTATTTGATATAAATCAAAGTTTTGGTATACTATATAAATATAGGTTTTTTATTTCGATATAAATCTAGGTTTTGGCAAACAATATAAATCTAGGTTTTTGTATATGATATAAATCTAGGTTTTGGTATGCAATATAAATCTAGGTTTTGGTATGTGGTATAAATCTAGGTTTTGGTATACGATATAAATCTAGGTATTGATATACTGTATAAATCTATGTTTTCGTATACGGTATAAATCTAGGTTGTGGTTTACGAGATAAATCTAGGTTTTGCTATGCTACATAAATCTAGGTTTTGGTGTGGATATAAATCTAGGTTTTGATATACGTTATAAATCCAGGTATTGGTATATTGTATAAATCTAGGTTTTGGTATACGATATAAATCTAGGTTTTGGTATACGGTATAAATATAGGTTTTGGTATACGGTATAAATATAGGTTTTGGTATACGGTTTAAATCTAGGTATTGGTATACTGTGTAGATCTAGGTTTTCGTATGCGGTATAAATCTAGGTTTTGGTATACGATATAAATCTATCTTTTGGTATTCGATATAAATCTAGGAATTGGTATACTGTATAAATCTAGGTGTTCGTATACGGTATAAATCTATGTTTTGGTATGCGATATAAATCTAGGTTTTGGTATACAATATAAATCTAGGTTTTGGTATGTGGTATAAATCTAGGTTTTGGTATACGATATAAATATAGGTTTTGGTATATGGTATAAATATAGGTTTTGGCATACGGTATAAATCTAGGTTTTGGTATGCGATATAAATCTAGGCTTTGGTATACAGTATAAATCTAGGTTTTGGTATGTGATATAAATCTAGGTTTTGGTATACGATATAAATCTAGGTATTGGTATACGGTGAAAATTTAGGTTTTCATATACGGTATAATTCTAGGTTTTAGTATGCCGTATAAAATCGAGGTTTTGGTATGTGGTATGAATCTAGGTTTTGGTATACGATATAAATCTAGGTTTTGGTATAGGATATAAATCTAGGTTTTGGTATTCGATATAAATCTAGTTATTGGTATACGGTATAAATCTAGGTTTTGATACACGATATAAATCTAGGCATTGGTATACGGTGAAAATTTAGGTTTTCATATACGGTATAATTCTAGGTTTTAGTATGCCGTATAAAATCGAGGTTTTGGTATGTGGTATGAATCTAGGTTTTGGTATACGATATAAATCTATCTTTTGGTATTCGATATAAATCTAGGAATTGGTATACTGTATAAATCTAGGTGTTCGTATACGGTATAAATCTATGTTTTGGTATGCAATATAAATCTAGGTTTTGGTATGCAATATAAATCTAGGTTTTGGTATTTGATATAAATCAAAGTTTTGGTATACTATATAATTATAGGTTTTTTTATTCGGTATAAATCTAGGTTTTGGCAAACAATATAAATCTAGATTTTTGTATATGATATAAATCTAGGTTTTGGTATGCAATATAAATATAGGTTTTGGTATGTGGTATAAATCTAGGTTTTGGCATACGATATAAATATAGGTTTTGGTATATGGTATAAATATAGGTTTTGGCATACGGTATAAATCTAGGTTTTGGTATGCGATATAAATCTAGGCTTTGGTATACAGTATAAATCTAGGTTTTGGTATGTGATATAAATCTAAGTTTTGGTATACGATATAAATCTAGGTATTGGTATACGGTGTAAATTTAGGTTTTCGTATACGGTATAATTCTAGGTTTTAGTATGCCGTATAAATCGAGGTTTTGGTATGTGGTATGAATCTAGGTTTTGGTATACGATATAAATCTAGGTTTTGGTATAGGATATAAATCTAGGTTTTGGTATTTGATATAAATCTAGTTATTGGTATACGGTATAAATCTAGGTTTTGGTACACGATATAAATCTAGGCATTGGTATACTGTATAAATCTAAGTTTTGGTATACTGTATAAATCAAGGTTTTGGCATACGAGGTAAATCTAGGCTTTGGTATACGATATAAATCAAAGTTTTGGTATGCTATATAAATCTAGGTTTTGGCATACGATATAAATCTAGGTTTTGGTAAACGATATAAATCTAGGTATTGGTATACGGTATAAATCTAGGTTGTGGTTTACGAGATAAATCTAGGTGTTGCTATGCTACATAAATCTAGGTTTTGGTGTGCGATATAAATCTAAGTTTTGATATACGATATAAATTTAGGTATTGGTATTCGGTAGAAATGTAGGTTTTGGTATACGGTATAAATCTAGGTTTTGGAATACGATATAAATATAGGTTTTGGTATACTGTATAAATCTAGGTTTTGGTATGCGATATAAAACTAGGATTTGGTATAAGATATACATCTAGGTTTTGGTATGGGGTTTAAATCTAGGTTTTGGTATACGATATAAATCTAGCTTTTGGTATTCGATATAAATCTAGGTATTGGTATACTGTATAAATCTAGGTGTTCGTATACGGTATAAATCTATGTTTTGGTATGCGATATAAATCTATGTTTTGGTATGCGATATAAATCTAGGTTTTGGTATTTGATATAAATCAAAGTTTTGGTATACTATATAAATATAGGTTTTTTAATTCGATATAAATCTAGGTTTTGGCAAACAATATAAATCTAGGTTTTTGTATATGATATAAATCTAGGTTTTGGTATGCAATATAAATCTAGGTTTTGGTATGTGGTATAAATCTAGGTTTTGGTATACGATATAAATCTAGGTATTGGTATACTGTATAAATATATGTTTTCGTATACGGTATAAATCTAGGTTGTGGTTTACGAGATAAATCTAGGTTTTGCTATGCTACATAAATCTAGGTTTTGGTGTGCGATATAAATCTAGGTTTTGATATACGTTATAAATCCAGGTATTGGTATATTGTATAAATCTAGGTTTTGGTATACGATATAAATCTAGGTTTTGTTATACGGTATAAATATAGGTTTTGGTATACGGTATAAATATAGGTTTTGGTATACGGTTTAAATCTAGGTATTGGTATACTGTGTAGATCTATGTTTTCGTATGCGGTATATATCTAGGTTTTGGTATACGGTATAAATCTAGGTAGTGGTTTCCGAGATAAATCTAGGTTTTGCTATGCAACTTAAATCTGGGTTTTGGTATGCGATATAAATCTAGGTTTTGGTATGCGATATAAATCTAGGTTGTTGTTTACGAGATAAATCTAGATTTTGCTAAACTACATAAACTAGGTTTTGGTATGGTGTTTAAATCTAGGTTTCGGTATGCGATATAAATCTAGGTTTTGGTATACGATATAAATCTAGGTATTGGTATACTGTATAAATCTAGGTGTACGTATACGGTATAAATCTAGGTTGTGGTTTACAAGATAAACTAGGTTTTGCTCTACTACATAAATCTAGGTTTTGGTATGCAATATATATATAGATTTTGGTATACGGTATAAATCTAGGTTTTTGTATACGGTATAAATCTAGGTTTTGGTATGCGATATAAATCTAGGCTTTGGTATACAGTATAAATCTAGATTTTGGTATGTGATATAAATCTAAGTTTTAGTATGCGATATAAATCTAGGTATTGGTATACTGTGTAAATCTAGGTTTTTGTATGCGGTATAAATCTAGGTTTTAGTATGCCGTATAAATCGAGGTTTTAATATGTGGTATAAATCTAGGTTTTGGTATACGATATAAATCTAGGTTTTGGTATAGGATATAAATCTAGGTTTTGGTATTCGATATAAATCTAGTTATTTGTATGCGGTATAAATCGAGGTTTTGGTATGTGGTATAAATCTAGGTTTTGGTATACGATATAAATCTAGGTATTCATATACGGTATAAATTTAGATTGTGGTTTACGAGATAAATCGAGGTTCTGCTATGCTGCATAAATCTAGGTTTTGGTGTGCGATATAAATCTAGGTATTGATATACATTATAAATCCAGGTTTTGGTGTGCGATATAAATCTAGGTTGTGGTTTACGAGATAAATCTAGGTATTGGTATACTGTATAAACATAGGTTTTCGTATACGGTGTAAATCTAGGTTGTGGTTTACGAGATAAATCTAGGTTTTGCTATGCTACATAAATCTAGGTTTTGGTGTGCGATATAAATCTAGGTTTTGATATACGTTATCAATCCAGGTATTGGTATATTGTATAAATCTAGGTTTTGGTATACGATATAAATCTAGGTTTTGGTATACGGTATAAATATAGATTTTGGTATACGTATATATATATATATAGGTTTTGGTATACGGTATAAATCTAGGCTTTGGTATACAGTATAAATCTAGGTTTTGGCAAACAATATAAATCTTGGTTTTTGTATATGAAATAAATCTAGGTTTTGGTATGCAATATAAATCTAAGTTTTGGTATACGGTATAAATCTAGGTTTTGGTATACGGGATAAATATAGATTTTGGCATACGGTATAAATCTAGGTTTTGGTATGCGATATAAATCTAGGTATTGGTATACTGTGTAAATCTAGATGTTCGTATGCGGTATAAATCTAGGCTTTGGTATACGGTATAAATCTAGGTTGTGGTTTACGAGATAAATCTAGGTTTTGCTATTGTATATAAATCTAGATTTTGGTATAAGATATAAATCTAGGTTTTGGTATGCGGTATAAATCTAGGTATTGGTATTCGGTATAAATATAGGTTTTGGTAAACGGTATAAATCTAGGTTTTGGTATGCGATATAAATCTAGGTTTTGGTATACGGTATATATATATAGGTTTTGGTAAACGGTATTAATAAAGGTTTTGTTATTCGGTATAAATCTAGGTATTGGTATACTGTATAAATCTAGGTGTTCGTATACTGTATAAATCTTAGGTTGTGGTTTACGAGAAAAAATTAGGTTTTGCTCTACTACATAAAGCTAGGTTTTGGTATGCGATATAAATCTAGGTTTTGGTATGCAATAACAAATCTAGGTTTTGGTATGCGGTATAAATCGAGGTTTTGGTATGTGGTATAAATCTAGGTTTTGGTATACGATATAAATCTAGGTATTGGTATACTGTATAAATCTAGGTTTTCGTGTACGGTATAAATCTAGGTTGTGGTTTACGAGAAAAATTTAGGTTTTGCTATGCTACATAAATCTAGGCTTTTGGTGTGCGATATAAATCTAGGTTTTAATATACGATATAAATCTAGGTTGTGGTTTACGAGATAAATCTAGGTTTTGCTATTGTATATACATCTAGATTTTGGTATAAGATATAAATCTAGGTTTTGGTATGCGGTATAAATCTAGGTTTTGGTATACGGTATAAATATAGGTTTTGGTATACGGTTTAAATCTAGGTATTGGTATACTGTGTAGATCTAGGTTTTCGTATGCGGTATAAATCTAGGTTTTGGTATACGGTATAAATCTAGGTAGTGGTTTCCGAGATAAATCTAGTTTTTGCTATGCAACTTAAATCTGGGTTTTGGTATGCGATATAAATCTAGGTTTTGGTATGCGATATAAATCTAGTTATTGGGATGCTCTATAAATCTAGGTTTTCGTATATGGTATAAATCTAGGTTGTTGTTTACGAGATAAATCTAGATTTTGCTAAACTACATAAACTAGGTTTTGGTATGGGGTTTAAATCTAGGTTTCGGTATGCGATATAAATCTAGGTTTTGGTATACGATATAAATCTAGGTATTGGTATACTGTATAAATCTAGGTGTTCGTATACGGTATAAATCTAGGTTGTGGTTTACAAGATAAACTAGGTTTTGCTCTACTACATAAATCTAGGTTTTGGTATGCGATATAAATCTAGGTTTTGGTATACAGTATATATATAGATTTTGGTATACGGTATAAATCTAGGTTTTTGTATACGGTATAAATCTAGGTCTTGGTATGCGATATAAATCTAGGCTTTGATATACAGTATAAATCTAGATTTTGGTATGTGATATAAATCTAAGTTTTGGTATGCGATATAAATCTAGGTATTGGTATACTGTGTAAATCTAGGTTTTTGTATGCGGTATAAATCTAGGTTTTAGTATGCCGTATAAATCGAGGTTTTGATATGTGGTATAAATCTAGGTTTTGGTATACGATATAAATCTAGGTTTTGGTATAGGATATAAATCTAGGTTTTGGTATTCGATATAAATCTAGTTATTTGTATGCGGTATAAATCTAGGTTTTGGCATGCGGTATAAATCGAGGTTTTGGTATGTGGTATAAATCTAGGTTTTGGTATACGATATAAATCTAGGTATTCATATACGGTATAAATTTAGATTGTGGTTTACGAGATAAATCGAGGTTCTGCTATGTTGCATAAATCTAGGTTTTGGTGTGCGATATAAATCTAGGTATTGATATACATTATAAATCCAGGTATTGGTATATTGTATAAATCTAGGTTTTGGTATACGATATAAATCTAGGTATTGGTATACTGTATAAACATAGGTTTTCGTATACGGTGTAAATCTAGGTTGTGGTTTACGAGATAAATCTAGGTTTTGCTATGCTACATAAATCTAGGTTTTGGTGTGCGATATAAATCTAGGTTTTGATATACGTTATCAATCCAGGTATTGGTATATTGTATAAATCTAGGTTTTGGTATACGATATAAATCTAGGTTTTGGTATACGGTATAAATATAGGTTTTGGTATACGGTATAAATATAGGTTTTGGTATACGGTTTAAATCTAGGTATTGGTATACTGTGTAGATCTAGGTTTTCGTATATGGTATAAATCTAGGTTGTTGTTTACGAGATAAATCTAGGTTTTGCTAAACTACATAAACTAGGTTTTGGTATGGGGTTTAAATCTGGGTTGTTGTTTAGGAGATAAGTCTAGGTTTTGCTAGGCTACATAAATCTAGGTTTTGGTGTGCGATATAAATCTAGGTTTTCATATACGATATAAATTTAGGTATTAGTATACTGTATAAATCTAGATTTTCGTATACGGTATGAATCTAGGTTTTGGTATATCATATAAATCTAGGTTTTGGTATACGGTATAAATATAGGTTTTGGTATACGGTATAAATATAGATTTTGGTATACGGTATATATATATATAGGTTTTGGTATGCGGTATAAATCTAGGCTTTGGTATACAGTATAAATCTAGGTATTGGTATACGATATAAATCTAGGTATTGGTATACTGTGTAACTCTAGGTATTGGTATACGGTATAAATCTAGGTTTTGGTATGCGGTATAAATCGAGGTTTTGGTATGTGGTATAAATTTAGGTTGTGGTATACGAGATAAATCTAGGCTTTGGTATACGATATAAATCAAAGTTTTGGTATACTATATAAATCTATGTTTTGGCATACGATATAAATCTAGGTTTTGGAACACGATATAAATCTAGGTTTTGGTATGCTGTATAAATCTGGGTTGTGGTTTAGGAGTTAAGTCTAGGTTTTGCTAGGCTACATAAATCTAGGTTTTGGTGTGCGATATAAATCTAGGTTGTGGTTTGCGAGATAAATCTAGGTTTTGCTATGCTATATAAATCTAGGTTTTGGTATGCGATATAAATCTTGGTTTTGGTATGCGGTATAAATCTAGGTTTTGGTATTCGGTATTAATATAGGTTTTGGTATACGGTATATATCTAGGTTTTGGTATACGGTATAAATCTAGGTTTTGGTATATCATATAAATCTAGGTTTTGGTTTACGGTATAAATATAGGTTTTGGTATACGGTATAAATATATATTTTGGTATACGGTATATATAAATAGGTTTTGTTATACGGTATAAATCTAGGCTTTGTTATACAGTATAAATCTAGGTTTTGGTATACGATATAAATCTAGGTATTGGTATACGGTGTAAATCTAGGTTTTCGTATGCGGTATAAATCTATGTTTTGGTATGCCGTATAAATCGAGGTTTTGATATGTGGCATAAATCTAGGTTTTGGTATACGATATAAATCTAGGTATTGGTATACTTTCTAAATCTAGGTTTTCGTATGCGGTATAAATCTAGGTTTTGGTATGCCGTATAAATCGAGGTTTTGGTATGTGGTATAAATGTAGGTTTTGTTATGCGATATAAATCTAGGTTTTGGTATACGATATAAATCTAGGTTTTGGTACACGATATCAATATAGGTTTTGGTATACGGTATAAATATAGATTTTGATATACGGTATAAATCTAGGTTTTGGAATGCGATATAAATCTATGTTTTGGTATGCCGTATAAATCAAGGTTTTGGTATGTGGTATAAATTTAGGTTTTGGTATACGATATAAATCTAGGTATTGGTATACTTTGTAAATCTAGGTTTTCGTATGCAGTATAAATCTAGGTTTTGGTATGTCGTATAAATCTAGGTTTTGGTATGTGGTATAAATCTAGGTTTTCGTATTCGGTATACATCTAGGTTTTTTTTTACGCGACAAATCTAGGTTTTGCTATGCTACATAAATCTAGGATTTTGTGTGCGATATAAATCTAGGTTTTAATATACGATATAAATTTATGTATTGGTATACTGTATAAATCTAGGTTTTCGTATACGTATAAATCTAGGTTGTGGTTTAAGAGATAAATCTAGGTTTTGCTATACTATATAAATCTAGGTTTTGGTATGCGATATAAATCTAGGTTTTGATATACGATATAAAACTAGGTTTTGGTATCAGATATAAATCTAGGTTTTGGTATGCGGTATAAATCTAGGTATTGGTATTCGGTATAAATATAGGTTTTGGTATACGGTATAAATATATGTCTTGGTATACGATATAATTCTAGGTATTGGTATACGGTATAAATATAGGTATTGGTATGGGGTTTAAATCTAGGTTTTGGTATACGATATCAATCTAGGTTTTGGTATACGATATAAATCTAGGTATTGGTATACTGTATAAATCTAGGAGTTCGTATACGGTATAAATCTAGGTTGTGGTATACGAGAAAAATCTAGGTTTTACTCTACTACATAAAGTTAGGTTTTGATATACGATATAAATCTAGGTTTTGGAATACGGTATAAATAAAGGTTTTGGTATACTATATAATTCTAGGTTTTTCTATTCGATATAAATCTAGGTTTTGGCAAACAATATAAATCTAGGTTTTTGTATATGAAATAAATCTAGGTTTTGGTATGCAATATAAATCTAAGTTTTGGTATACGATATAAATCTAGGTTTTGGTATACGGGATAAATATAGATTTTGGCATACGGTATAAATCTAGGTTTTGGTAAACGGTATAAATCTAGGTTTTGGTATGCGATATAAATATAGGTATTGGTATACTGTGTAAATCTAGATGTTCGTATGCGGTATAAATCTAGGCTTTGGTATACGGTATAAATCTAGGTTGTGGTTTACGAGATAAATCTAGGTTTTGCTATTGTATATAAATCTAGATTTTGGTATAAGATATAAATCTAGGTTTTGGTATGCGGTATAAATCTAGGTATTGGTATTCGGTATAAATATAGGTTTTGGTAAACGGTATAAATCTAGGTTTTGGTATGCGATATAAATCTAGGTTTTGGTATACGGTATATATATATAGGTTTTGGTAAACGGTATTAATAAAGGTTTTGTTATTCGGTATAAATCTAGGTTTTGGTATTGGGTTTAAATCTAGGTTTTGGTATGCGATTTAAATCTAGGTTTTGGCATACGATATAAATCTAGGTATTGGTATACTGTATAAATCTAGGTGTTCGTATACTGTATAAATCTTAGGTTGTTGTTTACGAGAAAAATTTAGGTTTTGCTCTACTACATAAAGCTAGGTTTTGGTATGCGATATAAATCTAGGTTTTGGTATGCAATAACAAATCTAGGTTTTGGTATGCGGTATAAATCGAGCTTTTGGTATGTGGTATAAATCTAGGTTTTGGTATACGATATAAATCTAGGTATTGGTATACTGTATAAATCTAGGTTTTCGTATACGGTATAAATCTAGGTTGTGGTTAACGAGAAAAATTTAGGTTTTGCTATGCTACATAAATCTAGGCTTTTGGTGTGCGATATAAATCTAGGTTTTAATATACGATATAAATCTAGGTTGTGGTTTACGAGATAAATCTAGGTTTTGCTATTGTATATAAATCTAGATTTTGGTATAAGATATAAATCTAGGTTTTGGTATGCGGTATAAATCTAGGTATTGGTATTCGGTATAAATATAGGTTTTGGTAAACGGTATAAATCTAGGTTTTGGTATACGGTATATATAAATAGGTTTTGGTATACGGTATTAATATAGGTTTTGTTATTAGGTATAAATCTAGGTTTTGGTATTGGGTTTAAATCTAGGTTTTGGTATACGATTTAAATCTAGGTTTTGGCATACGATATAAATCTAGGTATTGGTATACTGTATAAATCTAGGTGTTCGTATACGGTATAAATCTTAGGTTGTGGTTTACGAGAAAAATCTAGGTTTTGCTCTACTACATAAAGCTAGGTTTTGGTATGCGATATAAATCTAGGTTTAAGTATGCAATAATAAATCTAGGTTTTGGTATGCGGTATAAATCGAGCTTTTGGTATGTGGTATAAATCAAGGTTTTGGTATACGATATAAATCTAGGTATTGGTATACTGTATAAATCTAGATTTTCGTATACGGTATAAATCTAGGTTGTGGTTTACGAGAAAAATTAAGGTTTTGCTATGCTACATAAATCTAGGCTTTTGGTGTGCGATATAAATCTAGGTTTTAATATACGATATAATTCTAGGTATTGGTATATTGTATAAATATATATTTTCGTATACGGTATAAATCTAGGTTGTGGTTTACGAGATAAATCTAGGTTTTGCTATTGTATATAAATCTAGATTTTGGTATAAGATATAAATCTAGGTTTTGGTATGCGGTATAAATCTAGGTATTGGTATTCGGTATAAATATAGGTTTTGGTAAACGGTATAAATCTAGGTTTTGGTATACGGTATATATAAATAGGTTTTGGTATACGGTATTAATATAGGTTTTGTTATTAGGTATAAATCTAGGTTTTGGTATTGGGTTTAAATCTAGGTTTTGGTATACGATTTAAATCTAGGTTTTGGCATACGATATAAATCTAGGTATTGGTATACTGTATAAATCTAGGTGTTCGTATACGGTATAAATCTTAGGTTGTGGTTTACGAGAAAAATCTAGGTTTTGCTCTACTACATAAAGCTAGGTTTTGGTATGCGATATAAATCTAGGTTTAAGTATGCAATAATAAATCTAGGTTTTGGTATGCGGTATAAATCGAGCTTTTGGTATGTGGTATAAATCAAGGTTTTGGTATACGATATAAATCTAGGTATTGGTATACTGTATAAATCTAGATTTTCGTATACGGTATAAATCTAGGTTGTGGTTTACGAGAAAAATTAAGGTTTTGCTATGCTACATAAATCTAGGCTTTTGGTGTGCGATATAAATCTAGGTTTTAATATACGATATAATTCTAGGTATTGGTATATTGTATAAATATATATTTTCGTATACGGTATAAATCTAGGTTGTGGTTTACGAGATAAATCTAGGTTTTGCTATAGTATATAAATCTAGATTTTGGTATAAGATATAAATCTAGGTTTTGGTATGCGGTATAAATCTAGGTATTGGTATTCGGTATAAATATATGTTTTGGTATACGGTATAAATCTAGGTTTTGGTATACGATATAAATCTAGATTTTGGTATACGGTATATATATAGGTTTTGGTATACGGTATAAATCTAGGTTTTGTTATACGGTATAAATCTAAGTTTTGGTATGCGATATGAAACTTGGTTTTGGTATAAGATATAAATCTAGGTTTTGGTATGGGATTTAAATCTAGGTTTTGGTATACGGTATAAATCTAGGTTTTGTTATACGGTATAAATCTAAGTTTTGGTATGCGATATAAAACTTGGTTTTGGTATAAGATATAAATCTAGGATTTGGTATGGGATTTAAATCTAGGTTTTGGTGTGCGATATAAATCTAGGTTTTAATATACGTTATAAATCCAGGTATTGGTAAATTGTATAAATCTAGGTTTTGGCATACGATATAAAACAAAATTTTGATATACTATATAAATCTAGGTTTTGTTATACGATATAAATCTAGGTTTTGGTATACGGTATAAATCTAGGTTTTGGTATGCGATATAAATCTAGGCTTTGGTATACAATATAAATCTAGGTTTTGGTATGTGATATAAATCTAAGTTTTGGTATACGATATAAATCTGGGTATTGGTATACTGTGTAAATCTAAGTTTTCGTATTCCGTATATATCGAGGTTTTGGTATGTGGTGTAAATCTAGGTTTTGGTATACGATATAAATCTAGGTTTTGGTATACGATATAAATCCAGGTTTTGGTATTCGATATAAATCTAGCTATTGGTATACGGTATAAATCTAGGTCTTGGTACACGATATAAATCTAGGCATTGGTATACTGGATAAATCTAGGCTTTGGTATACGATATAAATCAAAGTTTTGGAAAACGATATAAATCTAGGTATTGGTATACTGTAGATTTTCGTATACGGTATAAATCTGGGTTGTGGTTTGCGAGATAAATCTAGGTTTTGCTATGCTACAAAAATCTAGGTTTTGGTGTGCGATATAAATCTAGGCTTTGCTATACTATATAGATTTAGGTTTTGGTATACGGTATAAATCTAGGTTGTTGTTTACGAGATAAATCTAGGTTTTGCTCTTCTACATAAAGCTAGGTTTTGGTATACGATATAAATCTAGGTTTTGGTATACGGGATAAATAAAGGTTTTGGTATACGATATAAATCTAGGTTTTGGTATACGGGATAAATATAGGTTTTGGTATACGATATAAATCTAGGTTTTGGTATACGGGATAAATATAGGTTTTGGTATAAGGAATAAATCTAGGTTTTGATATACCGTATAATTCTAGGTGTTTGTATTCGATATAAATCTAGGTTTTGGCAAGCAATATAAATCTAGGTTATTGTATATGATATAAATCTAGGTTTTGGTATACGATATAAATCTAGGTTTTGGTATACGGGATAAATATAGGTTTTGGCATACGGTATAAATCTAGGTTGTGGTTTACGAGATAAATCTAGGTTTTGCTCTACTACATAAAGTTAGGTTTTGGTATGCGATATAAATCTAGGTTTTGGTATACGTGATAAATATAGGTTTTGGTATACGATATAAATCTAGATTTTGGTATACGGGATAAATATAGGTTTTGGTATACGGTATAAATATAGGTTTTGGAATACTGTATAATTCTAGGTTTTTGAATTCGATATAAATCTAGGTTTTGGCAAACAATATAAATCTAGGTTATTGTATATGATATAAATCTAGGTTTTGGTATGCAATATAAATCTAGGTTTTGGTATACGATATAAATCTAGGTTTTGGTATACGGGATAAATATAGTTTTTGGCATACGGTATAAATATAGGTTGTGGTTTACGAGATAAATCTAGGTTTTGCTATTGTATATAAATCTAGATTTTGGAATAAGATATAAATTTAGGTTTTGGTATGCGGTATAAATATAGGTTTTGGTATACGGTATAAATCTAGGTTTTGTTATACGATATAAATCTAGGTTTTGGTATACGGTATATATATAGGTCTTGTTATACGGTATAAATCTAGGTTTTGGTATTGGGTTTAAATCTAGGTGTTGGTATACGATTTAAATCTAGGTTTTGGTATACGGTATAAATCTAGGTTTTGGTATGCGATATAAAACTAGGTTTTGGTATAAGATATAAATCTAGGTTTTGGTATGGGGTTTAAATCTAGGTATAAATCAAGGTTTTGGAATACGATATAAATCTAGTTATTGGTATACTGTATAAATCTAGGTGTTCGCATACGTTATAAATCTAGGTTGTGGTTTACGAGATAAAACTAGGTTTTGATATACGTCATAAATCCAGGTATTGGTAAATTGTATAAATCTAGGTTTTGGTATACGATATAAATCTAGGCTTTGGTATACAATATAAATCTAGGTTTTGGTATGTGATATAAATCTAAGTTTTGGTGTACGATATAAATCTCGGTATTGGTATGCTGTGTAAATCTAGGTTTGTGTATGCCGTATAAATCGAGGTTTTGGTATGTGGTATAAATCTAGGTTTTGGTATACGATATCAATCTAGGTTTTGGTATACGATATAAATCTAGGTATTGGTATACTGTAAAAATCTAGGTGTTCGTATACGGTATAAATCTAGGTTGTGGTTTACGAGAAAAATCTAGGTTTTTCTCTACTGCATAAAGTTAAATTTTTGTATGCGATATAAATCTAGGTTTTGGTATTTGATATAAATCAAAGTTTTGGTATACTATATATTTCTAGGTTTTTCTATTCGATATAAATCTAGGTTTTGGAAAACAATATAAATCTAGGTTTTTGTATATGATATAAATCTAGGTTTTGGTATGCAATATAAATCTAGGTATTGGTATACGATATAAATCTAGGTATTGGTATGCTACATAAATCTAGGCTTTGGTGTGCGATATAAATCTAGGTTTTAATATACAATATAAATTTAGGTATTGGTATACTGTATAAATCTAGGTTTTCGTATACGGTATAAATCTAGGTTGTGGTTTACGAGATAAATCTAGGTTTTGTTATAGTATATAAATCTAGATTTTGGTATAAGATATAAATCTAGGTTTTGGTATGCGATATAAATCTAGGTATTGGTATATGGTATATATATAGGTTTTGGTATACGGTATAAATCTAGGCTTTGTTATACGGTATAAATCTAGGTTTTGGTATGCGATATAAAACTAGGTTTTGGTATAAGATATAAATCTAGGTTTTGGTATGGGGTTTAAATCTAGGCTTTGGTATGCGATATAAATCTAGGTTTTGGAATACGATATAAATCTGGGTATTGGTATACTGTATAAATCTAGGTGTTCGTATACGGTATTAATCTAGGTTGTGGTTTACGAGGAAAATCTAGGTTTGGCTCTATTACATAAAGCTAGATTTTGGTATGCGATATAAATCAAAGTTTTGGTATACCATATAATTCTAGGTTTTGATATACGATATAAATCTAGGTTTTGGTATACGGTATAAATCTAGGTTTCGGTATGCGATATAAATATAGGCTTTGGTATACAATATAAATCTAGGTTTTGGTATGTGATATAAATCTAAGTTTTGGTATACGATATAAATCTGGGTATTGGTATACTGTGTAAATCTAGGTTTTCGTATGCCGTATAAATCGAGGTTTTGGTATGTGGTATAAATCTAGGTTTTGGTATACGATATAAATCTAGGTTTTGGTATTCGATATAAATCTAGTTATTGGTATACGGTATAAATCTAGGTTTTGGTACACGATATCAACCTAGGCATTGGTATACTGTATAAATCTAGGTTTTGGCATACGAGGTAAATCTAGGCTTTGGTTTACGATATAAATCAAAGATTTGGTATACTATATAAATCTAGGTTTTGGCATACGATATAAATCTAGATTTTGGTAAACAATATAAATCTAGGTATTGGTATACTGTAGATTTTCGTATACGGTATAAATCTGGGTTGTGGTTTACGAGATAAATCTAGGTTTTGCTCTATTACATAAAGTTAGGTTTTGGTGTACGGTATAAATATAGGTTTTGGTATACTGTATAATTCTAGGTTTTTGTATTCGATATAAATCTTGGTTTTGGCAAACAATATAAATCTAGGTTTTTGTATATGAAATGAATCTAGGATTTGGTATGCAATTTAAATCTTGGTTTTGGTATACGATATAAATCTAGGTTTTGGTATACGGGATAAATATAGGTTTTGGCATACGGTATAAATATAGGTTTTGGTATACGGTATAAATCTAGGTTTTGGTATGCGATATAAATCTAGGTATTGGTATACTGTGTTAATCTAGATTTTCGTATGCGGTATAAATCTAGGCTTTGCTATACGGTATAAATCTAGGTTTTGCTATAAATCTAGATTTTGGTATAAGATATAAATCTAGGTTTTGGTATGCGGTATAAATCTAGGTATTGGTATTCGGTATAAATATAGGTTTTGGTATACGGTATAAATCTAGGTTTTGGCATACGATATGAATCTAGGTTTTGGTATACGGGTATATATATAAGTTTTGGTATACTGTATAAATATAGGTTTTGCTATGCGGTATAAATCTAGGTTTTGGCATTGGGTTTAAATGTAGGTTTTGGTATACGAATTAAATCTATATTTTGGCATACGAGAAAAATCTAGGTTTTGCTCTACTAAATAAAACTAGATTTTGATATGCGATATAAATCAAAGTTTTGGTATATTATATAATTCTAGGTTTTTCTTATTCGATATAAATCTAGGTTTTGGCAAACAATATACATCTAGGTTTTTGTATATGATTATAAATCTAGGTTTTGGTATGCAATAATAAATCTAGGTTTTCGTATACGGTATAAATCTAGGTTGTGGTTTACGAGAAAAATCTAGGTTTTGCTATGCTACATAGATCTAGGCTTTTGGTGTTCGATATAAATGTAGGTTTTAATATACGATATAAATTTTGGTATTGGTATGCTGTATAAATCTAGATTTTGGTATAAGATATAAATCTAGGTTTTGGTATGCGGTATAAATCTAGGTATTGGTATTCGGTATAAATATAGGTTTTGGTATACGTATAAATCTAGGTTTTGGCATTCGATATAAATCTAGGTTTTGGTATACGGTATAAATCTAGGTTTTGTTATGCGGTATAAATCTAGGTTTTGGTATGCGATATAAAACTAGGTTTTGGTATGGGGTTTAAATCTAGGTTTTGGTTTACGATATAAATCTCGGTTTTGGAATACGATATAAATTAAGGTATTGGTATACTGTATAAATCTAGGTGTTCGTATACGGTATAAATCTAGGTTGTGGTTTACGAGATAAATCTAGGTTTTTGTATGCGATATAAATCTAGGTTTTGGTATGCGATATAAATCTAGGTTTTGGTATGCGATATAAATCTAGGCGTTGGTATACAATATAAATCTAGGTTTTGGTATGTGATATAAATCTAAGTTTTGGTATGCGATATGAATCTAGGTTTTGGTATGTGATATAAATCTGGGTATTTGTATACTGTGTAAATCTAGGTTTTCGTATGCCGTATAAATCGAGGTTTTGGTATATGGTATAAATCTAGGTTTTGGTACACGATATAAATCTAGGTTTTGGTACACGATATAAATCTAGGTTTTGGTATACGATATAAATCTAGGTTTTGTTATTCGATATAAATATACCTATTGGTATACGGTATAAATCGAGGTTTTGGTACACGATATCAATCTAGGCATTGGTATACTGTTTAAATCTAGGTTTTGGTATACTGTATAAATCTAGGTTTTGGCATACGAGATAAATCTAGGCTTTGGTATACGATATAAATCAAAGTTTTGGTATACTATATAAATCTAGGTTTTGGCATACGATATAAATCTAGGTTTTGGTAAACGATATAAATCTAGATATTGGTATATGGAAGATTTTCGTATACGGTATAAATCTAGGTTGTGGTTTACGAGATAAATTTAAGTTTTGCTATGCTACAAAAATCTAGGTTTTGGTGTGCGATATAAATCTAGGCTTTGCTATACTATATAAATTTAGGATTTGGTATACGATATAAATCTAGGTTTTTGTATTGTGTTTAAATCTAGCTTTTGATATACGATATAAATCTAGGTTTTGGTATACGATATAAATCTAGGTATTGGTATACTGTATTAATCTAGGTGTTCGTATACGGTATAAATCTAGGTTGTGGTTTACGAGATAAATCTAAGTTTTGCTCTACTACATAAAGTTAGTCTTTGGTATACGATATAAATCTAGGTTTTTGTATACGGGATAAATATAGGTTTTGGTATACGATATAAATCTAGGTTTTGGTATACGGGATAGATATAGGGTTTGGTATACGATATAAATATAGGTATTGGTATACGGGATAAATATAGGTTTTGGTATAAGGAATAATTCTATGTTTTGGTATACCGTATATTTCTAGGTTTTTGTATTCGATATAAATCTAGGTTTTGGCAAACAATATAAATTTAGGTTTTTGTATATGATATAAATCTAGGTTTTGGTATACGATATAAATCTAAGTTTTGATATACGGGATAAATATAGGTTTTGGCATACGGTATAAATATAGGTTTTGGTATGCGGTATAAATCTAGGTTTTGGTATGCGATATAAATCTAGGTATTGGTACACTGAATAAATCTAGGTTTTTCGTAAACGGTATAAATCTAGGTTGCGGTTTACGAGATAAATCTAGGTTTTGGTATGCTACAAAAATCTAGGCTTTGGTGTGCGATATAAATCTAGGCTTTGCTATACTATATAAATTTAGGTTTTGGTATACGATATAAATCTAGGTTTTGGTATAAGATATAAATCTAGGTTTTGGTATGGTGTTTAAATCTAGGTTTTGATATACGATATAAATCTTGGTATTGGTATAATGTATAAATCTAGTTATTCGTATACCGAATAAATCTAGGTTGTGGCTTACGAGATAAATCTAGGTTTTGGTATACGGGATAAATATAGGTTTTGGTATACGATATAAATGTAGGTTTTGGTATACGGGATAAATATAGGTTTTGGTATACGGTATAAACATAGGTTTTGTTATACGGTATAAATCTAGGTTTTCGTATTGGGTTTAAATCTAGGTTTTGGTATACGATATAAATCTAGGTATTGGTATTTGATATAAATCAAAGTTTTGGTATACTATATAATTCTAGGTTTTTCTTATTCGATATAAATCTAGGTTTTGCTATAGTATATAAATCTAGATTTTGGTATAAGATATAAATCTAGGTTTTGGTATGCGGTATAAATCTAGGCATTGGTATTCGGTATAAATATAAGTTTTATTAGACGGTATAAATCTAGGTTTTGGTATGCGATATAAATCTAGGTTTTGGTATACGGTATGAATCTAGGTTTTGTTATACGGTATAAATCTAGGTTTTGGTATGAGGAATAAATCTAGGTTTTGGTATACTGCATAATTCTAGGTTTTTATATTCGATATAAATCTAGGTTTTTGCAAACAATATAAATCTAGGTTTTTGTATATGATATAAATCTAGGTTTTGGCATACGATATAAATCTAGGTTTTGGTATACGGGGTAAATATAGGTTTTGGCATACGGTATAAATATAGGTTTTGGTATACGGTATAAACCTAGGTTTTGGTATGCGATATAAAACTAGGTTTTGGTATAAGATATAAATCTAGGTTTTGGTATGGGGTTGAAATCTAGGTTTTGGTATACGATATAAATCTAGGTTTTGGAATACGATATAAATCTAGGTATTGGTATTCTGTATAAATCTAGGTGTTCGTATACGGTATAAATCTAGGTTGTGGCTTATGAGATAAATCTATGTTTTGCTATGCTACATGAATCTAGGTTTTGGTGTGCGATATAAATCTAGGTGTTGATATACATTATAAATCCAGGTATTGGTAAATTGTATAAATCTAGGTTCTGGTATACGATATAAATCTAGGTTTTGGTATGCGATATAAATCAAGGTTTTGGTATGCGATATAAATCTAGGCGTTGGTATACAATATAAATCTAGGTATTGGTATGTGATGTAAATCTAAGTTTTGGTATACGATATAAATCTAGGTTTTGGTATGTGATATAAATCTGGGTATTTGTATACTGTGTAAATCTAGGTTTTCGTATGCCGTTTAAATCGTGGTTTTGGTATATGGTATAAATCTAGGTTTTGGTATACGATATAAATCTAGGTTTTGGTATACGATGTAAATCAAGGTTTTGGTATACGATATAAATCTAGGTTTTGGTATTCGATATAAATGTAGCTATTGGTATACGTTATACATTTAGGTTTTGGTACACGATATCAATCTAGGCATTGGTATACTGTATAAATCTAGGTTTTGGTATACTGTATAAATCTAGGCTTTGGTATACGATATAAATCAAAGTTTTGGTATTCTTTATAAATCTAGGTTTTGGCATACGATATAAATCTAGGTTTTGGTAAACGATATAAATCTAGGTATTGGTATACTGTAGGTTTTTGTATACGGTATAAATCTGGGTTGTGGTTTACGAGAAAAATCTAGGTTTTGCTATGCTACAAAAATCTAGGATTTGGTGTGCGATATAAATCTAGGCTTTGCTATACTATATAAATTTAGGTTTTGGTATACGATATAAATCTAGGTTTTGGTATAAGATATAAATCTAGGTTTTGGTATGGTGTTTAAATCTAGGTTTTGATATACGATATAAATCCGGGTATTGGTATAATGTATGAATCTAGTTGTTCGTATACGGAATAAATCTAGGTTGTCGCTTACGAGATGAATCTAGGTTTTGGTATACGGGATAAATATAGGTTTTGGTATACGATATAAATCTAGGTTTTGGTATACGGGATAAATATAGGTTTTGGTATACGATATAAATCTAGGTTTTGGTATACGGGATAAATATAGGTTTTGGTATACAGTATAAACATAGGTTTTGTTACACGGTATAAATCTAGGTTTTCGTATTGTGTTTAAATCTAGGTTTTAGTATACGATATAAATCTAGGTATTGGTATTTGATATAAATCAAAGTTTTGGTATACTATATAATTCTAGGTTTTTCTTATTCGATATAAATCTAGGTTTTGCTATCGTATATAAATCTAGATTTTGGTATAAGATATAAATCTAGGTTTTGGTATACGATATACATCTAGGTTTTGGTATACGATATAAATCTAGGTTTTGGTATACGGTATAAATCTAGGTTTTGGTACACGATATCAATCTAGGCATTGGTATACTGTATACATTTAGGATTTGGTATACTGTATAAATCTAGGTTTTGGCATACGAGATAAATCTAGGCTTTGGTATTCGATATAAATCAAAGTTTTGGTATACTATATAAATCTAGCTTTTGGCATACGATATAAATCTAGGTTTTGGTAAACGATATAAATCTATGTATTGGTATACTGTAGATTTTCGTATACGGTATAAATCTGGGTTGTGGTGTGCGATATAAATCTAGGGTTTGCTATCGTATATAAATCTAGATTTTGGTATAAGATATAAATCTAGGTTTTGGTATACGATATACATCTAGGTTTTGGTATACGATATAAATCTAGGTTTTGGTATACGGTATAAATCTAGGTTTTGGTACACGATATCAATCTAGGCATTGGTATACTGTATACATTTAGGATTTGGTATACTGTATAAATCTAGGTTTTGGCATACGAGATAAATCTAGGCTTTGGTATTCGATATAAATCAAAGTTTTGGTATACTATATAAATCTAGCTTTTGGCATACGATATAAATCTAGGTTTTGGTAAACGATATAAATCTATGTATTGGTATACTGTAGATTTTCGTATACGGTATAACTCTGGGTTGTGGTGTGCGATATAAATCTAGGGTTTGCTATTTTATATAAATCTAGGTTTTGGTATACGTGATAAATATAGGTTTTGGTATACGATATAAATATAGGTATTGGTATACGGGATAAATATAGGTTTTGGTATAAGGAATAATTCTATGTTTTGGTATACCGTATAATTCTAGGGTTTGCTATTTTATATAAATTTAGGTTTTGGTATAAGATATAAATCTAGGTTTTGGTATGGTGTTTAAATCTAGGTTTTTATATACGATATAAATCTAGGTTTTGGTATACGATATAAATCTAGGTATTGGTATACTGTAAAAATCTAGGTGTTCGTATACGGTATAAATCTAGGTTGTGGTTTACGAGAAAAATCTAGGTTTTGCTTTACTACATAAAGCTAGGTTTTGGTATGCGATATAAATGAAGGTTTTGGTATTTGATATAAATCAAAGTTTTGGTATACTATATATTTCTAGGTTTTTCTATTCGATATAAATCTAGGTTTTAGCAAACAATATAAATCTAGGTTTTTGTATATGATATAAATCTAGGTTTTGGTATGCAATATAAATCTAGGTATTGGTATACGATATAAATCTAGGTATTGGTATGCTACATAAATCTAGGCTTTGGTGTGCGATATAAATCTAGGTTTTAATATACGATATCAATTTAGGTATTGGTATACTGTATAAATCTAGGTTTTCGTATTCGGTATAAATCTAGGTTGTGGTTTACGAGATAAATCTTTGTTTTGCTATAGTATATACATCTAGATTTTGGTATGGGGTTTAAATCTAGGCTTTGGTATACGATTTAAATCTAGGTTTTGGAATACGATATAAATCTAGGTATTGGTATACTGTATAAATCTAGGTGTTCGTATACGGTATAAATCTAGGTTGTGGTTTACGAGAAAAATCTAGGTTTGGTATGCGATATAAAACTAGGTTTTGGTATAAGATATAAATCTAGGTTTTGGTATTGGTTTAAATCTAAGTTTAGGTATACGATTAAAATCTAAGTTTTGGTAAACGATATAAATCTAGGTTGTGGTTTACGAGATAAATCTAGGTTTTGCCATGCTACATAAATCTAGGTTTTGGTGGGCGATATAAATCTAGGTTCTAATATATGTTATAAATCCAGGTATTGGTATACTATATAAATCTGGGTATTGGTATACTGTGTAAATCTAGGTTTTCGTATGCCGTATAAATCGAGGTTTTGGTATGTGGTATAAATCTAGGTTTTGGTATTCGATATAAATCTAGTTATTGGTATACGGTATAAATCTAGATTTTGGTACACGATATCAATCTAGGCATTGGTATACTGTATAAATCTAGGTTTTGGCATACGAGATAAATCTAGGCTTTGGTTTACGATATAAATCAAAGATTTGGTATACTATATAAATCTAGGTTTTGGCATACGATATAAATCTAGATTTTGGTAAACGATATAAATCTAGGTATTGGTATACTGTGAATTTTCGTATACGGTATAAATCTGGGTTGTGGTATACGAGATAAATCTAGGTTTTGCTATGCTACAAAATCTAGGTTTTGGTGTGCGATATAAATCTAGGCTTTGCTATACTATATAAATTTAGGTTTTGGTATACGATATAAATCTAGGTATCGGTATACCGTATAAATCTAGGTGTTCGTATACGGTATAAATCTAGGTTGTGGTTTACGATATAAATCTAGGTTTTGCTCTACTACATAAAGTTAGGTTTTGCTATGCGATATAAATCTAGGTTTTGGTAAACGATATAAATCTAGGTATTGGTATACTGTATAAATCTAGGTTTTCGTATGCGGTATAAATCTGGGTTGTGGTTTAGGAGATAAATCTAGGTTTTGCAATGCTACATCAATCTAGGTTTTGGTGTGCGATATAAATCTAGGGTTTGGTATGCGGTATAAATCTATGTTTTGGTATTCGATATAAATATAGGTTTTGGTATACGGTATAAATGTAGGTTATGGTATACTGTATAATTCTAGGTTTTTGTATTCGATATAAATCTAGGTTTTGGCAAACAATATAAATCTAGGTTTTTGTATATGAAATAAATCTAGGTTTTGGTATGGTGTTTAAATCTAGGTTTTTATATACGATATAAATCTAGGTTTTGGTATACGATATAAATCTAGGCATTGGTATACTGTATAAATCTAGGTTTTGGCATACGAGATAAATCTAGGCTTTGGTTTACGATATAAATCAAAGATTTGGTATACTATATAAATCTAGGTTTTGGCATACGATATAAATCTAGATTTTGGTAAACGATATAAATCTAGGTATTGGTATACTGTAGATTTTCGTATACGGTATAAATCTGGGTTGTGGTATACGAGATAAATCTAGGTTTTGCTATGCTACAAAATCTAGGTTTTGGTGTGCGATATATATCTAGGCTTTGCTATACTATATAAATTTAGGTTTTGATATACGATATAAATCTAGGTATTGGTATACTGTATAAATCTAGGTGTTCGTATACGGTATAAATCTAGGTTGTGGTTTACGATATAAATCTAGGTTTTGCTCCACTACATAAAGTTAGGTTTTGCTATGCGATCTAAATCTAGGTTTTGGTAAACGATATAAATCTAGGTATTGGTATACTGTATAAATCTAGGTTTTCGTATGCGGTATAAATCTGGGTTGTGGTTTAGGAGATAAATCTAGGTTTTGCTATGCTACATAAATCTAGGTTTTGGTGTGTGATATAAATCTAGGTTTTGGTATGCGGTATAAATCTATGTTTTGGTATTCGATATAAATATAGGTTTTGGTATACGGTATAAATATAGGTTTTGGTATACTGTATAATTCTAGGTTTTTGTATTCGATATAAATCTAGGTTTTGGCAAACAATATAAATCTAGGTTTTTGTATATGAAATAAATCTAGGTTTTCGTATGGTGTTTAAATCTAGGTTTTTATATACGATATAAATCTAGGTTTTGGTATACGATATAAATCTAGGTATTGGTATACTGTATAAATCTAGGTGTTCGTATACGGTATAAATCTAGGTTGTGGTTTACGAGAAAAATCTAGGTTTTGCTTTACTACATAAAGCTAGGTTTTGGTATGCGATATAAATCAAGGTTTTGGTATTTGATATAAATCAAAGTTTTGGTATACTATATATTTCTAGGTTTTTCTATTCGATATAAATCTAGGTTTTAGCAAACAATATAAATCTAGGTTTTTGTATATGATATAAATCTAGGTTTTGGTATGCAATATAAATCTAGGTATTGGTATACGATATAAATCTAGGTATTGGTATGCTACATAAATCTAGGCTTTGGTGTGCGATATAAATCTAGGTTTTAATATACGATATCAATTTAGGTATTGGTATACTGTATAAATCTAGGTTTTCGTATTCGGTATAAATCTAGGTTGTGGTTTACGAGATAAATCTTTGTTTTGCTATAGTATATACATCTAGATTTTGGTATGGGGTTTAAATCTAGGCTTTGGTATACGATTTAAATCTAGGTTTTGGAATACGATATTAATCTAGGTATTGGTATACTGTATAAATCTAGGTGTTCGTATACGGTATAAATCTAGGTTGTGGTTTACGAGAAAAATCTAGGTTTGGTATGCGATATAAAACTAGGTTTTGGTATAAGATATAAATCTAGGTTTTGGTATTGGTTTAAATCTAAGTTTAGGTATACGATTAAAATCTAAGTTTTGGTAAACGATATAAATCTAGGTTGTGGTTTACGAGATAAATCTAGGTTTTGCCATGCTACATAAATCTAGGTTTTGGTGGGCGATATAAATCTAGGTTCTAATATATGTTATAAATCCAGGTATTGGTATACTATATAAATCTGGGTATTGGTATACTGTGTAAATCTAGGTTTTCGTATGCCGTATAAATCGAGGTTTTGGTATGTGGTATAAATCTAGGTTTTGGTATACGATATAAATCTAGGTTTTGGTATTCGATATAAATCTAGGTTTTGGTATTCGATATAAATCTAGTTATTGGTATACGGTATAAATCTAGATTTTGGTACACGATATCAATCTAGGCATTGGTATACTGTATAAATCTAGGTTTTGGCATACGAGATAAATCTAGGCTTTGGTTTACGATATAAATCAAAGATTTGGTATATTATATAAATCTAGGTTTTGGCATACGATATAAATCTAGATTTTGGTAAACGATATAAATCTAGGTATTGGTATACTGTGAATTTTCGTATACGGTATAAATCTGGGTTGTGGTATACGAGATAAATCTAGGTTTTGCTATGCTACAAAATCTAGGTTTTGGTGTGCGATATAAATCTAGGCTTTGCTATACTATATAAATTTAGGTTTTGGTATACGATATAAATCTAGGTATCGGTATACCGTATAAATCTAGGTGTTCGTATACGGTATAAATCTAGGTTGTGGTTTACGATATAAATCTAGGTTTTGCTCTACTACATAAAGTTAGGTTTTGCTATGCGATATAAATCTAGGTTTTGGTAAACGATATAAATCTAGGTATTGGTATACTGTATAAATCTAGGTTTTCGTATGCGGTATAAATCTGGGTTGTGGTTTAGGAGATAAATCTAGGTTTTGCTATGCTACATCAATCTAGGTTTTGGTGTGCGATATAAATCTAGGGTTTGGTATGCGGTATAAATCTATGTTTTGGTATTCGATATAAATATAGGTTTTGGTATACGGTATAAATGTAGGTTATGGTATACTGTATAATTCTAGGTTTTTGTATTCGATATAAATCTAGGTTTTGGCAAACAATATAAATCTAGGTTTTTGTATATGAAATAAATCTAGGTTTTGGTATGGTGTTTAAATCTAGGTTTTTATATACGATATAAATCTAGGTTTTGGTATACGATATAAATCTAGGCATTGGTATACTGTATAAATCTAGGTTTTGGCATACGAGATAAATCTAGGCTTTGGTTTACGATATAAATCAAAGATTTGGTATACTATATAAATCTAGGTTTTGGCATACGATATAAATCTAGATTTTGGTAAACGATATAAATCTAGGTATTGGTATACTGTAGATTTTCGTATACGGTATAAATCTGGGTTGTGGTATACGAGATAAATCTAGGTTTTGCTATGCTACAAAATCTAGGTTATGGTGTGCGATATATATCTAGGCTTTGCTATACTATATAAATTTAGGTTTTGATATACGATATAAATCTAGGTATCGGTATACTGTATAAATCTAGGTGTTCGTATACGGTATAAATCTAGGTTGTGGTTTACGATATAAATCTAGGTTTTGCTCTACTACATAAAGTTAGGTTTTGCTATACGATCTAAATCTAGGTTTTGGTAAACGATATAAATCTAGGTATTGGTATACTGTATAAATCTAGGTTTTCGTATGCGGTATAAATCTGGGTTGTGGTTTAGGAGATAAATCTAGGTGTTGCTATGCTACATAAATCTAGGTTTTGGTGTGCGATATAAATCTAGGTTTTGGTATGCGTTATAAATCTATGCTTTGGTATTCGATATAAATATAGGTTTTGGTATATTGTATAATTCTAGGTTTATGTATTCGATATATATCTAGGTTTTGGCAAACAATATAAATCTAGGTTTTTGTATATGAAATAAATCTAGGTTTTGGTATGCAATTTAAATCTTGGTTTTGGTATAGGATATAAATCTAGGTTTTGGTATACGGTATAAATAAAGGTTTTGGAAAACGGTATAAATCTAGGTTTTGGTATGCGATATAAATCTAGGCTTTGCTATACGGTATAAATCTAGGTTGTGGTTTACGAGATAAATCTAGGTTTTGCTATAGTATATAAATCTAGATTTTGGTATAAGATATAAATCTAGGTTTTGGTATGCGGTATAAATCTAGGTATTGGTATTCGGTATAAATATAGATTTTGGTATTCGGTATAAATATAGATTTTGGTATACGGTATAAATCTAGGTTTTGCTCTACTAAATAAAGCTAGATTTTGGTATGCGATATAAATCTAGGTTTTGATATTTGATCTAAATCAAAGTTTTGGTATATTATATAATTCTAGGTTTTTCTTATTCGATATAAATCTAGGTTTTGGCAAACAATATAAATCTAGGATTTTGTATATGATTATAAATCTAGGTTTTGGTATGCAATAATAAATCTAGGTTTTGGTATACGGTATAAATCGAGGTTTTGGTATGTGGTATTAAATCTAGGTTTTGGTATACGATATAAATCTAGGTATTGGTATACTGTATAAATCTAGGTTTTCGTATACGTATAAATCTAGGTTGTGGTTTACGAAAAAAATCTAGGTTTTGCTATGCTACATAGATCTAGGCTTTTGGTGTTCGATATAAATGTAGGTTTTAATATACGATATAAATTTAGGTATTGGTATGCTGCATAAATCTAGGTTTTCGTATACGGTATAAATCTAGGTTGTGGTTTACGAGTTTGCTATTGTATATAAATCTAGATTTTGGTATAAAATATAAATGTAGGTTTTGGTATGCGGTATAAATCTAGGTATTGTTATTCAGTATAACTATAGGTTTTAGTATACGGTATAAATCTAGGATTTGGCATTCGATATAAATCTAAGTTTTGGTATACGGTATATATAAAGGTTTTGGTATACGGTATAAATCTAGGTTTTGTTATACGGTATAAATCTAGGTTTTGGTATGCGATATAAAACTAGGTTTTGGTATACGATATAAATCTAGGTATTGCTATACTGTATAAATCTAGGTGTTCGTATACGGTATACATCTAGGTTGTGGTTTACGAGATAAATCTAGGTTTTGCTATGCTACATAAATCAAGATTTTGGTGTGCGATATCAATTTAGGTTTTGATATACGTTATAAATCCAGGTATCTAGGTTTTGGTATGCGATATAAATCTAGGTTTTGGTATGCAATATAAATCTAGGCGTTGGTACACGATATCAATCTAGGCATTGGTATGTGATATAAATCTGGGTATTGGTATGCCTTATAAATCGAGGTTTTGGTATATGGTATAAATATAGGTTTTGGTACACGATATAAATCTAGGTTTTGGTATACGATATAAATCTAGGTTTTGGTATACGATATAAATCTAGGTTTTGGTATTCAATATAAATCTAGCTATTGGTATACAGTATAAATCTAGGTTTTGGTACACGATATCAATATAGGCATTGGTATACTGTATAAATCTAGGTTTTGGTATACTGTATAAATCTAGGTTTTGGCATACGAAATAAATCTAGGCTTTGGTATACGATATAAATCAAAGTTTTGGAATACTATATAAATCTAGGTTTTGGTAAACGATATAAATCTAGGTATTGGTATACTGTAGATTTTCGTATACGGTATAAATCTAGGTTGTGGTTTACGAGATAAATTTAGGTTTTGCTATGCTACAAAAATCTAGGTTTTGGTGTGCGATATAAATCTAGGCTTTGCTATGCTATATAAATTTAGGATTAGATATACGATATAAATCTAGGTTTTGGTATACGATATAAATATAGGTATTCGGTATACTGTATAAATCTAAGTGTTCGCATACGGTATAAATCTCGGTTGTGGTTTACGAGATAAATCTAAGTTTTGCTCTACTACATAAAGTTAGGTTTTGGTATACGATATAAATCTAGGTTTTTGTATACGGGATAAATATAGGTTTTGGTATACGATATAAATCTAGGTTTTGGTATACGGGATAAATATAGGTTTTGGTATACGATATAAATCTAGGTTTTGGTATACGAGATAAATATAGGTTTTGGTATAAGGAATAAATCTAGGTTTTTATATACCGTATAATTCTAGGTTTTTGTATTCGATATAAATCTAGGTTTTGGCAAACAATATAAATTTAGGTTTTTGTATATGATATAAATCTAGGTTTTGGTATACGATATAAATCTAAGTTTTGGTATACGGATAAATATAGGTTTTGGCATACGGTATAAATATAGGTTTTGGTATACGGTATAAACCAAGGTTTTGGTATACGATATAAATCTAGCTATTGTTATACGGTATAAATCTAGGTTTTGGTACACGATACCAATCTAGGCATTGGTATACTTTATAAATCTAGGTTTTGGTATACTGTATAAATCGAGGTTTTGGTATATGGTATAAATCGAGGTTTTGGAATACGATATAAATCTAGGTTTTGGTATACGATATAAATCGAGGTTTTGGTATTCGATATAAATCTAGCTATTGGTATACGGTATAAATCTAGGTTTTTGTACACGATATCAATCAAAGTATTGGTATGTCATATAAATCTAGGTTTTGGTATTCTTTATTAATCTAGGTTTTGGCATGCGAGATAAATCTAGGCTTTGGTATACGATATAAATCAAAGTGTTGGTATACTTTATAAATCTAGGTTTTGGCATACGATATCAATCTAGATTTTGGTAAACGATATAAATCTAGATATTGGTATACTGTAGATTTTCGTATACGGTATAAATGTGGGTTGTGGTATACGAGATAAATCTAGGTTTTGCTATGCTACAAAATCTACGTTTTGGTGTGCGATATAAATCTAGGCTTTGGTATAAGATATAAATCTAGGTTTTGGTATGGTGTTTAAATCTAGGTTTTGATATACGATATAAATCTAGGTTTTGGTATAGGATATAAATCTAGGTATTGGTATACTGTATAAATCTAGGTTTTCGTATGGCGTATAAATCGAGGTTTTGGTGTATAGTATAAATCTAGGTTTTCGTATGCCGTATAAATCGAGGTTTTGGTGTATAGTGTAAATCTAGGTTTTGGTATACGATATAAATCTAGGTTTTGGTATACGATATAAATCTAGGTTTTGGTATACGATATAAATCTAGGTTTTGGTACACGATATCAATCTAGGCATTGGTATACTGTATAAATCTAGGTTTTGGTATACTGTATAAATCTAGGTTTTCGTATGCGGTATAAATCTGGGTTGTGGTTTAGGAGATAAATCTAGGTTTTGCTATGCTACATAAATCTAGGTTTTGGTGTGCGATATAAATCTAGGTTTTGGTATGCGGTATAAATCTATGTTTTGGTATTCGATATAAATATAGGTTTTGGTATACTGTATAATTCTAGGTTTATGTATTCGATATAAATCTAGGTTTTGGCAAACAATATAAATCTAGGTTTTTGTATATGAAATAAATCTAGGTTTTGGTATGCAATTTAAATCTTGGTTTTGGTATAGTATATAAATCTAGGTTTTGGTATACGGTATAAATAAAGGTTTTGGAAAACGGTATAAATCTAGGTTTTGGTATGCGATATAAATCTAGGCTTTGCTATACGGTATAAATCTAGGTTGTGGTTTACGAGATAAATCTAGGTTTTGCTATAGTATATAAATCTAAATTTTGGTATAAGATATAAATCTAGGTTTTGGTATGCGGTATAAATATAGGTATTGGTATTCGGTATACATATAGATTTTGGTTTTCGGTATAAATATAGATTTTGGTATACGGTATAAATCTAGGTTTTGCTCTACTAAATAAAGCTAGATTTTGGTATGCGATATAAATCTAGGTTTTGATATTTGATATAAATCAAAGTTTTGGTATATTATATAATTCTAGGTTTTTCTTATTCGATATAAATCTAGGTTTTGGCAAACAATATAAATCTAGGATTTTGTATATGATTATAAATCTAAGTTTTGGTATGCAATAATAAATCTAGGTTTTGGTATACGGTATAAATCGATGTTTTGGTATGTGGTATTAAATCTAGGTTTTGGTATACGATATAAATCTAGGTATTGGTATACTGTATAAATCTAGGTTTTGGTATTCGATATAAATCTAGGTTTTGTTATACGGTATAAATCTAGGTTTTGGTAAGCGATATAAAACTAGGTTTTGGTATACGATATAAATCTAGGTATTGCTATACTGTATAAATCTAGGTGTTCGTATACGGTATAAATCTAGGTTGTGGTTTACGAGATAAATCTAGGTTTTGCTATGCTACATAAATCAAGATTTTGGTGTGCGATATAAATTTAGGTTTTGATATACGTTATAAATCCAGGTATCTAGGTTTTGGTATGCGATATAAATCTAGGTTTTGGTATGCAATATAAATCTAGGCGTTGGTACACGATATCAATCTAGGCATTGGTATGTGATATAAATCTGGGTATTGGTATGCCGTATAAATCGAGGTTTTGGTATATGGTATAAATAAAGGTTTTGGTACACGATATAAATCTAGGTTTTGGTATACGATATAAATCTAGGTTTTGGTATACGATATAAATCTAGGTTTTGGTATTCAATATAAATCTAGCTATTGGTATACAGTATAAATCTAGGTTTTGGTACACGATATCAATATAGGCATTGGTATACTGTATAAATCTAGGTTTTGGTATACTGTATAAATCTAGGTTTTGGCATACGAGATAAATCTAGGCTTTGGTATACGATATAAATCAAAGTTTTGGTATACTATATAAATCTAGGTTTTGGTAAACGATATAAATTTAGGATTAGATATACGATATCAATCTAGGTTTTGGTATACGATATAAATATAGGTATTCGGTATACTGTCTAAATCTAAGTGTTCGCATACGGTATAAATCTCGGTTGTGGTTTACGAGATAAATCTAAGTTTTGCTCTACTACATAAAGTTAGGTTTTGGTATACGATATAAATCTAGGTTTTTGTATACGGGATAAATATAGGTTTTGGTATACGATATAAATCTAGGTTTTGGTATACGGGATAAATATAGGTTTTGGTATACGATATAAATCTAGGTTTTGGTATACGAGATAAATATAGGTTTTGGTATAAGGAATAAATCTAGGTTTTTATATACCGTATAATTCTAGGTTTTTGTATTCGATATAAATCTAGGTTTTGGCAAACAATATAAATTTAGGTTTTTGTATATGATATAAATCTAGGTTTTGGTATACGATATAAATCTAAGTTTTGGTATACGGATAAATTTAGGTTTTGATATAACGTTATAAATCCAGGTATTGGTATACGATGTAAATCTAGGTTTTTGTATACAGGATAAATATAGGTTTTGGTAAACGATATAAATCTAGGTTTTGGTATAAGGAATAAATCTAGGTTTTGGTATACGATATAAATCTAGGTTTTGTCATGTGATATAAATCTGGGTATTGGTATACTGTGTAAATCTAGGTTTTCGTATGCCGTAACAATCGAGGTTTTGGTATATTGTATAAATCTAGGTTTTGGTACACGATATAAATCGAGGTTTTGGTATACGATATAAATCTAGGTTTTGGTATACGATATAAATTTGGGTATTGGTATGCTATATAAATCTAGGTTTTCGTATACGGCATAAATCTAGGTTGTGGTTTACGAGATAAATCTAGGTTTTGCTATTGTATATAAATCTAGATTTTGGTATAAGATATAAATCTAGGTTTTGGTATGCGGTATAAATCTAGGTATTGGTATTCGGTATAAACCTAGGTTTTGGTATGCGATATAAAACTAGGTTTTGGTATAAGATATAAATCTAGGTTTTGGTATGGGGTTTAAATCTAGGTTTTGGTATACAGTATAAATCTAGGTTTTGGAATACGATATAAATCTAGGTATTGGTATACTGTATACATCTAGGTGTTCGTATACGGTATAAATCTAGGTTGTGGTTTATGAGATAAATCTAGGTTTTGTTATGCTACATAAATCTAGGTTCTGGTGTGCGATATAAATTTAGGTTTTGATATACGTTATAAATCCTGGTATTGGTATACGATGTAAATCTAGGTTTTTGTATACAGGATAAATTTAGGTTTTGGTATACGATATAAATCTGGGTATTGGTATACTGTGTAAATCTAGGTTTTCGTATGCCGTATAAATCGAGGTTTTGGTATATGGTATAAATCTAGGTTTTGGTACACGATATATATCGTGGTTTTGGTATACGATATAAATTTAGGTTTTGGTATACGATATAAATCTAGGTTTTGGTATTCGATATAAATCTAGCTATTAGTATACGGTATAAATCTAGGTTTTGGTACACGATATCAATCTAGGCATTGGTATACTGTATAAATCTAGGTTTTGGTATAATCTATAAATCAAGGTTTTGGCATACGAGATAAATCTAGGTTTTGGCATACGATATAAATCTAGGTTTTGGAAAACGATATAAATCTAGGTTTTGGTAAACGATATAAATCTAGGTTTTGGTGTGCGATATAAATCTAGGCTTTGCTATACATATAAATTTAGGATTTGGTATACGATATAAATCTAGGTTTTGGTATAAGATATAAATCTAGGTTTTGGTATTGTTTATAAATCTAGCTTTTGATATACGTTATAAATCTAGGTTTTGGTATACGATGTAAATCTAGGTTTTTGTATATGATATAAATCTAGGTTTTGGTATACAGGATAAATATAGGTTTTCGTATACGGTATAAATCTAGGTCGTGGTTTAAGAGATAAATCTAGGTTTTGCTATGATACAAAAATCTAGGTTTTGGTGTGCGATATAAATCTAGGTATTGGTATACGGTATAAATCTAGGTTTTGGTTTACGAGATAAATCTAGGTTTTGCTATGCTACACAAATCTAGGTTCTGGTGTGCGATATAAATTTAGCTTTTGATATACGCTATAAATCCAGGTATTGGTATACGATGTAAATCTAGGTTTTTGTATACAGGATAAATATAGGTTTTGGTATGCGATATAAATCTAGGTTTTAGTATACGGGATAAATCTAGGTTTTGGTATAAATATAGGTTTTGTCATGTGATATAAATCTGGGTATTGGTATACTGTGTAAATCTAGGTTTTCGTATGCCGTATAAATCGAGGTTTTGGTATATAATATAAATCTAGGTTTTGGTACACGATATAAATCGAGGTTTTGGTATACGATATAAATCAAGGTTTTGGTATACGATATAAATCTAGGTTTTGGTATACGGTATAAATATAGGTTTTGGTATTAGGAATAAATCTAGGTTTTGGTATACCGTATAATTCTAGGTTTTTGTATTCGATATAAATCTAGGTTTTGGCAAACAATATAAATTTAGATTTTTGTATATGATATAAATCTAGGCTTTGGTATACGGGATAAATATAGGTTTTGGTATACGATATAAATCTAGGTTTTGGTATACGGTATAAATATAGGTTTTGGTATAAGGAATAAATCTAGGTTTTGGTTTACCGTATAATTCTAGGTTTTTGTATTCGATATAAATCTAGGTTTTGGCAAACAATATCAATTTAGATTTTTGTATATGATATAAATCTAGGTTTTGGTATACAGGATAAATATAGGTTTTCGTATACGGTATAAATCTAGGTTGTGGTTTAAGAGATAAATCTAGGTTTTGCTATGATGCAAAAATCTAGGTTTTGGTGTGCGATATAAATCTAGGCTTTGCTATACTATATAAATTTAGGTTTTGGTATACGATATAAATCTAGGTTTTGGTATAAGATATAAATCTAGGTTTTGGTATGGGGTTTAAATCGAGGTTTTGGTATACGATATAAATCTAGGTTTTGGAATACGATATAAATCTAGGTATTGGTATTCTGTATAAATCTAGGGGTTCGTATACGGTATAAATCTAGGTTGTGGTTTACGAGATAAATCTAGGTTGTGGTTTACGAGATAAATCTAGGTTTTGCTATGATACATAAATCTAGGTTTTGGTTTGCGATATAAATCTAGGTTTTGATATACGTTATAAATCCAGGTATTGGTAAATTGTATAAATCTAGATTTTGGCATACGATATAAATCTAGGTTTTGGTATGCGATATAAATCTATGTTTTGGTATGCGATATAAATCTAGACGTTGATATACAATATAAATCTAGCTATTGGTATGTGATATAAATCTAAGTTTTGGTATACGATATAAATCTAGGTTTTGGTATGTGATATAAATCTGGGTGTTGGTATACTGTGTAAATCAACGTTTTCGTATGCCGTATAAATCGAGGTTTTGGTATATGGTATAAATCTAGGTTTTGGTATACGATATAAATCTAGGTTTTGGTATACGGTATAAATCTAGGTTTTGGTATTCGTTATAAATCTAGATTTTGGTATACGGTATAAATATAGGTTTTGGTATAAGGAATATATCTAGGTTTTGGTATACCGTATAATTCTAGGTTTTTGTATTCAATATAAATGTAGGTTTTGGCAAACAATATAAATTTAGATTTTTGTATATGATATAAATCTAGGTTTTGGTATACAGGATAAATATAGGTTTTCGTATACGGTATAAATCTAGGTTGTGGTTTAAGAGATAAATCTAGGTTTTGCTATGATACAAAAATCTAGGTTTTGGTGTGCGATATAAATCTAGGCTTTGCTATACGATATAAATCTAGGTTTTCGTATAATATATAAATCTAGGTATTGGTATTCTGTATAAATCTAGGGGTTCGTATACGGTATAAATCTAGGTTGTGGTTTACGAGATAAATCTAGGTTTTGCTATGATACATAAATCTAGGTTTTGGTGTGCGATATAAATCTATGTTTTGATATACGTTATAAATCCAGGTATTGGTAAATTGTATAAATCTAGGTTTTGGTATACGATATAAATCGAGGTTTTGGTATATGGTATAAATCTAGGCTTTGGTATACGATATAAATCTAGGATTTGGTATACGGTATAAATCTAGGTTTTGGTATTCGATATAAATCTAGGCTTTGGTATACGGTATATATATAGGTTTTGGTATACGATATAAATCTAGGTTTTGGTATACGATATAAATCTAGGTTTTGGAATACGATATAAATCTAGGTATTGGTATTCTGTATAAATCTAGGGGTTCGTATACGGTATAAATCTAGGTTTTGGTATGCGATATAAATCTAGGTTTTGGTATGCGATATAAATCTAGGCGTTAATATACAATATAAATCTAGCTATTGGTATGTGATATAAATCAAAGTTTTAGTATAAGATATAAATCTAGGTTTTGGTATGCGATATAAATCTGGGTGTTGGTATACTGTGTAAATCTACGTTTTCGTATGCTGTATAAATCGAGGTTTTGGTATATGGTATAAATCTAGGTTTTGGTATACGATATAAATCTAGGATTTGGTATACGGTATAAATCTAGGTTTTGGTATTCGATATAAATCTAGGCTTTGGTATACGGAATAAATAAAGGTTTTGGTATGCGGTAAAAATCTAGGTTTTGTTATACGGTATAAATCTAGGTATTGGTATGCGAGATAAATCTAGGTTTTGCTATGCTACATAAATCTAGGTTTTGGTGTGCGATATAAATCTAGGTTTTGGTATACGTTATAAATCCAAGTATTGCTAAATTGTATAAATCTAGGTTTTGGTATAAGATATAAATCAAAGTTTTGGTATACTATATAAATCTAGGTTTTGGTATACGATATGAATCTAGGTTTTGGTATACGGTATAAATCTGGGTTTTTGGTATGCGATATAAATCTAGGCGTTGGTATTCTATATAAATCTAGGTTTTGATATGTGATATAAATCTAAGTTTTGGTATACGATATAAATCTGGGTATTGGTATACTGTGTAAATCTAGGTTTTCGTATGCCGTATAAATCGAGGTTTTGGTAAGTGGTATAAATCTAGGTTTTGATATACGTTATAAATCCAGGTATTGGTAAATTGTATAAATCTAGGTTTTGGTATACGATATAAATCTAGGTTTTGGTATGCGATATAAATCTAGGCGTTGATATACAATATAAATCTAGCTATTGGTATGTGATATAAATTTAAGTTTTGGTATACGATATAAATCTAGGTTTTGGTATGTGATATCAATCTGGTTGTTGATATACTGTGTAAATCTAGGTTTTCGTATGCCGTATAAATCAAGGTTTTGGTATATGGTATAAATCTAGGTTTTGGTTTACGAGATAAATCTAGGTTTTGGTATACGGTATAAATCTAGATTTTGGTATTCGATATAAATCTAGGCTTTGGTATACGGTATATATATAGGTTTTGGTATACGATATAAATCTAGGTTTTGGTATACGATATAAATCTAGGTTTTGGAATACGATATAAATCTAGGTATTGGTATTCTGTATAAATCTAGGGGTTCGTATACGGTATAAATCTAGGTTGTGGTTTACGAGATAAATCTAGGTTTTGCTACGATACATAAATCTAGGTTTTGGTGTCCGATATAAATCTAGGTTTTGATATACGTTATAAATCCAGGTATTGGTAAATTGTATAAATCTAGGTTTTGGTATACGATATAAATCTAGGTTTTGGAATACGATATAAATCTAGGTATTGGTATTTTGTATAAATCTAGGGGTTCGTATACGGTATAAATCTAGGTTGTGGTTTACGAGATAAATCTAGGTTTTGCTATGATACATAAATCTAGGTTTTGGTGTGCGATATAAATCTAGGTTTTGATATACGTTATAAATCCAGGTATTTGTAAATTGTATAAATCTAGGTTTTGGTATACGATATAAATCTAGGTTTTGGTATGCGATATAAATCTAGGTTTTGGTATGCGATATAAATCTAGGCGTTAATATACAATATAAATCTAGCTATTGGTATGTGATATAAATCAAAGTTTTAGTATAAGATATAAATCTAGGTTTTGGTATGCGATATAAATCTGGGTGTTGGTATACTGTGTAAATCTACGTTTTCGTATGCCGTATAAATCGAGGTTTTGGTATATGGTATAAATCTAGGTTTTGGTATACGATATAAATCTAGGATTTGGTATACGGTATAAATCTAGGTTTTGGTATTCGATATAAATCTAGGCTTTGGTATACGGAATAAATAAAGGTTTTGGTATGCGGTAAAAATCTAGGTTTTGTTATACGGTATAAATCTAGGTATTGGTATGCGAGATAAATCTAGGTTTTGCTATGCTACATAAATCTAGGTTTTGGTGTGCGATATAAATCTAGGTTTTGGTATACGTTATAAATCCAAGTATTGCTAAATTGTATAAATCTAGGTTTTGGTATAAGATATAAATCAAAGTTTTGGTATACTATATAAATCTAGGTTTTGGTATACGATATGAATCTAGGTTTTGGTATACGGTATAAATCTGGGTTTTTGGTATGCGATATAAATCTAGGCGTTGGTATTCTATATAAATCTAGGTTTTGATATGTGATATAAATCTAAGCTTTGGTATGCGATATAAATCTGGGTATTGGTATACTGTGTAAATCTAGGTTTTCGTATGCCGTATAAATCGAGGTTTTGGTAAGTGGTATAAATCTAGGTTTTGATATACGTTATAAATCCAGGTATTGGTAAATTGTATAAATCTAGGATTTGGTATACGATATAAATCTAGGTTTTGGTATGCGATATAAATCTAGGCGTTGATATACAATATAAATCTAGCTATTGGTATGTGATATAAATTTAAGTTTTGGTATACGATATAAATCTAGGTTTTGGTATGTGATATAAATCTTGTTGTTGGTATACTGTGTAAATCTAGGTTTTCGTATGCCGTATAAATCAAGGTTTTGGTATATGGTATAAATCTAGGTTTTGGTTTACGATATAAATCTAGGTTTTGGTATACGGTATAAATCTAGGTTTTGGTATTCGATATAAATCTAGGCTTTGGTATACGGTATATATATAGGTTTTGGTATACGATATAAATCTAGGTTTTGGTATACGATATAAATCTAGGTTTTGGAATACGGTATGAATCTAGGTATTGGTATTCTGTATAAATCTAGGGGTTCGTATACGGTATAAATCTAGGTTGTGGTTTACGAGATAAATCTAGGTTTTGCTACGATACATAAATCTAGGTTTTGGTGTCCGATATAAATCTAGGTTTTGATATACGTTATAAATCCAGGTATTGGTAAATTGTATAAATCTAGGTTTTGGTATACGATATAAATCTAGGTTTTGGAATACGATATAAATCTAGGTATTGGTATTCTGTACAAATCTAGGGGTTCGTATACGGTATAAATCTAGGTTGTGGTTTACGAGATAAATCTAGGTTTTGCTATGATACATACATCTAGGTTTTGGTGTGCGATATAAATCTAGGTTTTGATATACGTTATAAATCCAGGTATTGGTAAATTGTATAAATCTAGGTTTTGGTATACGATATAAATCTAGGTTTTGGTATGCGATATAAATCTAGGTTTTGGTATGCGATATAAATCTAGGCGTTGATATACAATATAAATCTAGCTATTGGTATGTGATATAAATCTAAGTTTTAGTATACGATATAAATCTAGGTTTTGGTATGTGATATAAATCTGGGTGTTGGTATACTGTGTAAATCTACGTTTTCGTATGCCGTATAAATCGAGGTTTTGGTATACGATATAAATCTAGGATTTGGTATACGGTATAAATCTAGGTTTTGGTATTCGATATAAATCTAGGCTTTGGTATACGGAATAAATAAAGGTTTTGGTATGCGGTAAAAATCTAGGTTTTGTTATACGGTATAAATCTAGGTATTGGTATGCGAGATAAATCTAGGTTTTGCTATGCTACATAAATCTAGGTTTTGGTGTGCGATATAAATCTAGGTTTTGGTATACGTTATAAATCCAAGTATTGCTAAATTGTATAAATCTAGGTTTTGGTATAAGATATAAATCAAAGTTTTGGTATACTATATAAATCTAGGTTTTGGTATACGATATGAATCTAGGTTTTGGTATACGGTATAAATCTGGGTTTTGGTATGCGATATAAATCTAGGCGTTGGTATTCTATATAAATCTAGGTTTTGATATGTGATATAAATCTAAGTTTTGGTATGCGATATAAATCTGGGTATTGGTATACTGTGTAAATCTAGGTTTTCGTATGCCGTATAAATCGAGGTTTTGGTAAGTGGTATAAATCTAGGTTTTGATATACGTTATAAATCCAGGTATTGGTAAATTGTATAATCTAGGATTTGGTATACGATATAAATCTAGGTTTTGGTATGCGATATAAATCTAGGCGTTGATATACAATATAAATCTAGCTATTGGTATGTGATATAAATTTAAGTTTTGGTATACGATATAAATCTAGGTTTTGGTATGTGATATAAATCTGGTTGTTGGTATACTGTGTAAATCTAGGTTTTCGTATGCCGTATAAATCAAGGTTTTGGTATATGGTATAAATCTAGGTTTTGGTTTACGATATAAATCTAGGTTTTGGTATACGGTATAAATCTAGGTTTTGGTATTCGATATAAATCTAGGCTTTGGTATACGGTATATATATAGGTTTTGGTATACGATATAAATCTAGGTTTTGGTATACGATATAAATCTAGGTTTTGGAATACGATATAAATCTAGGTATTGGTATTCTGTATAAATCTAGGGGTTCGTATACGGTATAAATCTAGGTTGTGGTTTACGAGATAAATCTAGGTTTTGCTACGATACATAAATCTAGGTTTTGGTGTCCGATATAAATCTAGGTTTTGATATACGTTATAAATCCAGGTATTGGTAAATTGTATAAATCTAGGTTTTGGTATACGATATAAATCTAGGTTTTGGAATACGATATACATCTAGGTATTGGTATTCTGTATAAATCTAGGGGTTCGTATACGGTATAAATCTAGGTTGTGGTTTACGAGATAAATCTAGGATTTGCTATGATACATAAATCTAGGTTTTGGTGTGCGATATAAATCTAGGTTTTGATATACGTTATAAATCCAGGTATTGGTAAATTGTATAAATCTAGGTTTTGGTATACGATATAAATCTAGGTTTTGGTATGCGATATAAATCTAGGTTTTGGTATGCGATATAAATCTAGGCGTTAATATACAATATAAATCTAGCTATTGGTATGTGATATAAATCAAAGTTTTAGTATAAGATATAAATCTAGGTTTTGGTATGCGATATAAATCTGGGTGTTGGTATACTGTGTAAATCTACGTTTTCGTATGCCGTATAAATCGAGGTTTTGGTATATGGTATAAATCTAGGTTTTGGTATACGATATAAATCTAGGATTTGGTATACGGTATAAATCTAGGTTTTGGTATTCGATATAAATCTAGGCTTTGGTATACGGAATAAATAAAGGTTTTGGTATGCGGTAAAAATCTAGGTTTTGCTATACGGTATAAATCTAGGTATTGGTATGCGAGATAAATCTAGGTTTTGCTATGCTACATAAATCTAGGTTTTGGTGTGCGATATAAATCTAGGTTTTGGTATACGTTATAAATCCAAGTATTGCTAAATTGTATAAATCTAGGTTTTGGTATAAGATATAAATCAAAGTTTTGGTATACTATATAAATCTAGGTTTTGGTATACGATATGAATCTAGGTTTTGGTATACGGTATAAATCTGGGTTTTTGGTATGCGATATAAATCTAGGCGTTGGTATTCTATATAAATCTAGGTTTTGATATGTGATATAAATCTAAGTTTTGGTATGCGATATAAATCTGGGTATTGGTATACTGTGTAAATCTAGGTTTTCGTATGCCGTATAAATCGAGGTTTTGGTAAGTGGTATAAATCTAGGTTTTGATATACGTTATAAATCCAGGTATTGGTAAATTGTATAAATCTAGGATTTGGTATACGATATAAATCTAGGTTTTGGAATGCGATATAAATCTAGGCGTTGATATACAATATAAATCTAGCTATTGGTATGTGATATAAATTTAAGTTTTGGTATACGATATAAATCTAGGTTTTGGTATGTGATATAAATCTTGTTGTTGGTATACTGTGTAAATCTAGGTTTTCGTATGCCGTATAAATCAAGGTTTTGGTATATGGTATAAATCTAGGTTTTGGTTTACGATATAAATCTAGGTTTTGGTATACGGTATAAATCTAGGTTTTGGTATTCGATATAAATCTAGGCTTTGGTATACGGTATATATATAGGTTTTGGTATACGATATAAATCTAGGTTTTGGTATACGATATAAATCTAGGTTTTGGAATACGGTATGAATCTAGGTATTGGTATTCTGTATAAATCTAGGGGTTCGTATACGGTATAAATCTAGGTTGTGGTTTACGAGATAAATCTAGGTTTTCCTACGATACATAAATCTAGGTTTTGGTGTCCGATATAAATCTAGGTTTTGATATACGTTATAAATCCAGGTATTGGTAAATTGTATAAATCTAGGTTTTGGTATACGATATAAATCTAGGTTTTGGAATACGATATAAATCTAGGTATTGGTATTCTGTACAAATCTAGGGGTTCGTATACGGTATAAATCTAGGTTGTGGTTTACGAGATAAATCTAGGTTTTGCTATGATACATACATCTAGGTTTTGGTGTGCGATATAAATCTAGGTTTTGATATACGTTATAAATCCAGGTATTGGTAAATTGTATAAATCTAGGTTTTGGTATACGATATAAATCTAGGTTTTGGTATGCGATATAAATCTAGGTTTTGGTATGCGATATAAATCTAGGCGTTGATATACAATATAAATCTAGCTATTGGTATGTGATATAAATCTAAGTTTTAGTATACGATATAAATCTAGGTTTTGGTATGTGATATAAATCTGGGTGTTGGTATACTGTGTAAATCTACGCTTTCGTATGCCGTATAAATCGAGGTTTTGGTATACGATATAAATCTAGGATTTGGTATACGGTATAAATCTAGGCTTTGGTATTCGATATAAATCTAGGCTTTGGTATACGGAATAAATAAAGGTTTTGGTATGCGGTAAAAATCTAGGTTTTGTTATACGGTATAAATCTAGGTATTGGTATGCGAGATAAATCTAGGTTTTGCTATGCTACATAAATCTAGGTTTTGGTGTGCGATATAAATCTAGGTTTTGGTATACGTTATAAATCCAAGTATTGCTAAATTGTATAAATCTAGGTTTTGGTATAAGATATAAATCAAAGTTTTGGTATACTATATAAATCTAGGTTTTGGTATACGATATGAATCTAGGTTTTGGTATACGGTATAAATCTGGGTTTTGGTATGCGATATAAATCTAGGCGTTGGTATTCTATATAAATCTAGGTTTTGATATGTGATATAAATCTAAGTTTTGGTATGCGATATAAATCTGGGTATTGGTATACTGTGTAAATCTAGGTTTTCGTATGCCGTATAAATCGAGGTTTTGGTAAGTGGTATAAATCTAGGTTTTGATATACGTTATAAATCCAGGTATTGGTAAATTGTATAAATCTAGGATTTGGTATACGATATAAATCTAGGTTTTGGTATGCGATATAAATCTAGGCGTTGATATACAATATAAATCTAGCTATTGGTATGTGATATAAATTTAAGTTTTGGTATACGATATAAATCTAGGTTTTGGTATGTGATATAAATCTGGTTGTTGGTATACTGTGTAAATCTAGGTTTTCGTATGCCGTATAAATCAAGGTTTTGGTATATGGTATAAATCTAGGTTTTGGTTTACGATATAAATCTAGGTTTTGGTATACGGTATAAATCTAGGTTTTGGTATTCGATATAAATCTAGGCTTTGGTATACGTATATATATAGGTTTTGGTATACGATATAAATCTAGGTTTTGGTATACGATATAAATCTAGGTTTTGGAATACGATATAAATCTAGGTATTGGTATTCTGTATAAATCTAGGGGTTCGTATACGGTATAAATCTAGGTTGTGGTTTACGAGATAAATCTAGGTTTTGCTACGATACATAAATCTAGGTTTTGGTGTGCGATATAAATCTAGGTTTTGATATACGTTATAAATCCAGGTATTGGTAAATTGTATAAATCTAGGTTTTGGTATACGATATAAATCTAGGTTTTGGAATACGATATACATCTAGGTATTGGTATTCTGTATAAATCTAGGGGTTCGTATACGGTATAAATCTAGGTTGTGGTTTACGAGATAAATCTAGGATTTGCTATGATACATAAATCTAGGTTTTGGTGTGCGATATAAATCTAGGTTTTGATATACGTTATAAATCCAGGTATTGGTAAATTGTATAAATCTAGGTTTTGGTATACGATATAAATCTAGGTTTTGGTATGCGATATAAATCTAGGTTTTGGTATGCGATATAAATCTAGGCGTTAATATACAATATAAATCTAGCTATTGGTATGTGATATAAATCAAAGTTTTAGTATAAGATATAAATCTAGGTTTTGGTATGCGATATAAATCTGGGTGTTGGTATACTGTGTAAATCTACGTTTTCGTATGCCGTATAAATCGAGGTTTTGGTATATGGTATAAATCTAGGTTTTGGTATACGATATAAATCTAGGATTTGGTATACGGTATAAATCTAGGTTTTGGTATTCGATATAAATCTAGGCTTTGGTATACGGAATAAATAAAGGTTTTGGTATGCGGTAAAAATCTAGGTTTTGTTATACGGTATAAATCTAGGTATTGGTATGCGAGATAAATCTAGGTTTTGCTATGCTACATAAATCTAGGTTTTGGTGTGCGATATAAATCTAGGTTTTGGTATACGTTATAAATCCAAGTATTGCTAAATTGTATAAATCTAGGTTTTGGTATAAGATATAAATCAAAGTTTTGGTATACTATATAAATCTAGGTTTTGGTATACGATATGAATCTAGGTTTTGGTATACGGTATAAATCTGGGTTTTTGGTATGCGATATAAATCTAGGCGTTGGTATTCTATATAAATCTAGGTTTTGATATGTGATATAAATCTAAGTTTTGGTATGCGATATAAATCTGGGTATTGGTATACTGTGTAAATCTAGGTTTTCGTATGCCGTATAAATCGAGGTTTTGGTAAGTGGTATAAATCTAGGTTTTGATATACGTTATAAATCCAGGTATTGGTAAATTGTATAAATCTAGGATTTGGTATACGATATAAATCTAGGTTTTGGAATGCGATATAAATCTAGGCGTTGATATACAATATAAATCTAGCTATTGGTATGTGATATAAATTTAAGTTTTGGTATACGATATAAATCTAGGTTTTGGTATGTGATATAAATCTTGTTGTTGGTATACTGTGTAAATCTAGGTTTTCGTATGCCGTATAAATCAAGGTTTTGGTATATGGTATAAATCTAGGTTTTGGTTTACGATATAAATCTAGGTTTTGGTATACGGTATAAATCTAGGTTTTGGTATTCGATATAAATCTAGGCTTTGGTATACGGTATATATATAGGTTTTGGTATACGATATAAATCTAGGTTTTGGTATACGATATAAATCTAGGTTTTGGAATACGGTATGAATCTAGGTATTGGTATTCTGTATAAATCTAGGGGTTCGTATACGGTATAAATCTAGGTTGTGGTTTACGAGATAAATCTAGGTTTTGCTACGATACATAAATCTAGGTTTTGGTGTCCGATATAAATCTAGGTTTTGATATACGTTATAAATCCAGGTATTGGTAAATTGTATAAATCTAGGTTTTGGTATACGATATAAATCTAGGTTTTGGTATGCGATATAAATCTAGGTTTTGGTATGCGATATAAATCTAGGCGTTAATATACAATATAAATCTAGCTATTGGTATGTGATATAAATCAAAGTTTTAGTATAAGATATAAATCTAGGTTTTGGTATGTGATATAAATCTGGGTGTTGGTATACTGTGTAAATCTACGTTTTCGTATGCCGTATAAATCGAGGTTTTGGTATATGGTATAAATCTAGGTTTTGGTATACGATATAAATCTAGGTTTTGATATACGTTATAAATCCAGGTATTGGTAAATTGTATAAATCTAGGTTTTGGTATACGATATAAATCTAGGTTTTGGAATACGATATAAATCTAGGTATTGGTATTCTGTATAAATCTAGGGGTTCGTATACGGTATAAATCTAGGTTGTGGTTTACGAGATAAATCTAGGTTTTGCTATGATACATAAATCTAGGTTTTGGTGTGCGATATAAATCTAGGTTTTGATATACGTTATAAATCCAGGTATTGGTAAATTGTATAAATCTAGGTTTTGGTATACGATATAAATCTAGGTTTTGGTATGCGATATAAATCTAGGTTTTGGTATGCGATATAAATCTAGGCGTTAATATACAATATAAATTTAGCTATTGGTATGTGATATAAATCAAAGTTTTAGTATAAGATATAAATCTAGGTTTTGGTATGTGATATAAATCTGGGTGTTGGTATACTGTGTAAATCTACGTTTTCGTATGCCGTATAAATCGAGGTTTTGGTATATGGTATAAATCTAGGTTTTGGTATACGATATAAATCTAGGATTTGGTATACGGTATAAATCTAGGTTTTGGTATTCGATATAAATCTAGGCTTTGGTATACGGAATAAATAAAGGTTTTGGTATGCGGTAAAAATCTAGGTTTTGTTATACGGTATAAATCTAGGTATTGGTATGCGAGATAAATCTAGGTTTTGCTATGCTACATAAATCTAGGTTTTGGTGTGCGGTATAAATCTAGGTTTTGGTATACGTTATAAATCCAAGTATTGCTAAATTGTATAAATCTAGGTTTTGGTATAAGATATAAATCAAAGTTTTGGTATACTATATAAATCTAGGTTTTGGTATACGATATGAATCTAGGTTTTGGTATACGGTATAAATCTGGGTTTTTGGTATGCGATATAAATCTAGGCGTTGGTATTCTATATAAATCTAGGTTTTGATATGTGATATAAATCTAAGTTTTGGTATGCGATATTAATCTGGGTATTGGTATACTGTGTAAATCTAGGTTTTCGTATGCCGTATAAATCGAGGTTTTGGTAAGTGGTATAAATCTAGGTTTTGATATACGTTATAAATCCAGGTATTGGTAAATTGTATAAATCTAGGATTTGGTATACGATATAAATCTAGGTTTTGGTATGCGATATAAATCTAGGCGTTGATATACAATATAAATCTAGCTATTGGTATGTGATATAAATTTAAGTTTTGGTATACGATATAAATCTAGGTTTTGGTATGTGATATAAATCTGGTTGTTGGTATACTGTGTAAATCTAGGTTTTCGTATGCCGTATAAATCAAGGTTTTGGTATATGGTATAAATCTAGGTTTTGGTTTACGATATAAATCTTGGTTTTGGTATACGGTATAAATCTAGGTTTTGGTATTCGATATAAATCTAGGCTTTGGTATACGGTATATATATAGGTTTTGGTATACGATATAAATCTAGGTTTTGGTATACGATATAAATCTAGGTTTTGGAATACGATATAAATCTAGGTATTGGTATTCTGTATAAATCTAGGGGTTCGTATACGGTATAAATCTAGGTTGTGGTTTACGAGATAAATCTAGGTTTTGCTACGATACATAAATCTAGGTTTTGGTGTCCGATATAAATCTAGGTTTTGATATACGTTATAAATCCAGGTATTGGTAAATTGTATAAATCTAGGTTTTGGTATACGATATAAATCTAGGTTTTGGAATACGATATAAATCTAGGTATTGGTATTCTGTATAAATCTAGGGGTTCGTATACGGTATAAATCTAGGTTGTGGTTTACGAGATAAATCTAGGTTTTGCTATGATACATAAATCTAGGTTTTGATGTGCGATATAAATCTAGGTTTTGATATACGTTATAAATCCAGGTATTGGTAAATTGTATAAATCTAGGTTTTGGTATACGATATAAATCTAGGTTTTGGTATGCGATATAAATCTAGGTTTTGGTATGCGATATAAATCTAGGCGTTGATATACAATATAAATCTAGCTATTGGTATGTGATATAAATCTAAGTTTTAGTATACGATATAAATCTAGGTTTTGGTATGTGATATAAATCTGGGTGTTGGTATACTGTGTAAATCTACGTTTTCGTATGCCGTATAAATCGAGGTTTTGGTATATGGTATAAATCTACGTTTTGGTATACGATATAAATCTAGGATTTGGTATACGGTATAAATCTAGGTTTTGGTATTCGATATAAATCTAGGCTTTGGTATACGGAATAAATAAAGGTTTTGGTATGCGGTAAAAATCTAGGTTTTGTTATACGGTATAAATCTAGGTATTGGTATGCGAGATAAATCTAGGTTTTGCTATGCTACATAAATCTAGGTTTTGGTGTGCGATATAAATCTAGGTTTTGGTATACGTTATAAATCCAAGTATTGCTAAATTGTATAAATCTAGGTTTTGGTATAAGATATAAATCAAAGTTTTGGTATACTATATAAATCTAGGTTTTGGTATGCGATATGAATCTAGGTTTTGGTATACGATATAAATCTAGGATTTGGTATACGGTATAAATCTAGGTTTTGGTATTCGATATAAATCTAGGCTTTGGTATACGGAATAAATAAAGGTTTTGGTATGCGGTAAAAATCTAGGTTTTGTTATACGGTATAAATCTAGGTATTGGTATGCGAGATAAATCTAGGTTTTGCTATGCTACATAAATCTAGGTTTTGGTGTGCGATATAAATCTAGGTTTTGGTATACGTTATAAATCCAAGTATTGCTAAATTGTATAAATCTAGGTTTTGGTATAAGATATAAATCAAAGTTTTGGTATACTATATAAATCTAGGTTTTGGTATACGATATGAATCTAGGTTTTGGTATACGGTATAAATCTGGGTTTTTGGTATGCGATATAAATCTAGGCGTTGGTATTCTATATAAATCTAGGTTTTGATATGTGATATAAATCTAAGTTTTGGTATACGATATAAATCTTGGTATTGGTATACTGTGTAAATCTAGGTTTTCGTATGCCGTATAAATCGAGGTTTTGGTAAGTGGTATAAATCTAGGTTTTGATATACGTTATAAATCCAGGTATTGGTAAATTGTATAAATCTAGGATTTGGTATACGATATAAATCTAGGTTTTGGTATGCGATATAAATCTAGGCGTTGATATACAATATAAATCTAGCTATTGGTATGTGATATAAATTTAAGTTTTGGTATACGATATAAATCTAGGTTTTGGTATGTGATATAAATCTGATTGTTGGTATACTGTGTAAATCTAGGTTTTCGTATGCCGTATAAATCAAGGTTTTGGTATATGGTATAAATCTAGGTTTTGGTTTACGATATAAATCTAGGTTTTGGTATACGGTATAAATCTAGGTTTTGGTATTCGATATAAATCTAGGCTTTGGTATACGGTATATATATATAGGTTTTGGTATACGATATAAATCTAGGTTTTGGTATACGATATAAATCTAGGTTTTGGAATACGATATAAATCTAGGTATTGGTATTCTGTATAAATCTAGGGGTTCGTATACGGTATGAATCTAGGTTGTGGTTTACGAGATAAATCTAGGTTTTGCTACGATACATAAATCTAGGTTTTGGGGTCCGATATAAATCTAGGTTTTGATATACGTTATAAATCCAGGTATTGGTAAATTGTATAAATCTAGGTTTTGGTATACGATATAAATCTAGGTTTTGGAATACGATATAAATCTAGGTATTGGTATTCTGTATTAATCTAGGGGTTCGTATACGGTATAAATCTAGGTTGTGGTTTACGAGATAAATCTAGGTTTTGCTATGATACCTAAATCTAGGTTTTGGTGTGCGATATAAATCTAGGTTTTGATATACGTTATAAATCCAGGTATTGGTAAATTGTATAAATCTAGGTTTTGGTATACGATATAAATCTAGGTTTTGGTATGCGATATACATCTAGGTTTTGGTATACGATATAAATCTAGGTTTTGGTATGCGATATAAATCTAGGCGTTGATATACAATATAAATCTAGCTATTGGTATGTGATATAAATTTAAGTTTTGGTATACGATATAAATCTAGGTTTTGGTATGTGATATAAATCTGGTTGTTGGTATACTGTGTAAATCTAGGTTTTCGTATGCCGTATTAATCAAGGTTTTGGTATATGGTATAAATCTAGGTTTTGGTTTACGATATAAATCTAGGTTTTGGTATACGGTATAAATCAAGGTTTTGGTATTCGATATAAATCTAGGCTTTGGTATATGGTATATATATAGGTTTTGGTAAACGATATAAATCTAGGTTTTGGTATGTGATATAAATCTGGGTGTTGGTATACTGTGTAAATCTAGGTTTTCGTATGCCGTATAAATCGAGGTTTTGGTATATGGTATAAATCTATGTTTTGGTATACGATATAAATCTAGGTTTTGGTATACGGTATAAATCTAGGTTTTGGTATTCGATATAAATCTAGGCTTTGGTATACGGTATATATATAGGTTTTTTGGTATGCGGAATAAATCTATGTTTTGTTATACGGTATAAATCTGGGTGTTGGTATACTGTGTAAATCTATGTTTTCGTATGCCGTATAAATCGAGGTTTTGGTAAGTGGTATAAATCTAGGTTTTGGTATACGATATAAATCTAGGTTTTGGTATTCGATATAAATCTAGCTTTTGGTATACGGTTTAAATCGAGGTTTGGTATGCGATATAAATCTAGGTTTTGGAATACGATATAAATCTAGGTATTGGTATTCTGTATACATCTAGGGTTTCGTATACGGTATACATCTAGGTTGTGGTTTACGAGATAATTCTAGGTTTTGCTATGATACATAAATCTAGGTTTTGGTGTGCGATATAAATCTAGGTTTTGATATGTGATATAAATCTAAGTTTTGGTATGCGATATAAATCTGGGTATTCGTATACTGTGTAAATCTAGGTTTTCGTATGCCGTATAAATCGAGGTTTTGGTAAGTGGTATAAATCTAGGTTTTGGTATACGATATAAATCTAGGTTTTGGTATTCGATATAAATCTAGCTATTGGTATACGGTTTAAATCGAGGTTTTGGTATACGATATAAATCTAGGTTTTGGAATACGATATACATCTAGGTATTGGTATTATGTATAAATCTAGGGGTTCGTATACGGTATAAATCTAGGTTGTGGTTTACGAGATAAATCTAGGTTGTGGTTTACGAGATAAATCTAGGTTTTGCTATGATACATAAATCTAGGTTTTGGTGTGCGATATAAATCTAGGTTTTGATATACGTTATAAATCCAGGTATTGGTAAATTGTATAAATCTAGGTTTTGGTATACGATATAAATCTAGGTTTTGGTATACGGTATAAATCTAGGTTTTGGTATTCGATATAAATCTAGGCTTTGGTATACGGAATAAATAAAGGTTTTGGTATGCGGTAAAAATCTAGGTTTTGTTATACGGTATAAATCTAGGTATTGGTATGCGAGATAAATCTAGGTTTTGCTATGCTACATAAATCTAGGTTTTGGTGTGCGATATAAATCTAGGTTTTGGTATACGTTATAAATCCAAGTATTGCTAAATTGTATAAATCTAGGTTTTGGTATGCGATATAAATCTAGGCGTTGACATACAATATAAATCTAGCTATTGGTATGTGATATAAATTTAGTTTTGGTATACGATATAAATCTAGGTTTTGGTATGTGATATAAATCTGGTTGTTGGTATACTGTGTAAATCTAGGTTTTCGTATGCCGTATAAATCAAGGTTTTGGTATATGGTATAAATCTAGGTTTTGGTTTACGATATAAATCTAGGTTTTGGTATACGGTATAAATCTAGGTTTTGGTATTCGATATAAATCTAGGCTTTGGTATACGGTATATATATAGGTTTTGGTATACGATATAAATCTAGGTTTTGGTATACGATATAAATCTAGGTTTTGGAATACGATATAAATCTAGGTATTGGTATTCTGTATAAATCTAGGGGTTCGTATACGGTATAAATCTAGGTTGTGGTTTACTAGATAAATCTAGGTTTTGCTACGATACATAAATCTAGGTTTTGGTGTCCGATATAAATCTAGGTTTTGATATACGTTATAAATCCAGGTATTGGTAAATTGTATAAATCTAGGTTTTGGTATACGATATAAATCTAGGTTTTGGTATGCGATATAAATCTAGGTTTTGGTATGCGATATAAATCTAGGCGTTAATATACAATATAAATCTAGCTATTGGTATGTGATATAAATCAAAGTTTTAGTATAAGATATAAATCTAGGTTTTGGTATGTGATATAAATCTGGGTGTTGGTATACTGTGTAAATCTACGTTTTCGTATGCCGTATAAATCGAGGTTTTGGTATATGGTATAAATCTAGGTTTTGGTATACGATATAAATCTAGGTTTTGATATACGTTATAAATCCAGGTATTGGTAAATTGTATAAATCTAGGTTTTGGTATACGATATAAATCTAGGTTTTGGAATACGATATAAATCTAGGTATTGGTATTCTGTATAAATCTAGGGGTTCGTATACGGTATAAATCTAGGTTGTGGTTTACGAGATAAATCTAGGTTTTGCTATGATACATAAATCTAGGTTTTGGTGTGCGATATAAATCTAGGTTTTGATATACGTTATAAATCCAGGTATTGGTAAATTGTATAAATCTAGGTTTTGGTATACGATATAAATCTAGGTTTTGGTATGCGATATAAATCTAGGTTTTGGTATGCGATATAAATCTAGGCGTTAATATACAATATAAATTTAGCTATTGGTATGTGATATAAATCAAAGTTTTAGTATAAGATATAAATCTAGGTTTTGGTATGTGATATAAATCTGGGTGTTGGTATACTGTGTAAATCTACGTTTTCGTATGCCGTATAAATCGAGGTTTTGGTATATGGTATAAATCTAGGTTTTGGTATACGATATAAATCTAGGATTTGGTATACGGTATAAATCTAGGTTTTGGTATTCGATATAAATCTAGGCTTTGGTATACGGAATAAATAAAGGTTTTGGTATGCGGTAAAAATCTAGGTTTTGTTATACGGTATAAATCTAGGTATTGGTATGCGAGATAAATCTAGGTTTTGCTATGCTACATAAATCTAGGTTTTGGTGTGCGGTATAAATCTAGGTTTTGGTATACGTTATAAATCCAAGTATTGCTAAATTGTATAAATCTAGGTTTTGGTATAAGATATAAATCAAAGTTTTGGTATACTATATAAATCTAGGTTTTGGTATACGATATGAATCTAGGTTTTGGTATACGGTATAAATCTGGGTTTTTGGTATGCGATATAAATCTAGGCGTTGGTATTCTATATAAATCTAGGTTTTGATATGTGATATAAATCTAAGTTTTGGTATGCGATATTAATCTGGGTATTGGTATACTGTGTAAATCTAGGTTTTCGTATGCCGTATAAATCGAGGTTTTGGTAAGTGGTATAAATCTAGGTTTTGATATACGTTATAAATCCAGGTATTGGTAAATTGTATAAATCTAGGATTTGGTATACGATATAAATCTAGGTTTTGGTATGCGATATAAATCTAGGCGTTGATATACAATATAAATCTAGCTATTGGTATGTGATATAAATTTAAGTTTTGGTATACGATATAAATCTAGGTTTTGGTATGTGATATAAATCTGGTTGTTGGTATACTGTGTAAATCTAGGTTTTCGTATGCCGTATAAATCAAGGTTTTGGTATATGGTATAAATCTAGGTTTTGGTTTACGATATAAATCTAGGTTTTGGTATACGGTATAAATCTAGGTTTTGGTATTCGATATAAATCTAGGCTTTGGTATACGGTATATATATATAGGTTTTGGTATACGATATAAATCTAGGTTTTGGTATACGATATAAATCTAGGTTTTGGAATACGATATAAATCTAGGTATTGGTATTCTGTATAAATCTAGGGGTTCGTATACGGTATAAATCTAGGTTGTGGTTTACGAGATAAATCTAGGTTTTGCTACGATACATAAATCTAGGTTTTGGTGTCCGATATAAATCTAGGTTTTGATATACGTTATAAATCCAGGTATTGGTAAATTGTATAAATCTAGGTTTTGGTATACGATATAAATCTAGGTTTTGGAATACGATATAAATCTAGGTATTGGTATTCTGTATAAATCTAGGGGTTCGTATACGGTATAAATCTAGGTTGTGGTTTACGAGATAAATCTAGGTTTTGCTATGATACATAAATCTAGGTTTTGATGTGCGATATAAATCTAGGTTTTGATATACGTTATAAATCCAGGTATTGGTAAATTGTATAAATCTAGGTTTTGGTATACGATATAAATCTAGGTTTTGGTATGCGATATAAATCTAGGTTTTGGTATGCGATATAAATCTAGGCGTTGATATACAATATAAATCTAGCTATTGGTATGTGATATAAATCTAAGTTTTAGTATACGATATAAATCTAGGTTTTGGTATGTGATATAAATCTGGGTGTTGGTATACTGTGTAAATCTACGTTTTCGTATGCCGTATAAATCGAGGTTTTGGTATATGGTATAAATCTACGTTTTGGTATACGATATAAATCTAGGATTTGGTATACGGTATAAATCTAGGTTTTGGTATTCGATATAAATCTAGGCTTTGGTATACGGAATAAATAAAGGTTTTGGTATGCGGTAAAAATCTAGGTTTTGTTATACGGTATAAATCTAGGTATTGGTATGCGAGATAAATCTAGGTTTTGCTATGCTACATAAATCTAGGTTTTGGTGTGCGATATAAATCTAGGTTTTGGTATACGTTATAAATCCAAGTATTGCTAAATTGTATAAATCTAGGTTTTGTTATAAGATATAAATCAAAGTTTTGGTATACTATATAAATCTAGGTTTTGGTATACGATATGAATCTAGGTTTTGGTATACGGTATAAATCTGGGTTTTTGGTATGCGATATAAATCTAGGCGTTGGTATTCTATATAAATCTAGGTTTTGATATGTGATATAAATCTAAGTTTTGGTATACGATATAAATCTGGGTATTGGTATACTGTGTAAATCTAGGTTTTCGTATGCCGTATAAATCGAGGTTTTGGTAAGTGGTATAAATCTAGGTTTTGATATACGTTATAAATCCAGGTATTGGTAAATTGTATAAATCTAGGATTTGGTATACGATATAAATCTAGGTTTTGGTATGCGATATAAATCTAGGCGTTGATATACAATATAAATCTAGCTATTGGTATGTGATATAAATTTAAGTTTTGGTATACGATATAAATCTAGGTTTTGGTATGTGATATAAATCTGGTTGTTGGTATACTGTGTAAATCTAGGTTTTCGTATGCCGTATAAATCAAGGTTTTGGTATATGATATAAATCTAGGTTTTGGTTTACGATATAAATCTAGGTTTTGGTATACGGTATAAATCTAGGTTTTGGTATTCGATATAAATCTAGGCTTTGGTATACGGTATATATATATAGGTTTTGGTATACGATATAAATCTAGGTTTTGGTATACGATATAAATCTAGGTTTTGGAATACGATATAAATCTAGGTATTGGTATTCTGTATAAATCTAGGGGTTCGTATACGGTATGAATCTAGGTTGTGGTTTACGAGATAAATCTAGGTTTTGCTACGATACATAAATCGAGGTTTTGGGGTCCGATATATATCTAGGTTTTGATATACGTTATAAATCCAGGTATTGGTAAATTGTATAAATCTAGGTTTTGGTATACGATATAAATCTAGGTTTTGGAATACGATATAAATCTAGGTATTGGTATTCTGTATAAATCTAGGGGTTCGTATACGGTATAAATCTAGGTTGTGGTTTACGAGATAAATCTAGGTTTTGCTATGATACCTAAATCTAGGTTTTGGTGTGCGATATAAATCTAGGTTTTGATATACGTTATAAATCCAGGTATTGGTAAATTGTATAAATCTAGGTTTTGGTATACGATATAAATCTAGGTTTTGGTATGCGATATACATCTAGGTTTTGGTATACGATATAAATCTAGGTTTTGGTATGCGATATAAATCTAGGCGTTGATATACAATATAAATCTAGCTATTGGTATGTGATATAAATTTAAGTTTTGGTATACGATATAAATCTAGGTTTTGGTATGTGATATAAATCTGGTTGTTGGTATACTGTGTAAATCTAGGTTTTCGTATGCCGTATTAATCAAGGTTTTGGTATATGGTATAAATCTAGGTTTTGGTTTACGATATAAATCTAGGTTTTGGTATACGGTATAAATCAAGGTTTTGGTATTCGATATAAATCTAGGCTTTGGTATACGGTATATATATAGGTTTTGGTAAACGATATAAATCTAGGTTTTGGTATGTGATATAAATCTGGGTGTTGGTATACTGTGTAAATCTAGGTTTTCGTATGCCGTATAAATCGAGGTTTTGGTATATGGTATAAATCTATGTTTTGGTATACGATATAAATCTAGGTTTTGGTATACGGTATAAATCTAGGTTTTGGTATTCGATATAAATCTAGGCTTTGGTATACGGTATATATATAGGTTTTTTGGTATGCGGAATAAATCTATGTTTTGTTATACGGTATAAATCTGGGTGTTGGTATACTGTGTAAATCTATGTTTTCGTATGCCGTATAAATCGAGGTTTTGGTAAGTGGTATACATCTAGGTTTTGGTATACGATATAAATCTAGGTTTTGGTATTCGATATAAATCTAGCTTTTGGTATACGGTTTAAATCGAGGTTTGGTATGCGATATAAATCTAGGTTTTGGAATACGATATAAATCTAGGTATTGGTATTCTGTATACATCTAGGGTTTCGTATACGGTATACATCTAGGTTGTGGTTTACGATATAATTCTAGGTTTTGCTATGATACATAAATCTAGGTTTTGGTGTGCGATATAAATCTAGGTTTTGATATGTGATATAAATCTAAGTTTTGGTATGCGATATAAATCTGGGTATTCGTATACTGTGTAAATCTAGGTTTTCGTATGCCGTATAAATCGAGGTTTTGGTAAGTGGTATAAATATAGGTTTTGGTATACGATATAAATCTAGGTTTTGGTATTCGATATAAATCTAGCTATTGGTATGCGGTTTAATTCGAGGTTTTGGTATACGATATAAATCTAGGTTTTGGAATACGATATACATCTAGGTATTGGTATTCTGTATAAATCTAGGGGTTCGTATACGGTATAAATCTAGGTTGTGGTTTACGAGATAAATCTAGGTTGTGGTTTACGAGATAAATCTAGGTTTTGCTATGATACATAAATCTAGGTTTTGGTGTGCGATATAAATCTAGGTTTTGATATACGTTATAAATCCAGGTATTGGTAAATTGTATAAATCTAGGTTTTGGTATACGATATAAATCTAGGTTTTGGTATACGGTATTAATCTAGGTTTTGGTATTCGATATAAATCTAGGCTTTGGTATACGGAATAAATAAAGGTTTTGGTATGCGGTAAAAATCTAGGTTTTGTTATACGGTATAAATCTAGGTATTGGTATGCGAGATAAATCTAGGTTTTGCTATGCTACATAAATCTAGGTTTTGGTGTGCGATATAAATCTAGGTTTTGGTATACGTTATAAATCCAAGTATTGCTAAATTGTATAAATCTAGGTTTTGGTATAAGATATAAATCAAAGTTTTGGTATACTATATAAATCTAGGTTTTGGTATACGATATGAATCTAGGTTTTGGTATACGGTATAAATCTGGGTTTTTGGTATGCGATATAAATCTAGGCGTTGGTATTCTATATAAATCTAGGTTTTGATATGTGATATAAATCTAAGTTTTGGTATACGATATAAATCTGGGTATTGGTATACTGTGTAAATCTAGGTTTTCGTATGCCGTATAAATCGAGGTTTTGGTAAGTGGTATAAATCTAGGTTTTGATATACGTTATAAATCCAGGTATTGGTAAATTGTATAAATCTAGGATTTGGTATACGATATAAATCTAGGTTTTGGTATGCGATATAAATCTAGGCGTTGATATACAATATAAATCTAGCTATTGGTATGTGATATAAATTTAAGTTTTGGTATACGATATAAATCTAGGTTTTGGTATGTGATATAAATCTGGTTGTTGGTATACTGTGTAAATCTAGGTTTTCGTATGCCGTATAAATCAAGGTTTTGGTATATGGTATAAATCTAGGTTTTGGTTTACGATATAAATCTAGGTTTTGGTATACGGTATAAATCTAGGTTTTGGTATTCGATATAAATCTAGGCTTTGGTATACGGTATATATATATAGGTTTTGGTATACGATATATATCTAGGTTTTGGTATACGATATAAACCTAGGTTTTGGAATACGATATAAATCTAGGTATTGGTATTCTGTATAAATCTAGGGGTTCGTATACGGTATGAATCTAGGTTGTGGTTTACGAGATAAATCTAGGTTTTTCTACGATACATAAATCTAGGTTTTGGTGTCCGATATAAATCTAGGTTTTGATATACGTTATAAATCCAGGTATTGGTAAATTGTATAAATCTAGGTTTTGGTATACGATATAAATCTAGGTTTTGGAATACGATATAAATCTAGGTATTGGTATTCTGTATAAATCTAGGGGTTCGTATACGGTATAAATCTAGGTTGTGGTTTACGAGATAAATCTAGGTTTTGCTATGATACATAAATCTAGGTTTTGGTGTGCGATATAAATCTAGGTTTTGATATACGTTATAAATCCAGGTATTGGTAAATTGTATAAATCTAGGTTTTGGTATACGATATAAATCTAGGTTTTGGCATGCGATATACATCTAGGTTTTGGTATACGATATAAATCTAGGTTTTGGTATGCGATATAAATCTAGGCGTTGATATACAATATAAATCTAGCTATTGGTATGTGATATAAATTTAAACTTTGGTATACGATATAAATCTAGGTTTTGGTATGTGATATAAATCTGGTTGTTGGTATACTGTGTAAATCTAGGTTTTCGTATGCCGTATAAATCAAGGTTTTGGTATATGGTATAAATCTAGGTTTTGGTTTACGATATAAATCTAGGTTTTGGTATACGGTATAAATCTAGGTTTTGGTATTCGATATAAATCTAGGCTTTGGTATACGGTATATATATAGGTTTTGGTAAACGATATAAATCTAGGTTTTGGTATGTGATATAAATCTGGGTGTTGGTATACTGTGTAAATCTAGGTTTTCGTATGCCGTATAAATCGAGGTTTTGGTATATGGTATAAATCTATGTTTTGGTATACGATATAAATCTAGGTTTTGGTATACGGTATAAATCTAGGTTTTGGTATTCGATATAAATCTAGGCTTTGGTATACGGTATATATATAGGTTTTTTGGTATGCGGTATAAATCTAGGTTTTGTTATACGGTATAAATCTGGGTGTTGGTATACTGTGTAAATATATGTTTTCGTATGCCGTATAAATCGAGGTTTTGGTAAGTGGTATAAATCTAGGTTTTGGTATACGATATAAATATAGGTTTTGGTATTCGATATAAATCTAGCTTTTGGTATACGGTTTAAATCGAGGTTTGGTATGCGATATAAATCTAGGTTTTGGAATACGATATAAATCTAGGTATTGGTATTCTGTATACATCTAGGGTTTCGTATACGGTATAAATCTAGGTTGTGGTTTACGAGATAATTCTAGGTTTTGCTATGATACATAAATCTAGGTTTTGGTGCGCGATATAAATCTAGGTTTTGATATGTGATATAAATCTAAGTTTTGGTATGCGATATAAATCTGGGTATTGGTATACTGTGTAAATCTAGGTTTTCGTATGCCGTATAAATCGAGGTTTTGGTAAGTGGTATAAATCTAGGTTTTGGCATACGATATAAATCTAGGTTTTGGTATTCGATATAAATCTAGCTATTGGTATACGGTTTAAATCGAGGTTTTGGTATACGATATAAATCTAGGTTTTGGAATACGATATACATCTAGGTATTGGTATTCTGTATAAATCTAGGGGTTCGTATACGGTATAAAACTAGGTTGTGGTTTACGAGATAAATCTAGGTTGTGGTTTACGAGATAAACCTAGGTTTTGCTATGATACATAAATCTAGGTTTTGGTGTGCGATATAAATCTAGGTTTTGATATACGTTATAAATCCAGGTATTGGTAAATTGTATAAATCTAGGTTTTGGTATACGATATAAATCTAGGTTTTGGTATGCCATATAAATCTAGGTTTTGGTATGCGATATAAATCTAGACGTTGATATACAATATAAATCTAGCTATTGGTATGTGATATTAATCTAAGTTTTGGTATGTGATATAAATCTGGGTGTTGGTATACTGTGTAAATCTACGTTTTCGTATGCCGTATAAATCGAGGTTTTGGTATATGGTATAAATCTAGGTTTTGGTATGCGATATAAATCTAAGTTTTGGTATGCGGTATAAATCTAGGTTTTGGTATTCGATATAAATCTAGGCTTTGGTATACGGTATATATATAGGTTTTTTGGTATGCGGTATAAATCTAGGTTTTGTTATACGGTATAAATCTAGGTTTTGGTATGCGAGATAAATCTAGGTTTTGCTATGCTACATAAATCTAGGTTTTGGTGTGCGATATAAATCTAGGTTTTGGTATACGCTATAAATCCAAGTATTGGTAAATTGTATAAATCTAGGTTTTGGTATACGATATAAATCTAGGTTTTGGTATACGGTATAAATCTAGGTTTTGGTATGCGATATAAATCTGGGTGTTGGTATACTGTGTAAATCTACCTTTTCGTATGCCGTATAAATCGAGGTTTTGGTATATGGTATAAATCTAGGTTTTGGTATACGATATACATCTAGGTTTTGGTATACGGTATAAATATAGGTTTTGGTATAAGGAATAAATCTAGGTTTTGGCATACCGTATAATTCTAGGTTTTTGTATTCGATATAAATCTAGGTTTTGGCAAACAATATAAATTTAGATTTTTGTATATGATATAAATCTAGGTTTTGGTATACAGAATAAATATAGGTTTTCGTATACGGTATTAATCTAGGTTGTGGTTTAAGAGATAAATCTAGGTTTTGCTATGATACAAAAATCTAGGTTTTGGTGTGCGATATAAATCTAGGCTTTGCTATACTATATAAATTTATGTTTGAGTATACGATATAAATCTAGGTTTTGGTATGGGGTTTAAATCGAGGTTTTGGTATACGATATAAATCTAGGTTTTGGAATACGATATAAATCTAGGTATTGGTATTCTGTATAAATCTAGGGGTTCGTATACGGTATAAATCTAGGTTGTGGTTTACGAGATAAATCTAGGTTTTGCTATGATACATAAATCTAGGTTTTGGTGTGCAATATAAATCTAGGTTTTGATATACGTTATAAATCCAGGTATTGGTAAATTGTATAAATCTAGGTTTTGGTATACGATATAAATCTAGGTTTTGGAATACGAGATAAATCTAGGTTTTGCTATGATACATAAATCTAGGTTTTGGTGTGCGATATAAATCTAGGTTTTGATATACGTTATAAATCCAGGTATTGGTAAATTGTATAAATCTAGGTTTTGGTATACGATATAAATCTAGGTTTTGGTATGCGATATAAATCTAGGAGTTTGGTATGCGATATAAATCTAGGCGTTGATATACAATATAAATCTAGCTATTGGTATGTGATATAAATCTAAGTTTTAGTATGCGATATAAATCTAGGTTTTGGTATGTGATATAAATCTGGGTGTTGGTATACTGTGTAAATCTACGTTTTCGTATGCCGTATAAATCTAGGTTTTGGTATATGGTATAAATCTAGGTTTTGGTATACGATATAAATCTAGGATTTGGTATACGGTATAAATCTAGGTTTTGGTATTCGATATAAATCTAGGCTTTGGTATACGGTATATATATAGGTTTTTTGGTATGCGGTATAAATCTAGATTTTGTTATACGGTATAAATCTAGGTTTTGGTATGCGAGATAAATCTAGGTTTTGCTATGCTACATAAATCTAGGTTTTGGTGTGCGATATAAATCTAGGTTTTGGTATACGTTATAAATCCAGGTATTGGTAAATTGTATAAATCTATGTTTTGGTATAAGATATAAATCAAAGTTTTGGTATACTATATAAATCTAGGTTTTGGTATACGATATAAATCTAGGTTTTAGTATACGGTATAAATCTAGGTTTTGGTATGCGATATAAATCTATGCGTTGGTATTCAATATAAATCTAGGTTTTGATATGTGATATAAATCTAAGTTTTGGTATACGATATAAATCTGGGTATTGGTATACTGTGTAAATCTAGGTTTTCGTATGCCGTATAAATCGAGGTTTTGGTAAGTGGTATACATCTAGATTTTGGTATACGATATAAATCTAGGTTTTGGTATTCGATATAAATCTAGCTATTGGTATACGGTTTAAATCGAGGTTTGGTATACGATATAAATCTAGGTTTTGGAATACGATATAAATCTAGGTATTGGTATTCTGTATAAATCTAGGGGTTCGTATATGGTATAAATCTAGGTTGTGGTTTACGAGATAATTCTAGGTTTTGCTATGATACATAAATCTAGGTTTTGGTGTGCGATATAAATCTAGGTTTTGATATGTGATATAAATCTAAGTTTTGGTATACGATATAAATCTGGGTATTGGTATACTGTGTAAATCTAGGTTTTCGTATGCCGTATAAATCGAGGTTTTGGTAAGTGGTATAAATCTAGGTTTTGGTATACGATATAAATCTAGGTTTTGGTATTCGAAATAAATCTAGCTATTGGTATACGGTTTAAATCGAGGTTTTGGTATACGATATAAATCTAGGTTTTGGAATACGATATAAATCTAGGTATTGGTATTCTGTATAAATCTAGGGGTTCGTATACGGTATAAATCTAGATTGTGGTTTACGAGATAAATCTAGGTTTTGCTATGATACATAAATCTAGGTTTTGGTGTGCGATATAAATCTAGGTTTTGATATGTGATATAAATCTAAGTTTTGGTATACGATATAAATCTGGGTATTGGTATACTGTGTAAATCTAGGTTTTCGTATGCCGTATAAATCGAGGTTTTGGTAAGTGGTATAAATCAAGGTTTTGGTATACGATATAAATCTAGGTTTTGGTATTAGAAATAAATATAGCTATTGGTATACGGTTTAAATCGAGGTTTTGGTATACGATATAAATCTAGGTTTTGGAATACGATATAAATCTAGGTATTGGTATCCTGTATAAATCTAGAGGTTCGTATACGGTATAAATCTAGGTTGTGGTTTACGAGATAAATCTAGGTTTTGCTATGATACATAAATCTAGGTTTTGGTGTGCGATATAAATCTAGGTTTTGATATGTGATATAAATCTAAGTTTTTGTATACGATATAAATCTGGGTATTGGTATACTGTGTAAATCTAGGTTTTCGTAAGCCGTATAAATCGAGGGTTTGGTAAGTGGTATAAATCTAGGTTTTGTTATACGGTATAAATCTATGTTTTGGTATGCGAGATCAATCTAGGTTTTGCTATGCTACATAAATCTAGGTTTTGGTGTGCGATATAAATCTAGGTTTTGATATACGTTATAAATCCAGGTATTGGTGAATTGTATAAATCTAGGTTTTGGTATAAGATATAAATCAAAGTTTTGGTATACTATATAAATCTAGGTTTTGGTATACGATATAAATCTAGGTTTCGGTATACGGTATAAATCTAGGTTTTGGTATGCGATATAAATCTATGCGTTGGTATTCAATATAAATCTAGGTTTTGATATGTGATATAAATCTAAGTTTTGGTATACGATATAAATCTGGGTATTGGTATACTGTGTAAATCTAGGTTTTCGTATGCCGTATAAATCGAGGTTTTGGTAGGTGGTATAAATCTAGGTTTTGGTATGCGATATAAATCTAGGTTTTGGTATTCGATATAAATCTAGCTATTGGTATACGGTTTAAATCGATGTTTTGGTTTACGATATAAATCTAGGTTTTGGAATACGATATAAATCTAGGTATTGGTATTCTGTATAAATCTAGGGGTTCGTATACGGTATAAATCTAGGTTGTGGTTTACGAGATAATTCTAGGTTTTGCTATGATACATAAATCTAGGTTTTGGTGTGCGATATAAATCTAGGTTTTGATATGTGATATAAATCTAAGTTTTGGTATACGATATAAATCTGGGTATTGGTATACTGTGTAAATCTAGGTTTTCGTATGCCGTATAAATGGAGGTTTTGGTAAGTGGTATAAATCTAGGTTTTGGTATACGATATAAATCTAGGTTTTGGTATTAGAAATAAATATAGCTATTGGTATACGGTTTAAATCGAGGTTTTGGTATACGATATAAATCTAGGTTTTGGAATACGATATAAATCTAGGTATTGGTATCCTGTATAAATCTAGAGGTTCGTATACGGTATAAATCTAGGTTGTGGTTTACGAGATAAATCTAGGTTTTGCTATGATACATAAATCTAGGTTTTGGTGTGCGATATAAATCTAGGTTTTGATAAGTGATATAAATCTAAGTTTTGGTATACGATATAAATCTGGGTATTGGTATACTGTGTAAATCTAGGTTTTCGTAAGCCGTATAAATCGAGGTTTTGGTAAGTGGTATAAATCTAGGTTTTGTTATACGGTATAAATCTATGTTTTGGTATGCGAGATCAATCTAGGTTTTGCTATGCTACATAAATCTAGGTTTTGGTGTGCGATATAAATCTAGGTTTTGATATACGTTATAAATCCAGGTATTGGTGAATTGTATAAATCTAGGTTTTGGTATAAGATATAAATCAAAGTTTTGGTATACTATATAAATCTAGGTTTTGGTATACGATATAAATCTAGGTTTCGGTATACGGTATAAATCTAGGTTTTGGTATGCGATATAAATCTATGCGTTGGTATTCAATATAAATCTAGGTTTTGATATGTGATATAAATCTAAGTTTTGGTATACGATATAAATCTGGGTATTGGTATACTGTGTAAATCTAGGTTTTCGTATGCCGTATAAATCGAGGTTTTGGTAAGTGGTATAAATCTAGGTTTTGGTATACGATATAAATCTAGGTTTTGGTATTCGATATACATCTAGCTATTGGTATACGGTTTAAATCGACGTTTTGGTATACGATATAAATCTAAGTTTTGGAATACGATATAAATCTAGGTATTGGTATTCTGTATAAATCTAGGGGTTCGTATACGGTATAAATCTAGGTTGTGGTTTACGAGATAATTCTAGGTTTTGCTATGATACATAAATCTAGGTTTTGGTGTGCCATATAAATCTAGGTTTTGATATGTGATATAAATTTAAGTTTTGGTATTCGATATAAATCTGGGTATTGGTATACTGTGTAAATCTAGGTTTTCGTATGCCGTATAAATCGAGGTTTTGGTAAGTGGTATAAATCTAGGTTTTGGTATACGATATAAATCTAGGTTTTGGTATTCGATATAAATCTAGCTTTTGGTATACGGTTTAAATCGAGGTTTTGGTATACGATATAAATCCAGGTTTTGGAATACGATATAAATCTAGGTTTTGGTATACGATATAAATCTAGGTTTTGGTATGTGATATAAATCTGGGTGTTGGTATACTGTGTAAATCTACGTTTTCGTATGCCGTATAAATCGAGGTTTTGGTAAGTGGTATAAATCTAGGTTTTGGTATACTATATAAATCTAGGTTTTGGTATACGATATAAATCTAGGTTTTGGTATGCGATATAAATCTATGCGTTGGTATTCAAAATAAATCTAGGTTTTGATATGTGATATAAATCTAAGTTTTGGTATACGATATAAATCTGGGTATTGGTATACTGTGTAAATCTAGGTTTTCGTATGCCGTATAAATCGAGGTTTTGGTAAGTGGTATAAATCTAGGTTTTGGTATACGATATAAATCTAGGTTTTGGTATTCGATATAAATCTAGCTATTGGTATACGGTTTAAATCGAGGTTTTGGTATACGATATAAATCTAGGTTTTGGAATACGATATAAATCTAGGTATTGGTATTCTGTATAAATCTAGGGGTTCGTATATGGTATAAATCTAGGTTGTGGTTTACGAGATAATTTTAGGTTTTGCTATGATACATAAATCTAGGTTTTGGTGTGCGATATAAATCTAGGTTTTGATATGTGGTATAAATCTAAGTTTTGGTATACGATATAAATCTGGGTATTGGTATACTGTGTAAATCTAGGTTTTCGTATGCCGTATAAATCGAAGTTTTGGTAAGTGGTATAAATCTAGGTTTTGGTATTAGAAATAAATATAGCTATTGGTATACGGTTTAAATCGAGGTTTTGGTATACGATATAAATCTAGGTTTTGGAATACGATATAAATCTAGGTATTGGTATCCTGTATAAATCTAGAGGTTCGTATACGGTATAAATCTAGGTTGTGGTTTACGAGATAAATCTAGGTTTTGCTATGATACATAAATCTAGGTTTTGGTGTGCGATATAAATCTAGGTTTTGATATGTGATATAAATCTAAGTTTTTGTATACGATATAAATCTGGGTATTGGTATACTGTGTAAATCTAGGTTTTCGTAAGCCGTATAAATCGAGGGTTTGGTAAGTGGTATAAATCTAGGTTTTGTTATACGGTATAAATCTATGTTTTGGTATGCGAGATCAATCTAGGTTTTGCTATGCTACATAAATCTAGGTTTTGGTGTGCGATATAAATCTAGGTTTTGATATACGTTATAAATCCAGGTATTGGTGAATTGTATAAATCTAGGTTTTGGTATAAGATATAAATCAAAGTTTTGGTATACTATATAAATTTAGGTTTTGGTATACGATATAAATCTAGGTTTCGGTATACGGTATAAATCTAGGTTTTGGTATGCGATATAAATCTATGCGTTGGTATTCAATATAAATCTAGGTTTTGATATGTGATATAAATCTAAGTTTTGGTATACGATATAAATCTGGGTATTGGTATACTGTGTAAATCTAGGTTTTCGTATGCCGTATAAATCGAGGTTTTGGTAGGTGGTATAAATCTAGGTTTTGGTATGCGATATAAATCTAGGTTTTGGTATTCGATATAAATCTAGCTATTGGTATACGGTTTAAATCGAGGTTTTGGTTTACGATATAAATCTAGGTTTTGGAATACGATATAAATCTAGGTATTGGTATTCTGTATAAATCTAGGGGTTCGTATACGGTATAAATCTAGGTTGTGGTTTACGAGATAATTCTAGGTTTTGCTATGATACATAAATCTAGGTTTTGGTGTGCGATATAAATCTAGGTTTTGATATGTGGTATAAATCTAAGTTTTGGTATACGATATAAATCTGGGTATTGGTATACTGTGTAAATCTAGGTTTTCGTATGCCGTATAAATCGAAGTTTTGGTAAGTGGTATAAATCTAGGTTTTGGTATACGGTATAAATCTAGATTTTTGGTATTCGATATAAATCTAGGCTTTGGTATACGGAATATATAAAGGTTTTGGTATGCGGTAAAAATCTAGGTTTTGCTATACGGTATAAATCTAGGTTTTGGTATGCGAGATAAATCTAGGTTTTGCTATGCTACATAAATCTAGGTTTTGGTATGCGATATAAATCTAGGTTTTGGTATACGTTATAAATCCAGGTATTGCTAAATTGTATAAATCTAGGTTTTGGTATAAGATATAAATCAAAGTTTGGTATAAGATATAAATCAAAGTTTGGTATAAGATATAAATCAAAGTTTTGGTATACTGTATAAATCTAGGTTTTGGTATGCGATATAAATCTAGGTTTTGGTATACGGAATAAATCTGGGTTTTGGTATGCGATATAAATCTAGGCGTTGGTATTCTATATAAATCTAGGTTTTGATATGTGATATAAATCTAAGTTTTGGTATCCGATATAAATCTGGGTATTGGTATACTGTGTAAATCTAGGTTTTCGTATGCCGTATAAATCGAGGTTTTGGTAAGTGGTATAAATCTAAGTTTTGATATACGTTATAAATCCAGGTATTGGTAAATTGTATAAATCTAGGTTTTGGTATACGATATAAATCTAGGTTTTGGTATGCGATATAAATCTAGGCGTAGATATACAATATAAATCTAGCTATTGGTATGTGATATAAATCTAAGTTTTGGTATACGATATAAATCTAGGTTTTGGTATGTGATATAAATCTGGTTGTTGGTATACTGTGTAAATCTAGGTTTTCGTATGCCGTATAAATCAAGGTTTTGGTATATGGTATAAATCTAGGTTTTGGTATACGATATGAATCTAGGTTTTGGTATACGGTATAAATCTAGGTTTTGGTATTCGATATCAATCTAGGCTTTGGTATACGGTATATATATAGGTTTTGGTATACGATATAAATCTAGGTTTTGGTATGTGATATAAATCTGGGTGTTGGTATACTGTGTAAATCTAGGTTTTCGTAAGGCGTATAAATCGAGGTTTTGGTATATGGTATAAATCTAGGTTTTGATATACGATATAAATCTAGGTTTTGGTAAACGGTATAAATCTAGGTTTTGGTATTCGATATACATCTAGGCTTTGGCATACGGTATATATATAGGTTTTTTGGTATGCGGTATAAATTTAGGTTTTGTTATACGGTATAAATCTAGGTTTTGGTATGCGAGATAAATCTAGGTTTTGCTATGCTACATAAATCTAGGTTTTGGTGTGCGATATAAATCTAGGTTTTGGTATACGTTATAAATCCAGGTATTGGTAAATTGTATAAATCTAGGTTTTGGTATAAGATATAAATCAAAGTTTTGGTATACTATATAAATCTAGGTTTTGGTATACGATATATATCTAGGTTTTGGTATACGGTATAAATCTAGGTTTTGGTATGCGATATAAATCTATGCGTTGGTATTCAATATAAATCTAGGTTTTGATATGTGATATAAATCTAGGTTTTGGTATGCGATATAAATCTAGGTGTTGGTATACTGTGTAAATCTAGGTTTTCGTATGCCGTATAAATCGAGGTTTTGGTAAGTGGTATACATCTAGGTTTTGGTATACGATATAAATCTAGGTTTTGGTATTCGATATAAATCTAGCTATTGGTATACGGTTTAAATCGAGGTTTTGGTATACGATATAAATCTAGGTTTTGGAATACGATATAGATCTAGGTATTGGTATTCTGTATAAATCTAGGGGTTCGTATACGGTATAAATCTAGGTTGTGGTTTACGAGATAATTCTAGGTTTTGCTATGATACATAAATCTAGGTTTTGGTGTGCGATATAAATCTAGGTTTTGATATGTGATATAAATCTAAGTTTTGGTATGCGATATAAATCTGGGTATTGGTATACTGTGTAAATCTAGGTTTTCGTATGCCGTATAAATCGAGGTTTTGGTAAGTGGTATAAATCTAGGTTTTGGTATACAATATAAATCTAGGTTTTGGTATTCGATATAAATCTAGCTATTAGTATACGGGATAAATCAAGGTTTTGGTATACGATACAAATCTAGGTTTTGGTATACGGGATAAATATAGGTTTTGGTATTAGGAATAAATCTAGGTTTTGGTATACCGTATAATTCTAGGTTTTTGTATTCGATATAAATCTAGGTTTTGGCAAACAATATAAATTTAGATTTTTGTATATGATATAAATCTAGGTTTTGGTATACGGGATAAATATAGGTTTTGGTATAAGATATAAATCTAGGTTTTGGTATACGGTATAAATATAGGTTTTGGTATAAGGAATAAATCTAGGTTTTGGTATACCGTATAATTCTAGGTTTTTGTATTCGATATAAATCTAGGTTTTGGCAAACAATATCAATTTAGATTTTTGTATATGATATAAATCTAGGTTTTGGTATACAGGATAAATATAGGTTTTCGTATACGGTATAAATCTAGGTTGTGGTTTAAGAGATAAATCTAGGTTTTGCTATACTATATAAATTTAGGTTTTGGTATACGATATAAATCTAGGTTTTGGTATAAGATATAAATCTAGGTTTTGGTATGGGGTTTAAATCGAGGTTTTGGTATACGATATAAATCTAGGCTTTGCTATACTATATAAATTTAGGTTTTGGTATACGATATAAATCTAGGTTTTGGTATAAGATATAAATCTAGGTTTTGGTATGGGGTTTAAATCGAGGTTTTGGTATACGATATAAATCTAGGTTTTGGAATACGATATAAATCTAGGTATTGGTATTCTGTATAAATCTAGGGGTTCGTATACGGTATAAATCTAGGTTGTGGTTTACGAGATAAATCTAGGTTGTGGTTTACGAGATAAATCTAGGTTTTGCTATGATACATAAATCTAGGTTTTGGTGTGCGATATAAATCTAGGTTTTGATATACGTTATAAATCCAGGTATTGGTAAATTGTATAAATCTAGATTTTGGTATACGATATAAATCTATGTTTTGGTATGCGATATAAATCTATGTTTTGGTATGCGATATAAATCTAGACGTTGATATACAATATAAATCTAGCTATTGGTATGTGATATAAATCTAAGTTTTGGTATACGATATAAGTCTAGGTTTTGGTATGTGATATAAATCTGGGTGTTGGTATACTGTGTAAATCAACGTTTTCGTATGCCGTATAAATCGAGGTTTTGGTATATGGTATAAATCTAGGTTTTGGTATACGATATAAATCTAGGTTTTGGTATACGGTATAAATCTAGGTTTTGGTATTCGTTATAAATCTAGATTTTGGTATACGGTATAAATATAGGTTTTGGTATAAGGAATAAATCTAGGTTTTGGTATACCGTATAATTCTAGGTTTTTGTATTCAATATAAATCTAGGTTTTGGCAAACAATATAAATTTAGATTTTTGTATATGATATAAATCTAGGTTTTGGTATACACGATAAATATAGGTTTTCGTATACGGTATAAATCTAGGTTGTGGTTTAAGAGATAAATCTAGGTTTTGCTATGATACAAAAATCTGGGTTTTGGTGTGCGATATAAATCTAGGCTTTGCTATACTATATAAATTTAGGTTTGGGTATACGATATAAATCTATGTTTTCGTATAAGATATAAATCTAGGTATTGGTATTCTGTATAAATCTAGGGGTTCGTATACGGTATAAATCTAGGTTGTGGTTTACGAGATAAATCTAGGTTTTGCTATGATACATAAATCTACGTTTTGGTGTCCGATATAAATCTAGGTATTGGTAAATTGTATAAATCTAGGTTTTGGTATACGATATAAATCTAGGTTTTGGAATACGATATAATTCTAGGTATTGGTATTCTGTATAAATCTAGGGGTTCGTATACGGTATAAATCTAGGTTGTGGTTTATGAGATAAATCTAGGTTTTGCTGTGATACATAAATCTAGGTTTTGGTGTGCGATATAAATCTAGGTTTTGATATACGTTATAAATCCAGGTATTGGTAAATTGTATAAATCTAGGTTTTGGTATACGATATAAAGCTGAGTTTTGGTATGCGATATAAATCTAGGTTTTGGTATACGATATAAATCTAGGCGTTGATATACAATATAAATCTAGCTATTGGTATGTGATATAAATCGAGGTTTTGGTATATGGTATAAATCTAGGTTTTGGTATACGATATAAATCTAGGATTTGGTATACGGTATAAATCTAGGTTTTGGTATACTGTGTAAATCTAGGTTTTCGTATGCCGTATAAATCGAGGTTTTGGTAGGTGGTATAAATCGAGGTTTTGGTATACGATATAAATCTAGGTTTTGGAATACGATATAAATCTAGGTATTGGTATTCTGTATAAATCTAGGGGTTCGTATACGGTATAAATCTAGGTTGTGGTTTACGAGATAATTCTAGGTTTTGCTATGATATATAAATCTAGGTTTTGGTGTGCGATATAAATCAAGGTTTTGATATGTGATATAAATCTAAGTTTTGGTATGCGATATAAATCTGGGTATTGGTATACTGTGTAAATCTAGGTTTTCGTATGCCGTATAAATCGAGGTTTTGGTAAGTGGTATAAATCTAGGTTTTGGTATACGATATAAATCTAGGTTTTGGTATTCGATATAAATCTAGCTATTGGTATACGGTTTAAATCGAGGTTTTGGTATACGATATAAATCTAAGTTTTGGAATACGATATAAATCTAGGTATTGGTATTCTGTATAAATCTAGGGGTTCGTATGCGGTATAAATCTAGGTTGTGGTTTACGAGATAATTCTAGGTTTTGCTATGTTACATAAATCTAGGTTTTGGTGTGCGATATAAATCTAGGTTTTGATATGTGATATAAATCTAAGTTTTGGTATACGATATACATCTGGGTATTGGTGTACTGTGTAAATCTAGGTTTTCGTATGCCGTATAAATCGAGGTTTTGGTAAGTGGTATAAATCTAGGTTTTGGTATACGATATAAATCTAGGTTTTGGTATTCGATATAAATCTAGCTATTGGTATACGGTTTAAATCGAGGTTTTGGTATACGATATAAATCTAGGTTTTGGAATACGATATAAATCTAGGTTTTGGTATACGATATAAATCTAGGTTTTGGTATGTGATATAAATCTGGGTGTTGGTATACTGTGTAAATCTACGTTTTCGTATGCCGTATAAATCGAGGTTTTGGTAAGTGGTATAAATCTAGGTTTTGGTATACGATATAAATCAAAGTTTTGGCATACTATATAAATCTAGGTTTTGGTATACGATATAAATCTAGGTTTTGGTATGCGATATAAATCTATGCGTTGGTATTCAAAATAAATCCAGGTTTTGATATGTGATATAAATCTAAGTTTTGGTATACGATATAAATCTGGGTATTGGTATACTGTGTAAATCTAGGTTTTCGTATGCCGTATAAATCGAGGTTTTGGTAGGTGGTATAAATCTAGGTTTTGGTATACGATATAAATCTAGGTTTTGGTATTCGATATAAATCTAGCTATTGGTATACGGTTTAAATCGAGGTTTTGGTATACGATATAAATCTAGGTTTTGGAATACGATATAAATCTAGGTATTGGTATTCTGTATAAATCTAGGGGTTCGTATACGGTATAAATCTAGGTTGTGGTTTACGAGATAATTCTAGGTTTTGCTATGATATATAAATCTAGGTTTTGGTGTGCGATATAAATCAAGGTTTTGATATGTGATATAAATCTAAGTTTTGGTATGCGATATAAATCTGGGTATTGGTATACTGTGTAAATCTAGGTTTTCGTATGCCGTATAAATCGAGGTTTTGGTAAGTGGTATAAATCTAGGTTTTGGTATACGATATAAATCTAGGTTTTGGTATTCGATATAAATCTAGCTATTGGTATACGGTTTAAATCGAGGTTTTGGTATACGATATAAATCTAAGTTTTGGAATACGATATAAATCTAGGTATTGGTATTCTGTATAAATCTAGGGGTTCGTATGCGGTATAAATCTAGGTTGTGGTTTACGAGATAATTCTAGGTTTTGCTATGTTACATAAATCAAGGTTTTGGCGTGCGATATAAATCTAGGTTTTGATATGTGATATAAATCTAAGTTTTGGTATACGATATAAATCTGGGTATTGGTGTACTGTGTAAATCTAGGTTTTCGTATGCCGTATAAATCGTTGTTTTGGTAAGTGGTATAAATCTAGGTTTTGGTATACGATATAGATCTAGGTTTTGGTATTCGATATAAATCTAGCTATTGGTATACGGTTTAAATCGAGGTTTTGGTATACGATATAGATCCAGGTTTTGGAATACGATATAAATCTAGGTTTTGGTATACGATATAAATCTAGGTTTTGGTATGTGATATAAATCTGGGTGTTGGTATTCTGTGTAAATCTACGTTTTCGTATGCCGTATAAATCGAGGTTTTGGTAAGTGGTATAAATCTAGGTTTTGGTATACGATATAAATCAAAGTTTTGGTATACTATATAAATCTAGGTTTTGGTATACGATATAAATCTAGGTTTTGGTATGCGATATAAATCTATGCGTTGGTATTCAAAATAAATCTAGGTTTTGATATGTGATATAAATCTAAGTTTTGGTATACGATATAAATCTGGGTATTGGTATACTGTGTAAATCTAGGTTTTCGTATGCCGTATAAATCGAGGTTTTGGTAAGTGTTATAAATCTAGGTTTTGGTATACGATATAAATCTAGGTTTTGGTATTCGATATAAATCTAGCTATTCGTATACGGTTTAAATCTAGGTTTTGGTATACGATATAAATCTAGGTTTTGGAATACGATATAAATCTAGGTATTGGTATTCTGTATAAATCTAGGTGTTCGTATACGGTATACATCTAGGTTGTGGTTTACGAGATAATTCTAGGTTCTGCTATGATACATAAATCTAGGTTTTGGTGTGCGATATAAATCAAGGTTTTGATATGTGATATAAATCTAAGTTTTGGTATACGATATAAATCTGGGTATTGGTATACTGTGTAAATCTAGGTTTTCGTATGCCGTATAAATCGAGGTTTTGGTATATGGTAAACATCTAGGTTTATGGTATACGATATAAATCTAGGATTTGGTATACGGTATCAATCTAGATTTTTGGTATTCGATATAAATCTAGGCTTTGGTATACGGAATATATAAAGGTTTTGGTATGCGGTAAAAATCTAGGTTTTGCTATACGGTATAAATCTAGGTTTTGGTATGCGAGATAAATCTAGGTTTTGCTATGCTACATAAATCTAGGTTTTGGTGTGCGATATAAATCTAGGTTTTGGTATACGTTATAAATCCAGGTATTGCTAAATTGTATAAATCTAGGTTTTGGTATAAGATATAAATCAAAGTTTGGTATAAGATATAAATCAAAGTTTTGGTATACTATATAAATCTAGGTTTTGGTATACGGTATAAATCTAGGTTTTGGTATGCGATATAAATCTATGCGTTGGTATTCAATATAAATCTAGGTTTTGATATGTGATATAAATCTAAGTTTTGGTATACGATATAAATCTGGGTATTGGTATACTGTGTAAATCTAGGTTTTCGTATGCCGTATAAATCGAGGTTTTGGTAAGTGGTATACATCTAGGTTTTGGTATACGATATAAATCTAGGTTTTGGTATTCGATATAAATCTAGATATTGGTATACGGTTTAAATCGAGGTTTTGGTATACGATATAAATCTAGGTTTTGGAATACGATATAGATCTAGGTATTGGTATTCTGTATAAATCTAGGTTTTCGTATGCCGTATAAATCGAGGTTTTGGTAAGTGGTATAAATCTAGGTTTTGGTATACAATATAAATCTAGGTTTTGGTATTCGATATAAATCTAGCTATTAGTATACGGAATAAATCAAGGTTTTGGTATACGATACAAATCTAGGTTTTGGTATACGGTATAAATATAGGTTTTGGTATTAGGAATAAATCTAGGTTTTGGTATACTTGTATAATTCTAGGTTTTTGTATTCGATATAAATCTAGGTTTTGGCAAACAATATAAATTTAGATTTTTGTATATGATATAAATCTAGGTTTTGGTATACGGAATAAATATAGGTTTTGGTATAAGATATAAACCTAGGTTTTGGTATACGGTATAAATATAGGTTTTGGTATAAGGAATAAATCTAGGTTTTGGTATACCGTATAATTCTAGGTTTTTGTATTCGATATAAATCTAGGTTTTGGCAAACAATATCAATTTAGATTTTTGTATATGATATAAATCTAGGTTTTGGTATACAGGATAAATATAGGTTTTCGTATACGGTATAAATCTAGGTTGTGGTTTAAGAGATAAATCTAGGTTTTGCTATGATACAAAAATCTAGGTTTTGGTGTGCGATATAAATCTAGGCTTTGCTATACTATATAAATTTAGGTTTTGGTATACGATATAAATCTAGGTTTTGGTATAAGATATAAATCTAGGTTTTGGTATGGGGTTTAAATCGAGGTTTTGGTATACGATATAAATCTAGGTTTTGGAATACGATATAAATCTAGGTATTGGTATTCTGTATAAATCTAGGGGTTCGTATACGGTATAAATCTAGGTTGTGGTTTACGAGATAAATCTAGGTTGTGGTTTACGAGATAAATCTAGGTTTTGCTATGATACATAAATCTAGGTTTTGGTGTGCGATATAAATCTAGGTTTTGATATACGTTATAAATCCAGGTATTGGTAAATTGTATAAATCTAGATTTTGGTATACGATATAAATCTAGGTTTTGGTATGCGATATAAATCTTTGTTTTGGTATGCGATATTAATCTAGACGTTGATATACAATATAAATCTAGCTATTGGTATGTGATATAAATCTAAGTTTTGGTATACGATATAAATCTAGGTTTTGGTATGTGATATAAATCTGGGTGTTGGTATACTGTGTAAATCAACGTTTTCGTATGCCGTATAAATCGAGGTTTTGGTATATGGTATAAATCTAGGTTTTGGTATACGATATAAATATAGGTTTTGGTATACGGTATGAATCTAGGTTTTGGTATTCGTTATAAATCTAGATTTTGGTATACGGTATAAATATAGGTTTTGGTATAAGGAATAAATCTAGGTTTTGGTATACCGTATAATTCTAGGTTTTTGTATTCAATATAAATCTAGGTTTTGGCAAACAATATAAATTTAGATTTTTGTATATGATATAAATCTAGGTTTTGGTAAACACGATAAATATAGGTTTTCGTATACGGTATAAATCTAGGTTGTGGTTTAAGAGATAAATCTAGGTTTTGCTATGATACAAAAATCTAGGTTTTGGTGTGCGATATAAATCTAGGCTTTGCTATACTATATAAATTTAGGTTTGGGTATACGATATAAATCTAGGTTTTCGAATAAGATATAAATCTAGGTATTGGTATTCTGTATAAATCTAGGGGTTCGTATACGGTATAAATCTAGGTTGTGGTTTACGAGATAAATCTAGGTTTTGCTACGATACATAAATCTACGTTTTGGTGTCCGATATAAATCTAGGTATTGGTAAATTGTATAAATCTAGGTTTTGGTATACGATATAAATCTAGGTTTTGGAATACGATATAAATCTAGGTATTGGTATTCTGTATAAATCTAGGGGTTCGTATACGGTATAAATCTAGGTTGTGGTTTATGAGATAAATCTAGGTTTTGCTATGATACATAAATCTAGGTTTTGGTGTGCGATATAAATCTAGGTTTTGATATACGTTATAAATCCAGGTATTGGTAAATTGTATAAATCTAGGTTTTGGTATACGATATAAATCTAGGTTTTGGTATGCGATATAAATCTAGGTTTTGGTATGCGATATAAATCTAGGCGTTGATATACAATATAAATCTAGCTATTGGTATGTGATATAAATCGAGGTTTTGGTATATGGTATAAATCTAGGTTTTGGTATACGATATAAATCTAGGATTTGGTATACGGTATAAATCTAGGTTTTGGTATTCGATATAAATCTAGGCTTTGGTATACGGAATAAATAAAGGTTTTGGTATGCGGTAAAAATCTAGGTTTTGTTATACGGTATAAATCTAGGTATTGGTATGCGAGATAAATCTAGGTTTTGCTATACTACATAAATCTAGGTTTTGGTGTGCGATATAAATCTAGGTTTTGGTATACGTTATAAATCCAAGTATTGCTAAATTGTATAAATCTAGGTTTTGGTATAAGATATAAATCAAAGTTTTGGTATACTATATAAATCTAGGTTTTGTTATACGATATGAATCTAGGTTTTGGTATACGGTATAAATCTGGGTTTTTGGTATGCGATATAAATCTAGGCGTTGGTATTCTATATAAATCTAGGTTTTGATATGTGATATAAATCTAAGTTTTGGTATACGATATAAATCTGGGTATTGGTATGCTGTGTAAATCTAGGTTTTCGTATGCCGTATAAATCGAGGTTTTGGTAAGTGGTATAAATCTAGGTTTTGATATACGTTATAAATCCAGGTATTGGTAAATTGTATAAATCTAGGTTTTGGTATATGATATAAATCTAGGTTTTGGTATGCGATATAAATCTAGGCGTTGATATACAATATAAATCTAGCTATTGGTATGTGATATAAATTTAAGTTTTGGTATACGATATAAATCTAGGTTTTGGTATGTGATATAAATCTGGTTGTTGGTATACTGTGTAAATCTAGGTTTTCGTATGCCGTATAAATCAAGGTTTTGGTATATGGTATAAATCTAGGTTTTGGTTTACGATATAAATCTAGGTTTTGGTATACGGTATAAATCTAGGTTTTGGTATTCGATATAAATCTAGGCTTTGGTATACGGTATATATATAGGTTTTGGTATACGATATAAATCTAGGTTTTGGTATACGACATAAATCTAGGTTTTGGAATACGATATAAATCTAGGTATTGGTATTCTGTATAAATCTAGGGGTTCGTATACGGTATAAATCTAGGTTGTGGTTTACGAGATAAATCTAGGTTTTTCTACGATACATAAATCTAGGTTTTGGTGTCCGATATAAATCTAGGTTTTGATATACGTTATAAATCCAGGTATTGGTAAATTGTATAAATCTAGGTTTTGGTATACGATATAAATCTAGGTTTTGGTATGCGATATAAATCTAGGTTTTGGTATGCGATATAAATCTAGGCGTTGATATACAATATAAATCTAGCTATTGGTATGTGATATAAATCTAAGTTTTAGTATACGATATAAATCTAGGTTTTGGTATGTGATATAAATCTGGGTGTTGGTATACTGTGTAAATCTACGTTTTCGTATGCCGTATAAATCGAGGTTTTGGTATATGGTATAAATCTAGGTTTTGGTATACGATATGAATCTAGGATTTGGTATACGGTATAAATCTAGCTATTGGTATACGGTTTAAATCGAGGTTTTGGTATACGATATAAATCTAGGTTTTGGAATACGATATACATCTAGGTATTGGCATTCTGTATAAATCTAGGGGTTCGTATACGGTATAAATCTAGGTTGTGGTTTACGAGATAAATCTAGGTTGTGGTTTACGAGATAAATCTAGGTTTTGCTATGATACATAAATCTAGGTTTTGGTGTGCGATATAAATCTAGGTTTTGATAGACGTTATAATTCCAGGTATTGGTAAATTGTATAAATCTAGGTTTTGGTATACGATATAAATCTAGGTTTTGGTATGCGATATAAATCTAGGTTTTGGAATGCGATATAAATCTAGACGTTGATATACAATATAAATCTAGCTATTGGTATGTGATATAAATCTAAGTTTTGGTATGTGATATAAATCTGGGTGTTGGTATACTGTGTAAATTTACGTTTTCGTATGCCGTATAAATCGAGGTTTTGGTATATGGTATAAATCTAGGTTTTGGTATACGATATACATCTAGGTTTTGGTATACGGTATAAATCTAGGTTTTGGTATTCGTTATAAATCTAGGTTTTGGTATACGGTATAAATATAGGTTTTGGTATAAGGAATAAATCTAGGTTTTGGCATACCGTATAATTCTAGGTTTTTGTATTCGATATAAATCTAGGTTTTGGCAAACAATATAAATTTAGATTTTTGTATATGATATAAATCTAGGTTTTGGTATACAGGATAAATATAGGTTTTCGTATACGGTATAAATCTAGGTTGTGGTTTAAGAGATAAATCTAGGTTTTGCTATGATATAAAAATCTAGGTTTTGGTGTGCGATATAAATCTAGGCTTTGCTATACTATATAAATTTAGGTTTGGGTATACGATATAAATCTAGGTTTTGGTATCGGGTTTAAATCGAGGTTTTGGTATACGATATAAATCTAGGTTTTGGAATACGATATAAATCTAGGTATTGGTATTCTGTATAAATCTAGGGGTTCGTATACGGTATAAATCTAGGTTGTGGTTTACGAGATAAATCTAGGTTTTGCTATGATACATAAATCTAGGTTTTGGTGTGCGATATAAATCTAGGTTTTGATATACGTTATAAATCCAGGTATTGGTAAATTGTATAAATCTAGGTTTTGGTATACGATATAAATCTAGGTTTTGGAATACGAGATAAATCTAGGTTTTGCTATGATACATAAATCTAGGTTTTGGTATGCGATATAAATCTAGGTTTTGATATACGTAATAAATCCAGGTATTGGTAAATTGTATAAATCTAGGTTTTGGTATACGATATAAATCTAGGTTTTGGTATGCGATATAAATCTAGGAGTTTGGTATGCGATATAAATCTAGGCGTTGATATACAATATAAATCTAGCTATTGGTATGTGATATAAATCTAAGTTTTAGTATACGATATAAATCTAGGTTTTGGTATGTGATATAAATCTGGGTGTTGGTATACTGTGTAAATCTACGTTTTCGTATGCCGTATAAATCGAGGTTTTGGTATATGGTATAAATCTAGGTTTTGGTATACGATATAAATCTAGGATTTGGTATACGGTATAAATCTAGCTATTGGTATACGGTTTAAATCGAGGTTTTGGTATACGATATAAATCTAGGTTTTGGAATACGATATACATCTAGGTATTGGCATTCTGTATAAATCTAGGGTTTCGTATACGGTATAAATCTAGGTTGTGGTTTACGAGATAAATCTAGGTTGTGGTTTACGAGATAAATCTAGGTTTTGCTATGATACATAAATCTAGGTTTTGGTGTGCGATATAAATCTAGGTTTTGATAGACGTTATAATTCCAGGTATTGGTAAATTGTATAAATCTAGGTTTCGGTATACGATATAAATCTAGGTTTTGGTATGCGATATAAATCTAGGTTTTGGAATGCGATATAAATCTAGACGTTGATATACAATATAAATCTAGCTATTGGTATGTGATATAAATCTAAGTTTTGGTATGTGATATAAATCTGGGTGTTGGTATACTGTGTAAATCTACGTTTTCGTATGCCGTATAAATCGAGGTTTTGGTATATGGTATAAATCTAGGTTTTGGTATACGATATACATCTAGGTTTTGGTATACGGTATAAATCTAGGTTTTGGTATGTGATATAAATCTGGGTGTTGGTATACTGTGTAAATCTACGTTTTCGTATGCCGTATAAATCGAGGTTTTGGTATATGGTATAAATCTAGGTTTTGGTATACGATATAAATATAGGTTTTGGTATACGGTATAAATCTAGGTTTTGGTATTCGTTATAAATCTAGATTTTGGTATACGGTATAAATATAGGTTTTGGTATAAGGAATAAATCTAGGTTTTGGTATACCGTATAATTCTAGGTTTTTGTATTCAATATAAATCTAGGTTTTGGCAAACAATATAAATTTAGATTTTTGTATATGATATAAATCTAGGTTTTGGTAAACACGATAAATATAGGTTTTCGTATACGGTATAAATCTAGGTTGTGGTTTAAGAGATAAATCTAGGTTTTGCTATGATACAAAAATCTAGGTTTTGGTGTGCGATATAAATCTAGGCTTTGCTATACTATATAAATTTAGGTTTGGGTATACGATATAAATCTAGGTTTTCGAATAAGATATAAATCTAGGTATTGGTATTCTGTATAAATCTAGGGGTTCGTATACGGTATAAATCTAGGTTGTGGTTTACGAGATAAATCTAGGTTTTGCTACGATACATAAATCTACGTTTTGGTGTCCGATATAAATCTAGGTATTGGTAAATTGTATAAATCTAGGTTTTGGTATACGATATAAATCTAGGTTTTGGAATACGATATAAATCTAGGTATTGGTATTCTGTATAAATCTAGGGGTTCGTATACGGTATACATCTAGGTTGTGGTTTATGAGATAAATCTAGGTTTTGCTATGATACATAAATCTAGGTTTTGGTGTGCGATATAAATCTAGGTTTTGATATACGCTATAAATCCAGGTATTGGTAAATTGTATAAATCTAGTTTTTGGTATACGATATAAATCTAGGTTTTGGTATGCGATATAAATCTAGGTTTTGGTATGCGATATAAATCTAGGCGTTGATATACAATATAAATCTAGCTATTGGTATGTGATATAAATCGAGGTTTTGGTATATGGTATAAATCTAGGTTTTGGTATACGATATAAATCTAGGATTTGGTATACGGTATAAATCTAGGTTTTGGTATTCGATATAAATCTAGGCTTTGGTATACGGAATAAATAAAGGTTTTGGTATGCGGTAAAAATCTAGGTTTTGTTATACGGTATAAATCTAGGTATTGGTATGCGAGATAAATCTAGGTTTTGCTATACTACATAAATCTAGGTTTTGGTGTGCGATATAAATCTAGGTTTTGGTATACGTTATAAATCCAAGTATTGCTAAATTGTATAAATCTAGGTTTTGGTATAAGATATAAATCAAAGTTTTGGTATACTATATAAATCTAGGTTTTGTTATACGATATGAATCTAGGTTTTGGTATACGGTATAAATCTGGGTTTTTGGTATGCGATATAAATCTAGGCGTTGGTATTCTATATAAATCTAGGTTTTGATATGTGATATAAATCTAAGTTTTGGTATACGATATAAATCTGGGTATTGGTATGCTGTGTAAATCTAGGTTTTCGTATGCCGTATAAATCGAGGTTTTGGTAAGTGGTATAAATCTAGGTTTTGATATACGTTATAAATCCAGGTATTGGTAAATTGTATAAATCTAGGTTTTGGTATATGATATAAATCTAGGTTTTGGTATGCGATATAAATCTAGGCGTTGATATACAATATAAATCTAGCTATTGGTATGTGATATAAATTTAAGTTTTGGTATACGATATAAATCTAGGTTTTGGTATGTGATATAAATCTGGTTGTTGGTATACTGTGTAAATCTAGGTTTTCGTATGCCGTATAAATCAAGGTTTTGGTATATGGTATAAATCTAGGTTTTGGTTTACGATATAAATCTAGGTTTTGGTATACGGTATAAATCTAGGTTTTGGTATTCGATATAAATCTAGGCTTTGGTATACGGTATATATATAGGTTTTGGTATACGATATAAATCTAGGTTTTGGTATACGACATAAATCTAGGTTTTGGAATACGATATAAATCTAGGTATTGGTATTCTGTATAAATCTAGGGGTTCGTATACGGTATAAATCTAGGTTGTGGTTTACGAGATAAATCTAGGTTTTTCTACGATACATAAATCTAGGTTTTGGTGTCCGATATAAATCTAGGTTTTGATATACGTTATAAATCCAGGTATTGGTAAATTGTATAAATCTAGGTTTTGGTATACGATATAAATCTAGGTTTTGGTATGCGATATAAATCTAGGTTTTGGTATGCGATATAAATCTAGGCGTTGATATACAATATAAATCTAGCTATTGGTATGTGATATAAATCTAAGTTTTAGTATACGATATAAATCTAGGTTTTGGTATGTGATATAAATCTGGGTGTTGGTATACTGTGTAAATCTACGTTTTCGTATGCCGTATAAATCGAGGTTTTGGTATATGGTATAAATCTAGGTTTTGGTATACGATATGAATCTAGGATTTGGTATACGGTATAAATCTAGCTATTGGTATACGGTTTAAATCGAGGTTTTGGTATACGATATAAATCTAGGTTTTGGAATACGATATACATCTAGGTATTGGCATTCTGTATAAATCTAGGGGTTCGTATACGGTATAAATCTAGGTTGTGGTTTACGAGATAAATCTAGGTTGTGGTTTACGAGATAAATCTAGGTTTTGCTATGATACATAAATCTAGGTTTTGGTGTGCGATATAAATCTAGGTTTTGATAGACGTTATAATTCCAGGTATTGGTAAATTGTATAAATCTAGGTTTTGGTATACGATATAAATCTAGGTTTTGGTATGCGATATAAATCTAGGTTTTGGAATGCGATATAAATCTAGACGTTGATATACAATATAAATCTAGCTATTGGTATGTGATATAAATCTAAGTTTTGGTATGTGATATAAATCTGGGTGTTGGTATACTGTGTAAATTTACGTTTTCGTATGCCGTATAAATCGAGGTTTTGGTATATGGTATAAATCTAGGTTTTGGTATACGATATACATCTAGGTTTTGGTATACGGTATAAATCTAGGTTTTGGTATTCGTTATAAATCTAGGTTTTGGTATACGGTATAAATATAGGTTTTGGTATAAGGAATAAATCTAGGTTTTGGCATACGTATAATTCTAGGTTTTTGTATTCGATATAAATCTAGGTTTTGGCAAACAATATAAATTTAGATTTTTGTATATGATATAAATCTAGGTTTTGGTATACAGGATAAATATAGGTTTTCGTATACGGTATAAATCTAGGTTGTGGTTTAAGAGATAAATCTAGGTTTTGCTATGATATAAAAATCTAGGTTTTGGTGTGCGATATAAATCTAGGCTTTGCTATACTATATAAATTTAGGTTTGGGTATACGATATAAATCTAGGTTTTGGTATCGGGTTTAAATCGAGGTTTTGGTATACGATATAAATCTAGGTTTTGGAATACGATATAAATCTAGGTATTGGTATTCTGTATAAATCTAGGGGTTCGTATACGGTATAAATCTAGGTTGTGGTTTACGAGATAAATCTAGGTTTTGCTATGATACATAAATCTAGGTTTTGGTGTGCGATATAAATCTAGGTTTTGATATACGTTATAAATCCAGGTATTGGTAAATTGTATAAATCTAGGTTTTGGTATACGATATAAATCTAGGTTTTGGAATACGAGATAAATCTAGGTTTTGCTATGATACATAAATCTAGGTTTTGGTATGCGATATAAATCTAGGTTTTGATATACGTAATAAATCCAGGTATTGGTAAATTGTATAAATCTAGGTTTTGGTATACGATATAAATCTAGGTTTTGGTATGCGATATAAATCTAGGAGTTTGGTATGCGATATAAATCTAGGCGTTGATATACAATATAAATCTAGCTATTGGTATGTGATATAAATCTAAGTTTTAGTATACGATATAAATCTAGGTTTTGGTATGTGATATAAATCTGGGTGTTGGTATACTGTGTAAATCTACGTTTTCGTATGCCGTATAAATCGAGGTTTTGGTATATGGTATAAATCTAGGTTTTGGTATACGATATAAATCTAGGATTTGGTATACGGTATAAATCTAGCTATTGGTATACGGTTTAAATCGAGGTTTTGGTATACGATATAAATCTAGGTTTTGGAATACGATATACATCTAGGTATTGGCATTCTGTATAAATCTAGGGTTTCGTATACGGTATAAATCTAGGTTGTGGTTTACGAGATAAATCTAGGTTGTGGTTTACGAGATAAATCTAGGTTTTGCTATGATACATAAATCTAGGTTTTGGTGTGCGATATAAATCTAGGTTTTGATAGACGTTATAATTCCAGGTATTGGTAAATTGTATAAATCTAGGTTTCGGTATACGATATAAATCTAGGTTTTGGTATGCGATATAAATCTAGGTTTTGGAATGCGATATAAATCTAGACGTTGATATACAATATAAATCTAGCTATTGGTATGTGATATAAATCTAAGTTTTGGTATGTGATATAAATCTGGGTGTTGGTATACTGTGTAAATCTACGTTTTCGTATGCCGTATAAATCGAGGTTTTGGTATATGGTATAAATCTAGGTTTTGGTATACGATATACATCTAGGTTTTGGTATACGGTATAAATCTAGGTTTTGGTATGTGATATAAATCTGGGTGTTGGTATACTGTGTAAATCTACGTTTTCGTATGCCGTATAAATCGAGGTTTTGGTATATGGTATAAATCTAGGTTTTGGTATACGATATAAATCTAGGATTTGGTATACGGTATAAATCTAGCTATTGGTATACGGTTTAAATCGAGGTTTTGGTATACGATATAAATCTAGGTTTTGGAATACGATATACATCTAGGTATTGGCATTCTGTATAAATCTAGGGTTTCGTATACGGTATAAATCTAGGTTGTGGTTTACGAGATAAATCTAGGTTGTGGTTTACGAGATAAATCTAGGTTTTGCTATGATACATAAATCTAGGTTTTGGTGTGCGATATAAATCTAGGTTTTGATAGACGTTATAATTCCAGGTATTGGTAAATTGTATAAATCTAGGTTTTGGTATACGATATAAATCTAGGTTTTGGTATGCGATATAAATCTAGGTTTTGGAATGCGATATAAATCTAGACGTTGATATACAATATAAATCTAGCTATTGGTATGTGATATAAATCTAAGTTTTGGTATGTGATATAAATCTGGGTGTTGGTATACTGTGTAAATCTACGTTTTCGTATGCCGTATAAATCGAGGTTTTGGTATATGGTATAAATCTAGGTTTTGGTATACGATATACATCTAGGTTTTGGTATACGGTATAAATCTAGGTTTTGGTATTCGTTATAAATCTAGGTTTTGGTATACGATATAAATATAGGTTTTGGTATAAGGAATAAATCTAGGTTTTGGCATACCGTATAATTCTAGGTTTTTGTATTCGATATAAATCTAGGTTTTGGCAAACAATATAAATTTAGATTTTTGTATATGATATAAATCTAGGTTTTGGTATACAGGATAAATATAGGTTTTCGTATACGGTATAAATCTAGGTTGTGGTTTAAGAGATAAATCTAGGTTTTGCTATGATATAAAAATCTAGGTTTTGGTGTGCGATATAAATCTAGGCTTTGCTATACTATATAAATTTAGGTTTGGGTATACGATATAAATCTAGGTTTTGGTATGGGGTTTAAATCGAGGTTTTGGTATACGATATAAATCTAGGTTTTGGAATACGATATAAATCTAGGTATTGGTATTCTGTATAAATCTAGGGGTTCGTATACGGTATAAATCTAGGTTGTGGTTTACGAGATAAATCTAGGTTTTGCTATGATACATAAATCTAGGTTTTGGTGTGCGATATAAATCTAGGTTTTGATATACGTTATAAATCCAGGTATTGGTAAATTGTATAAATCTAGGTTTTGGTATACGATATAAATCTAGGTTTTGGAATACGAGATAAATCTAGGTTTTGCTATGATACATAAATCTAGGTTTTGGTATGCGATATAAATCTAGGTTTTGATATACGTAATAAATCCAGGTATTGGTAAATTGTATAAATCTAGGTTTTGGTATACGATATAAATCTAGGTTTTGGTATGCGATATAAATCTAGGAGTTTGGTATGCGATATAAATCTAGGCGTTGATATACAATATAAATCTAGCTATTGGTATGTGATATAAATCTAAGTTTTAGTATACGATATAAATCTAGGTTTTGGTATGTGATATAAATCTGGGTGTTGGTATACTGTGTAAATCTACGTTTTCGTATGCCGTATAAATCGAGGTTTTGGTATATGGTATAAATCTAGGTTTTGGTATACGATATAAATCTAGGATTTGGTATACGGTATAAATCTAGGTTTTGGTATTCGATATAAATCTAGGCTTTGGTATACGGTATATATATAGGTTTTTTGGTATGGGGTTTAAATCGAGGTTTTGGTATACGATATAAATCTAGGTTTTGGAATACGATATAAATCTAGGTATTGGTATTCTGTATAAATCTAGGGGTTCGTATACGGTATAAATCTAGGTTGTGGTTTACGAGATAAATCTAGGTTTTGCTATGATACATAAATCTAGGTATTGGTGTGCGATATAAATCTAGGTTTTGATATACGTTATAAATCCAGGTATTGGTAAATTGTATAAATCTAGGTTTTGGCATACGATATAAATCTAGGTTTTGGAATACGAGATAAATCTAGGTTTTGCTATGATACATAAATCTAGGTTTTGGTATGCGATATAAATCTAGGCTTTGATATACGTTATAAATCCAGGTATTGGTAAATTGTATAAAACTAGGTTTTGGTATACGATATAAATCTAGGTTTTGGTATGCGATATAAATCTAGGAGTTTGGTATGCGATATAAATCTAGGCGTTGATATACAATATAAATCTAGCTATTGGTATGTGATATAAATCAAAGTTTTAGTATACGATATAAATCTAGGTTTTGGTATGTGATATAAATCTGGGTGTTGGTATACTGTGTAAATCTACGTTTTCGTATGCCGTATAAATCGAGGTTTTGGTATATGGTATAAATCTAGGTTTTGGTATACGATATAAATCTAGGATTTGGTGTACGGTATAAATCTAGGTTTTGGTATTCGATATAAATCTAGGCTTTGGTATACGGTATATATATATGTTTTTTGGTATGCGGTATAAATCTAGGTTTTGTTATACGGTATAAATCTAGGTTTTGGTATGCGAGATAAATCTAGGTTTTGCTATGCTACATAAATCTAGGTTTTGGTGTGCGATATTAATCTAGGTTTTGTTATACGTTATAAATCCAGGTATTGGTAAATTGTATAAATCTAGGTTTTGGTATAAGATATAAATCAAAGTTTGGTATACTATATAAATCTAGGTTTTGGTATACGATATAAATCTAGGTTTTAGTATACGGTATAAATCTAGGTTTTGGTATGCGATATAAATCTATGCGTTGGTATTCAATATAAATCTAGGTTTTGATATGTGATATAAATCTAAGTTTTGGTATACGATATAAATCTGGGTATTGGTATGCTGTGTAAATCTAGGTTTTCGTATGCCGTATAAATCGAGGTTTTGGTAAGTGGTATAAATCTAGGTTTTGGTATACGATATAAATCTAGGTTTTGGTATTCGAAATAAATCTAGCTATTGGTATACGGTTTAAATCGAGGTTTTTGGTATGTGATATAAATCTAGGTTTTGGAATACGATATAAATCTAGGTATTGGTATTCTGTATAAATCTAGGGGTTCGTATACGGTATAAATCTAGGTTGTGGTTTACGAGATAAATCTAGGTTTTGCTATGATACATAAATCTAGGTTTTGGTGTGCGATATAAATCTAGGTTTTGATATACGTTATAAATCCAGGTATTGATAAATTGTATAAATCTAGGTTTTGGTATACGATATAAAGCTAGGTTTTGGTATGCGATATAAATCTAGGTTTTGGTATACGATATAAATCTAGGCGTTGATATACAATATAAATCTAGCTATTGGTATGTGATATAAATCGAGGTTTTGGTATATGGTATAAATCTAGGTTTTGGTATACGATATAAATCTAGGATTTGGTATACGGTATAAATCTAGGTTTTGGTATACTGTGTAAATCTAGGTTTTCGTATGCCGTATAAATCGAGGTTTTGGTAGGTGGTATAAATCGAGGTTTTGGTATACGATATAAATCTAGGTTTTGGAATACGATATAAATCTAGGTATTGGTATTCTGTATAAATCTAGGGGTTCGTATACGGTATAAATCTAGGTTGTGGTTTACGAGATAATTCTAGGTTTTGCTATGATATATAAATCTAGGTTTTGGTGTGCGATATAAATCAAGGTTTTGATATGTGATATAAATCTAAGTTTTGATATGCGATATAAATCTGGGTATTGGTATACTGTGTAAATCTAGGTTTTCGTATGCCGTATAAATCGAGGTTTTGGTAAGTGGTATAAATCTAGGTTTTGGTATACGATATAAATCTAGGTTTTGGTATTCGATATAAATCTAGCTATTGGTATACGGTTTAAATCGAGGTTTTGGTATACGATATAAATCTAAGTTTTGGAATACGATATAAATCTAGGTATTGGTATTCTGTATAAATCTAGGGGTTCGTATGCGGTATAAATCTAGGTTGTGGTTTACGAGATAATTCTAGGTTTTGCTATGTTACATAAATCTAGGTTTTGGTGTGCGATATAAATCTAGGTTTTGATATGTGATATAAATCTAAGTTTTGGTATACGATATAAATCTGGGTATTGGTGTACTGTGTAAATCTAGGTTTTCGTATGCCGTATAAATCGAGGTTTTGGTAAGTGGTATAAATCTAGGTTTTGGTATACGATATAAATCTAGGTTTTGGTATTCGATATAAATCTAGCTATTGGTATACGGTTTAAATCGAGGTTTTGGTATACGATATAAATCTAGGTTTTGGAATACGATATAAATCTAGGTTTTGGTATACGATATAAATCTAGGTTTTGGTATGTGATATAAATCTGGGTGTTGGTATACTGTGTAAATCTACGTTTTCGTATGCCGTATAAATCGAGGTTTTGGTAAGTGGTATAAATCTAGGTTTTGGTATACGATATAAATCAAAGTTTTGGCATACTATATAAATCTAGGTTTTGGTATACGATATAAATCTAGGTTTTGGTATGCGATATAAATCTATGCGTTGGTATTCAAAATAAATCTAGGTTTTGATATGTGATATAAATCTAAGTTTTGGTATACGATATAAATCTGGGTATTGGTATACTGTGTAAATCTAGGTTTTCGTATGCCGTATAAATCGAGGTTTTGGTAGGTGGTATAAATCTAGGTTTTGGTATACGATATAAATCTAGGTTTTGGTATTCGATATAAATCTAGCTATTGGTATACGGTTTAAATCGAGGTTTTGGTATACGATATAAATCTAGGTTTTGGAATACGATATAAATCTAGGTATTGGTATTCTGTATAAATCTAGGGGTTCGTATACGGTATAAATCTAGGTTGTGGTTTACGAGATAATTCTAGGTTTTGCTATGATATATAAATCTAGGTTTTGGTGTGCGATATAAATCAAGGTTTTGATATGTGATATAAATCTAAGTTTTGGTATGCGATATAAATCTGGGTATTGGTATACTGTGTAAATCTAGGTTTTCGTATGCCGTATTAATCGAGGTTTTGGTAAGTGGTATAAATCTAGGTTTTGGTATACGATATAAATCTAGGTTTTGGTATTCGATATAAATCTAGCTATTGGTATACGGTTTAAATCGAGGTTTTGGTATACGATATAAATCTAAGTTTTGGAATACGATATAAATCTAGGTATTGGTATTCTGTATAAATCTAGGGGTTCGTATGCGGTATAAATCTAGGTTGTGGTTTACGAGATAATTCTAGGTTTTGCTATGTTACATAAATCAAGGTTTTGGCGTGCGATATAAATCTAGGTTTTGATATGTGATATAAATCTAAGTTTTGGTATGCGATATAAATCTGGGTATTGGTGTACTGTGTAAATCTAGGTTTTCGTATGCCGTATAAATCGTTGTTTTGGTAAGTGGTATAAATCTAGGTTTTGGTATACGATATAAATCTAGGTTTTGGTATTCGATATAAATCTAGCTATTGGTATACGGTTTAAATCGAGGTTTTGGTATACGATATAAATCCAGGTTTTGGAATACGATATAAATCTAGGTTTTGGTATACGATATAAATCTAGGTTTTGGTATGTGATATAAATCTGGGTGTTGGTATACTGTGTAAATCTACGTTTTCGTATGCCGTATAAATCGAGGTTTTGGTAAGTGGTATAAATCTAGGTTTTGGTATACGATATAAATCAAAGTTTTGGTATACTATATAAATCTAGGTTTTGGTATACGATATAAATCTGGGTATTGGTATTCTGTGTAAATCTAGGTTTTCGTATGCCGTATAAATCGAGGTTTTGGTAAGTGTTATAAATCTAGGTTTTGGTATACGATATAAATCTAGGTTTTGGTATTCGATATAAATCTAGCTATTCGTATACGGTTTAAATCTATGTTTTGGTATACGATATAAATCTAGGTTTTGGAATACGATATAAATCTAGGTATTGGTATTCTGTATAAATCTAGGTGTTCGTATACGGTATAAATCTAGGTTGTGGTTTACGAGATAATTCTAGGTTCTGCTATGATACATAAATCTAGGTTTTGGTGTGCGATATAAATCAAGGTTTTGATATGTGATATAAATCTAAGTTTTGGTATACGATATAAATCTGGGTATTGGTATACTGTGTAAATCTAGGTTTTCGTATGCCGTATAAATCGAGGTTTTGGTATATGGTAAACATCTAGGTTTATGGTATACGATATAAATCTAGGATTTGGTATACGGTATGAATCTAGATTTTTGGTATTCGATATAAATCTAGGCTTTGGTATACGGAATATATAAAGGTTTTGGTATGCGGTAAAAATCTAGGTATTGGTATTCTGTATAAATCTAGGTGTTCGTATACGGTATAAATCTAGGTTGTGGTTTACGAGATAATTCTAGGTTCTGCTATGATACATAAATCTAGGTTTTGGTGTGCGATATAAATCAAGGTTTTGATATGTGATATAAATCTAAGTTTTGGTATGCGATATAAATCTGGGTATTGGTGTACTGTGTAAATCTAGGTTTTCGTATGCCGTATAAATCGTTGTTTTGGTAAGTGGTATAAATCTAGGTTTTGGTATACGATATAAATCTAGGTTTTGGTATTCGATATAAATCTAGCTATTGGTATACGGTTTAAATCGAGGTTTTGGTATACGATATAAATCCAGGTTTTGGAATACGATATAAATCTAGGTTTTGGTATACGATATAAATCTAGGTTTTGGTATGTGATATAAATCTGGGTGTTGGTATACTGTGTAAATCTACGTTTTCGTATGCCGTATAAATCGAGGTTTTGGTAAGTGGTATAAATCTAGGTTTTGGTATACGATATAAATCAAAGTTTTGGTATACTATATAAATCTAGGTTTTGGTATACGATATAAATCTAGGTTTTGGTATGCGATATAAATCTATGCGTTGGTATTCAAAATAAATCTAGGTTTTGATATGTGATATAAATCTAAGTTTTGGTATACGATATAAATCTGGGTATTGGTATTCTGTGTAAATCTAGGTTTTCGTATGCCGTATAAATCGAGGTTTTGGTAAGTGTTATAAATCTAGGTTTTGGTATACGATATAAATCTAGGTTTTGGTATTCGATATAAATCTAGCTATTCGTATACGGTTTAAATCTATGTTTTGGTATACGATATAAATCTAGGTTTTGGAATACGATATAAATCTAGGTATTGGTATTCTGTATAAATCTAGGTGTTCGTATACGGTATAAATCTAGGTTGTGGTTTACGAGATAATTCTAGGTTCTGCTATGATACATAAATCTAGGTTTTGGTGTGCGATATAAATCAAGGTTTTGATATGTGATATAAATCTAAGTTTTGGTATACGATATAAATCTGGGTATTGGTATACTGTGTAAATCTAGGTTTTCGTATGCCGTATAAATCGAGGTTTTGGTATATGGTAAACATCTAGGTTTATGGTATACGATATAAATCTAGGATTTGGTATACGGTATAAATCTAGATTTTTGGTATACGTTATAAATCCAGGTATTGGTAAATTGTATAAATCTAGGTTTTGGTATAAGATATAAATCAAAGTTTTGGTATACTATATAAATCTAGGTTTTGGTATACGATATAAATCTAGGTTTTGGTATACGGTATAAATCTAGGTTTTGGTATGCGATATAAATCTATGCGTTGGTATTCAATATAAATCTAGGTTTTGATATGTGATATAAATCTAAGTTTTGGTATACGATATAAATCTGGGTATTGGTATACTGTGTACATCTAGGTTTTCGTATGCCGTATAAATCGAGGTTTTGGTAAGTGGTATACATCTAGGTTTTGGTATACGATATAAATCTAGGTTTTGGTATTCGATATAAATCTAGATATTGGTATACGGTTTAAATCGAGGTTTTGGTATACGATATAAATCTAGGTTTTGGAATACGATATAGATCTAGGTATTGGTATTCTGTATAAATCTAGGTTTTCGTATGCCGTATAAATCGAGGTTTTGGTAAGTGGTATAAATCTAGGTTTTGGTATACAATATAAATCTAGGTTTTGGTATTCGATATAAATCTAGCTATTAGTATACGGAATAAATCAAGGTTTTGGTATACGATACAAATCTAGGTTTTGGTATACGGTATAAATATAGGTTTTGGTATTAGGAATAAATCTAGGTTTTGGTATACTTGTATAATTCTAGGTTTTTGTATTCGATATAAATCTAGGTTTTGGCAAACAATATAAATTTAGATTTTTGTATATGATATAAATCTAGGTTTTGGTATGCGAGATAAATCTAGGTTTTGCTATGCTACATAAATCTAGGTTTTGGTGTGCGATATAAATCTAGGTTTTGGTATACGTTATAAATCCAGGTATTGGTAAATTGTATAAATCTAGGTTTTGGTATAAGATATAAATCAAAGTTTTGGTATACTATATAAATCTAGGTTTTGGTATACGATATAAATCTAGGTTTTGGTATACGGTATAAATCTAGGTTTTGGTATGCGATATAAATCTATGCGTTGGTATTCAATATAAATCTAGGTTTTGATATGTGATATAAATCTAAGTTTTGGTATACGATATAAATCTGGGTATTGGTATACTGTGTAAATCTAGGTTTTCGTATGCCGTATAAATCGAGGTTTTGGTATATGGTAAACATCTAGGTTTATGGTATACGATATAAATCTAGGATTTGGTATACGGTATAAATCTAGATTTTTGGTATTCGATATAAATCTAGGCTTTGGTATACGGAATATATAAAGGTTTTGGTATGCGGTAAAAATCTAGGTATTGGTATTCTGTATAAATCTAGGTGTTCGTATACGGTATAAATCTAGGTTGTGGTTTACGAGATAATTCTAGGTTCTGCTATGATACATAAATCTAGGTTTTGGTGTGCGATATAAATCAAGGTTTTGATATGTGATATAAATCTAAGTTTTGGTATACGATATAAATCTGGGTATTGGTATACTGTGTAAATCTAGGTTTTCGTATGCCGTATAAATCGAGGTTTTGGTATATGGTAAACATCTAGGTTTATGGTATACGATATAAATCTAGGATTTGGTATACGGTATAAATCTAGATTTTTGGTATTCGATATAAATCTAGGCTTTGGTATACGGAATATATAAAGGTTTTGGTATGCGGTAAAAATCTAGGTTTTGCTATACGGTATAAATCTAGGTTTTGGTATGCGAGATAAATCTAGGTTTTGCTATGCTACATAAATCTAGGTTTTGGTGTGCGATATAAATCTAGGTTTTGGTATACGTTATAAATCCAGGTATTGCTAAATTGTATAAATCTAGGTTTTGGTATAAGATATAAATCAAAGTTTGGTATAAGATATAAATCAAAGTTTTGGTATACTATATAAATCTAGGTTTTGGTATACGATATAAATCAAGGTTTTGGTATACGGTATAAATCTGGGTTTTGGTATGCGATATAAATCTAGGCGTTGGTATTCTATATAAATCTAGGTTTTGATATGTGATATAAATCTAGGTTTAGGTATCCGATATAAATCTGGGTATTGGTATACTGTGTAAATCTAGGTTTTCGTATGCCGTATAAATCGAGGTTTTGGTAAGTGGTATAAATCTAAGTTTTGATATACGTTATAAATCCAGGTATTGGTAAATTGTATAAATCTAGGTTTTGGTATACGATATAAATCTAGGTTTTGGTATGCGATATAAATCTAGGCGTTGATATACAATATAAATCTAGCTATTGGTATGTGATATAAATCTAAGTTTTGGTATGTGATATAAATCTGGTTGTTGGTATACTGTGTAAATCTAGGTTTTCGTATGCCGTATAAATCAAGGTTTTGGTATATGGTATAAATCTAGGTTTTGGTATACGATATAAATCTAGGTTTTGGTATACGGTATAAATCTAGGTTTTGGTATTCGATATAAATCTAGGCTTTGGTATACGGTATATATATAGGTTTTGGTATACGATAAAAATCTAGGTTTTGGTATGTGATATAAATCTGGGTGTTGGTATACTGTGTAAATCTAGGTTTTCGTAAGGCGTATAAATCGAGGTTTTGGTATATGGTATACATCTAGGTTTTGATATACGATATAAATCTAGGTTTTGGTATACGGTATAAATCTAGGTTTTGGTATTCGATATACATCTAGGCTTTGGCATACGGTATATATATAGGTTTTTTGGTATGCGGTATACATCTAGGTTTTGTTATACGGTATAAATCTAGGTTTTGGTATGCGAGATAAATCTAGGTTTTGCTATGCTACATAAATCTAGGTTTTGGTGTGCGATATAAATCTAGGTTTTGGTATACGTTATAAATCCAGGTATTGGTAAATTGTATAAATCTAGGTTTTGGTATAAGATATAAATCAAAGTTTTGGTATACTATATAAATCTAGGTTTTGGTATACGATATAAATCTAGGTTTTGGTATACGGTATAAATCTAGGTTTTGGTATGCGATATAAATCTATGCGTTGGTATTCAATATAAATCTAGGTTTTGATATGTGATATAAATCTAAGTTTTGGTATACGATATAAATCTGGGTATTGGTATACTGTGTAAATCTAGGTTTTCGTATGCCGTATAAATCGAGGTTTTGGTAAGTGGTATACATCTAGGTTTTGGTATACGATATAAATCTAGGTTTTGGTATTCGATATAAATCTAGATATTGGTATACGGTTTAAATCGAGGTTTTGGTATACGATATAAATCTAGGTTTTGGAATACGATATAGATCTAGGTATTGGTATTCTGTATAAATCTAGGTTTTCGTATGCCGTATAAATCGAGGTTTTGGTAAGTGGTATAAATCTAGGTTTTGGTATACAATATAAATCTAGGTTTTGGTATTCGATATAAATCTAGCTATTAGTATACGGAATAAATCAAGGTTTTGGTATACGATACAAATCTAGGTTTTGGTATACGGTATAAATATAGGTTTTGGTATTAGGAATAAATCTAGGTTTTGGTATACTTGTATAATTCTAGGTTTTTGTATTCGATATAAATCTAGGTTTTGGCAAACAATATAAATTTAGATTTTTGTATATGATATAAATCTAGGTTTTGGTATACGGAATAAATATAGGTTTTGGTATAAGATATAAACCTAGGTTTTGGTATACGGTATAAATATAGGTTTTGGTATAAGGAATAAATCTAGGTTTTGGTATACCGTATAATTCTAGGTTTTTGTATTCGATATAAATCTAGGTTTTGGCAAACAATATCAATTTAGATTTTTGTATATGATATAAATCTAGGTTTTGGTATACAGGATAAATATAGGTTTTCGTATACGGTATAAATATAGGTTGTGGTTTAAGAGATAAATCTAGGTTTTGCTATGATACAAAAATCTAGGTTTTGGTGTGCGATATAAATCTAGGCTTTGCTATACTATATAAATTTAGGTTTTGGTATACGATATAAATCTAGGTTTTGGTATAAGATATAAATCTAGGTTTTGGTATGGGGTTTAAATCGAGGTTTTGGTATACGATATAAATCTAGGTTTTGGAATACGATATAAATCTAGGTATTGGTATTCTGTATAAATCTAGGGGTTCGTATGCGGTATAAATCTAGGTTGTTGTTTACGAGATAAATCTAGGTTGTGGTTTACGAGATAAATCTAGGTTTTGCTATGATACATAAATCTAGGTTTTGGTGTGCGATATAAATCTAGGTTTTGATATACGTTATAAATCCAGGTATTGGTAAATTGTATAAATCCAGATTTTGGTATACGATATAAATCTAGGTTTTGGTATGCGATATAAATCTTTGTTTTGGTATGCGATATTAATCTAGACGTTGATATACAATATAAATCTAGCTATTGGTATGTGATATAAATCTAAGTTTTGGTATACGATATAAATCTAGGTTTTGGTATGTGATATAAATCTGGGTGTTGGTATACTGTGTAAATCAACGTTTTCGTATGCCGTATAAATCGAGGTTTTGGTATATGGTATAAATCTAGGTTTTGGTATACGATATAAATCTAGGTTTTGGTATACGGTATAAATCTAGGTTTTGGTATTCGTTATAAATCTAGATTTTGGTATACGGTATAAATATAGGTTTTGGTATAAGGAATAAATCTAGGTTTTGGTATACCGTATAATTCTAGGTTTTTGTATTCAATATAAATCTAGGTTTTGGCAAACAATATAAATTTAGATTTTTGTATATGATATAAATCTAGGTTTTGGTATACACGATAAATATAGGTTTTCGTATACGGTATAAATCTAGGTTGTGGTTTAAGAGATAAATCTAGGTTTTGCTATGATGCAAAAATCTAGGTTTTGGTGTGCGATATAAATCTAGGCTTTGCTATACTATATAAATTTAGGTTTGGGTATACGATATAAATCTAGGTTTTCGAATAAGATATAAATCTAGGTATTGGTATTCTGTATAAATCTAGGGGTTCGTATACGGTATAAATCTAGGTTGTGGTTTACGAGATAAATCTAGGTTTTGCTACGATACATAAATCTACGTTTTGGTGTCCGATATAAATCTAGGTATTGGTAAATTGTATAAATCTAGGTTTTGGTATACGATATAAATCTAGGTTTTGGAATACGATATAAATCTAGGTATTGGTATTCTGTATAAATCTAGGGGTTCGTATACGGTATAAATCTAGGTTGTGGTTTATGAGATAAATCTAGGTTTTGCTATGATACATAAATCTAGGTTTTGGTGTGCGATATAAATCTAGGTTTTGATATACGTTATAAATCCAGGTATTGGTAAATTGTATAAATCTAGGTTTTGGTATACGATATAAATCTAGGTTTTGGTATGCGATATAAATCTAGGTTTTGGTATGCGATATAAATCTAGGCGTTGATATACAATATAAATCTAGCTATTGGTATGTGATATAAATCGAGGTTTTGGTATATGGTATAAATCTAGGTTTTGGTATACGATATAAATCTAGGATTTGGTATACGGTATAAATCTAGGTTTTGGTATTCGATATAAATCTAGGCTTTGGTATACGGAATAAATAAAGGTTTTGGTATGCGGTAAAAATCTAGGTTTTGTTATACGGTATAAATCTAGGTATTGGTATGCGAGATAAATCTAGGTTTTGCTATACTACATAAATCTAGGTTTTGGTGTGCGATATAAATCTAGGTTTTGGTATACGTTATAAATCCAAGTATTGCTAAATTGTATAAATCTAGGTTTTGGTATAAGATATAAATCAAAGTTTTGGTATACTATATAAATCTAGGTTTTGTTATACGATATGAATCTAGGTTTTGGTATACGGTATAAATCTGGGTTTTTGGTATGCGATATAAATCTAGGCGTTGGTATTCTATATAAATCTAGGTTTTGATATGTGATATAAATCTAAGTTTTGGTATACGATATAAATCTGGGTATTGGTATGCTGTGTAAATCTAGGTTTTCGTATGCGTATAAATCGAGGTTTTGGTAAGTGGTATAAATCTAGGTTTTGATATACGTTATAAATCCAGGTATTGGTAAATTGTATAAATCTAGGTTTTGGTATATGATATAAATCTAGGTTTTGGTATGCGATATAAATCTAGGCGTTGATATACAATATAAATCTAGCTATTGGTATGTGATATAAATTTAAGTTTTGGTATACGATATAAATCTAGGTTTTGGTATGTGATATAAATCTGGTTGTTGGTATACTGTGTAAATCTAGGTTTTCGTATGCCGTATAAATCAAGGTTTTGGTATATGGTATAAATCTAGGTTTTGGTTTACGATATAAATCTAGGTTTTGGTATACGGTATAAATCTAGGTTTTGGTATTCGATATAAATCTAGGCTTTGGTATACGGTATATATATAGGTTTTGGTATACGATATAAATCTAGGTTTTGGTATACGACATAAATCTAGGTTTTGGAATACGATATAAATCTAGGTATTGGTATTCTGTATAAATCTAGGGGTTCGTATACGGTATAAATCTAGGTTGTGGTTTACGAGATAAATCTAGGTTTTGCTACGATACATAAATCTAGGTTTTGGTGTCCGATATAAATCTAGGTTTTGATATACGTTATAAATCCAGGTATTGGTAAATTGTATAAATCTAGGTTTTGGTATACGATATAAATCTAGGTTTTGGAATACGATATAAATCTAGGTATTGGTATTCTGTATAAATCTAGGGGTTCGTATACGGTATAAATCTAGGTTGTGGTTTACGAAATAAATCTAGGTTTTGCTATGATACATAAATCTATGTTTTGGTGTGCGATATAAATCTAGGTTTTGATATACGTAATAAATCCAGGTATTGGTAAATTGTATAAATCTAGGTTTTGGTATACGATATAAATCTAGGTTTTGGTATGCGATATAAATCTAGGTTTTGGTATGCGATATAAATCTAGGCGTTGATATACAATATAAATCTAGCTATTGGTATGTGATATAAATCTAAGTTTTAGTATGCGATATAAATCTAGGTTTTGGTATGTGATATAAATCTGGGTGTTGGTATACTGTGTAAATCTACGTTTTCGTATGCCGTATAAATCGAGGTTTTGGTATATGGTATAAATCTAGGTTTTGGTATACGATATAAATCTAGGATTTGGTATACGGTATAAATCTAGCTATTGGTATACGGTTTAAATCGAGGTTTTGGTATACGATATAAATCTAGGTTTTGGAATACGATATACATCTAGGTATTGGCATTCTGTATAAATCTAGGGGTTCTTATACGGTATAAATCTAGGTTGTGGTTTACGAGATAAATCTAGGTTGTGGTTTACGAGATAAATCTAGGTTTTGCTATGATACATAAATCTAGGTTTTGGTGTGCGATATAAATCTAGGTTTTGATAGACGTTATAATTCCAGGTATTGGTAAATTGTATAAATCTAGGTTTCGGTATACGATATAAATCTAGGTTTTGGTATGCGATATAAATCTAGGTTTTGGAATGCGATATAAATCTAGACGTTGATATACAATATAAATCTAGCTATTGGTATGTGATATAAATCTAAGTTTTGGTATGTGATATAAATCTGGGTGTTGGTATACTGTGTAAATCTACGTTTTCGTATGCCGTATAAATCGAGGTTTTGGTATATGGTATAAATCTAGGTTTTGGTATACGATATACATCTAGGTTTTGGTATATGGTATAAATCTAGGTTTTGGTATGTGATATAAATCTGGGTGTTGGTATACTGTGTAAATCTACGTTTTCGTATGCCGTATAAATCGAGGTTTTGGTATATGGTATAAATCTAGGTTTTGGTATACGATATAAATCTAGGATTTGGTATACGGTATAAATCTAGCTATTGGTATACGGTTTAAATCGAGGTTTTGGTATACGATATAAATCTAGGTTTTGGAATACGATATACATCTAGGTATTGGCATTCTGTATAAATCTAGGGTTTCGTATACGGTATAAATCTAGGTTGTGGTTTACGAGATAAATCTAGGTTGTGGTTTACGAGATAAATCTAGGTTTTGCTATGATACATAAATCTAGGTTTTGGTGTGCGATATAAATCTAGGTTTTGATAGACGTTATAATTCCAGGTATTGGTAAATTGTATAAATCTAGGTTTTGGTATACGATATAAATCTAGGTTTTGGTATGCGATATAAATCTAGGTTTTGGAATGCGATATAAATCTAGACGTTGATATACAATATAAATCTAGCTATTGGTATGTGATATAAATCTAAGTTTTGGTATGTGATATAAATCTGGGTGTTGGTATACTGTGTAAATCTACGTTTTCGTATGCCGTATAAATCGAGGTTTTGGTATATGGTATAAATCTAGGTTTTGGTATACGATATACATCTAGGTTTTGGTATACGGTATAAATCTAGGTTTTGGTATTCGTTATAAATCTAGGTTTTGGTATACGATATAAATATAGGTTTTGGTATTAGGAATAAATCTAGGTTTTGGCATACCGTATAATTCTAGGTTTTTGTATTCGATATAAATCTAGGTTTTGGCAAACAATATAAATTTAGATTTTTGTATATGATATAAATCTAGGTTTTGGTATACAGGATAAATATAGGTTTTCGTATACGGTATAAATCTAGGTTGTGGTTTAAGAGATAAATCTAGGTTTTGCTATGATATTACAATCTAGGTTTTGGTGTGCGATATAAATCTAGGCTTTGCTATACTATATAAATTTAGGTTTGGGTATACGATATAAATCTAGGTTTTGGTATGGGGTTTAAATCGAGGTTTTGGTATACGATATAAATCTAAGTTTTGGAATACGATATAAATCTAGGTATTGGTATTCTGTATAAATCTAGGGGTTCGTATACGGTATAAATCTAGGTTGTGGTTTACGAGATAAATCTAGGTTTTGCTATGATACATAAATCTAGGTTTTGGTGTGCGATATAAATCTAGGTTTTGATATACGTTATAAATCCAGGTATTGGTAAATTGTATAAATCTAGGTTTTGGTATACGATATAAATCTAGGTTTTGGAATACGAGATAAATCTAGGTTTTGCTATGATACATAAATCTAGGTTTTGGTATGCGATATAAATCTAGGTTTTGATATACGTAATAAATCCAGGTATTGGTAAATTGTATAAATCTAGGTTTTGGTATACGATATAAATCTAGGTTTTGGTATGCGATATAAATTTAGGAGTTTGGTATGCGATATAAATCTAGGCGTTGATATACAATATAAATCTAGCTATTGGTATGTGATATAAATCTAAGTTTTAGTATACGATATAAATCTAGGTTTTGGTATGTGATATAAATCTGGGTGTTGGTATACTGTGTAAATCTACGTTTTCGTATGCCGTATAAATCGAGGTTTTGGTATATGGTATAAATCTAGGTTTTGGTATACGATATAAATCTAGGATTTGATATACGGTATAAATCTAGGTTTTGGTATTCGATATAAATCTAGGCTTTGGTATACGGTATATATATAGGTTTTTTGGTATGGGGTTTAAATCGAGGTTTTGGTATACGATATAAATCTAGGTTTTGGAATACGATATAAATCTAGGTATTGGTATTCTGTATAAATCTAGGGGTTCGTATACGGTATAAATCTAGGTTGTGGTTTACGAGATAAATCTAGGTTTTGCTATGATACATAAATCTAGGTATTGGTGTGCGATATAAATCTAGGTTTTGATATACGTTATAAATCCAGGTATTGGTAAATTGTATAAATCTAGGTTTTGGCATACGATATAAATCTAGGTTTTGGAATACGAGATAAATCTAGGTTTTGCTATGATACATAAATCTAGGTTTTGGTATGCGATATAAATCTAGGTTTTGATATACGTTATAAATCCAGGTATTGGTAAATTGTATAAAACTAGGTTTTGGTATACGATATAAATCTAGGTTTTGGTATGCGATATAAATCTAGGAGTTTGGTATGCGATATAAATCTAGGCGTTGATATACAATATAAATCTAGCTATTGGTATGTGATATAAATCTGGGTGTTGGTATACTGTGTAAATCTACGTTTTCGTATGCCGTATAAATCGAGGTTTTGGTATATGGTATAAATCTAGGTTTTGGTATACGATATAAATCTAGGATTTGGTGTACGGTATAAATCTAGGTTTTGGTATTCGATATAAATCTAGGCTTTGGTATACGGTATATATATATGTTTTTTGGTATGCGGTATAAATCTAGGTTTTGTTATACGGTATAAATCTAGGTTTTGGTATGCGAGATAAATCTAGGTTTTGCTATGCTACATAAATCTAGGTTTTGGTGTGCGATATAAATCTAGGTTTTGGTATACGTTATAAATCCAGGTATTGGTAAATTGTATAAATCTAGGTTTTGGTATAAGATATAAATCAAAGTTTTGGTATACTATATAAATCTAGGTTTTGGTATACGATATAAATCTAGGTTTTAGTATGCGGTATAAATCTAGGTTTTGGTATGCGATATAAATCTATGCGTTGGTATTCAATATAAATCTAGGTTTTGATATGTGATATAAATCTAAGTTTTGGTATACGATATAAATCTGGGTATTGGTATGCTGTGTAAATCTAGGTTTTCGTATGCCGTATAAATCGAGGTTTTGGTAAGTGGTATAAATCTAGGTTTTGGTATACGATATAAATCTAGGTTTTGGTATTCGAAATAAATCTAGCTATTGGTATACGGTTTAAATCGAGGTTTTTGGTATGTGATATAAATCTAGGTTTTGGAATACGATATAAATCTAGGTATTGGTATTCTGTATAAATCTAGGGGTTCGTATACGGTATAAATCTAGGTTGTGGTTTACGAGATAAATCTAGGTTTTGATATGATACATAAATCTAGGTTTTGGTGTGCGATATAAATCTAGGTTTTGATATGTGATATAAATCTAAGTTTTGGTATACGATATAAATCTGGGTATTGGTATACTGTGTAAATCTAGGTTTTCGTATGCCGTATAAATGGAGGTTTTGGTAAGTGGTATAAATCTAGGTTTTGGTATACGATATAAATCTAGGTTTTGGTATTCGAAATAAATCTAGCTATTGGTATACGGTTTAAATCGAGGTTTTGGTATACGATATAAATCTAGGTTTTGGAATACGATATAAATCTAGAGATTGGTATCCTGTATAAATCTAGAGGTTCGTATACGGTATAAATCTAGGTTGTGGTTTACGAGATAAATCTAGGTTTTGCTATGATACATAAATCTAGGTTTTGGTGTGCGATATAAATCTAGGTTTTGATATGTGATATAAATCTAAGTTTTGGTATACGATATAAATCTGGTTATTGGTATACTGTGTAAATCTAGGTTTTCGTATGCCGTATAAATCGAAGTTTTGGTAAGTGGTATAAATCTAGGTTTTGGTATACGATATAAATCTAGGTTTTGGTATTCGATATAAATCTAGCTATTGGTATACGGTTTAAATCGAGGTTTTGGTATACGATATAAATCCAGGTTTTGGAATACGATATAAATCTAGGTTTTGGTATACGATATAAATCTAGGTTTTGGTATGTGATATAAATCTGGGTGTTGGTATACTGTGTAAATCTACGTTTTCGTATGCCGTATAAATCGAGGTTTTGGTAAGTGGTATAAATCTAGGTTTTGGTATACGATATAAATCAAAGTTTTGGTATACTATATAAATCTAGGTTTTGGTATACGATATAAATCTAGGTTTTGGTATGCGATATAAATCTATGCGTTGGTATTCAAAATAAATCTAGGTTTTGATATGTGATATAAATCTAAGTTTTGGTATACGATATAAATCTGGGTATTGGTATACTGTGTAAATCTAGGTTTTCGTATGCCGTATAAATCGAGGTTTTGGTATACGATATAAATCTAGGTTTTGGTATTCGATATAAATCTAGCTATTGGTATACGGTTTAAATCGAGGTTTTGGTATACGATATAAATCTAGGTTTTGGAATACGATATAAATCTAGGTATTGGTATTCTGTATAAATCTAGGGGTTCGTATACGGTATAAATCTAGGTTGTGGGTTACGAGATAATTCTAGGTTTTGCTATGATACATAAATCTAGGTTTTGGTGTGCGATATAAATCTAGGTTTTGATATGTGGTATAAATCTAAGTTTTGGTATACGATATAAATCTGGGTATTGGTATACTGTGTAAATCTAGGTTTCGTATGCCGTATAAATCGAGGTTTTGGTAAGTGGTATAAATCTAGGTTTTGGTATACGATATAAATCTAGGTTTTGGTATTCGATATAAATCTAGCTATTCGTATACGGTTTAAATCTAGGTTTTGGTATACGATATAAATCTAGGTTTTGGAATACGATATAAATCTAGGTATTGGTATTCTGTATAAATCTAGGGGTTCGTATACGGTATAAATCTAGGTTGTGGTTTACGAGATAATTCTAGGTTTTGTTATGATACATAAATCTAGGTTTTGGTGTGCGATATAAATCAAGGTTTTGATATGTGATATAAATCTATGTTTTGGTATACGATATAAATCTGGGTATTGGTATACTGTGTAAATCTAGGTTTTCGTATGCCGTATAAATCGAGGTTTTGGTATATGGTAAACATCTAGGTTTTGGTATACGATATAAATCTAGGATTTGGTATACGGTATAAATCTAGGTTTTGGTATTCGATATAAATCTAGGCTTTGGTATACGGAATATATAAAGGTTTTGGTATGCGGTAAAAATCTAGGTTTTGCTATACGGTATAAATCTAGGTTTTGGTATGCGAGATAAATCTAGGTTTTGCTATGCTACATAAATCTAGGTTTTGGTGTGCGATATAAATCTAGGTTTTGGTATACGTTATAAATCCAGGTATTGCTAAATTGTATAAATCTAGGTTTTGGTATAAGATATAAATCAAAGTTTGGTATAAGAAATAAATCAAAGTTTTGGTATACTATATAAATCTAGGTTTTGGTATACGATATAAATCTAGGTTTTGGTATACGGTATAAATCTGGGTTTTGGTATGCGATATAAATCTATGTGTTGGTATTCTATATAAATCTAGGTTTTGATATGTGATATAAATCTAAGTTTTGGTATCCGATATAAATCTGGGTATTGGTATACTGTGTAAATCTAGGTTTTCGTATGCCGTATAAATCGAGGTTTTGGTAAGTGGTATAAATCTAAGTTTTGATATACGTTATAAATCCAGGTATTGGTAAATTGTATAAATCTAGGTTTTGGTATACGATATAAATCTAGGTTTTGGTATGCGATATAAATCTAGGCGTTGATATACAATATAAATCTAGCTATTGGTTTGTGATATAAATCTAAGTTTTGGTATACGATATAAATCTAGGTTTTGGTATGTGATATGAATCTGGTTGTTGGTAAACTGTGTAAATCTAGGTTTTCGTATGCCGTATAAATCAAGGTTTTGGTATATGGTATGAATCTAGGTTTTGGTATACGATATAAATCTAGGTTTTGGTATACGGTATAAATCTAGGTTTTGGTATTCGATATAAATCTAGGCTTTGGTATACGGTATATATATAGGTTTTGGTATACGATATAAATCTAGGTTTTGGTATGTGATATAAATCTGGGTGTTGGTATACTGTGTAAATCTAGGTTTTCGTATGCCGTATAAATCGAGGTTTTGGTATATGGTATAAATCTAGGTTTTGATATACGATATAAATCTAGGTTTTGGTATACGGTATAAATCTAGGTTTTGGTATTCGATATAAATCTAGGCTTTGGCATACGGTATATATATAGGTTTTTTGGTATGCGGTATAAATCTAGGTTTTGTTATACGGTATAAATCTAGGTTTTGGTATGCGAGATAAATCTAGGTTTTGCTATGCTACATAAATCTAGGTTTTGGTGTGCGATATAAATCTAGGTTTTGGTATGCGTTATAAATCCAGGTATTGGTAAATTGTATAAATCTAGGTTTTGGTATAAGATATAAATCAAAGTTTTGGTATAAGATATAAATCTAGGTTTTGGTATACGATATAAATCTAGGTTTTGGTATACGGTATAAATCTAGGTTTTGGTATGCGATATAAATCTATGCGTTGGTATTCAATATAAATCTAGGTTTTGATATGTGATATAAATCTAAGTTTTGGTGTACGATATAAATCTGGGTATTGGTATACTGTGTAAATCTAGGTTTTCGTATGCCGTATAAATCGAGGTTTTGGTAAGTGGTATAAATATAGGTTTTGGTATACGATATAAATCTAGGTTTTGGTATTCGATATAAATCTAGCTATTGGTATACGGTTTAAATCGAGGTTTTGGTATACGATATAAATCTAGGTTTTGGAATACGATATAGATCTAGGTATTGGTATTCTGTATAAATCTAGGGGTTCGTATACGGTATAAATCTAGGTTGTGGTTTACGAGATAATTCTAGGTTTTGCTATGATACATAAATCTAGGTTTTGGTGTGCGATATAAATCTAGGTTTTGATATGTGATATAAATCTAAGTTTTGGTATACGATATAAATCTGGGTATTGGTATACTGTGTAAATCTAGATTTTCGTATGCCGTATAAATCGAGGTTTTGGTAAGTGGTATAAATCTAGGTTTTGGTATACAATATAAATCTAGGTTTTGGTATTCGATATAAATCTAGCTATTGGTATACGGTTTAAATCGAGGTTTTGGTATACGATATAAATCTAGGTTTTGGAATACGATATAAATCTAGGTATTGGTATTCTGTATAAATCTAGGGGTTCGTATACGGTATAAATCTAGGTTGTGGTTTACGAGATAATTCTAGGTTTTGCTATGATACATTAATCTAGGTTTTGGTGTGCGATATAAATCAAGGTTTTGATATGTGATATAAATCTAAGGTTTGGTATACGATATAAATCTGGGTATTGGTATACTGTGTAAATCTAGGTTTTCGTATGCCGTATAAATCGAGGTTTTGGTAAGTGGTATAAATCTAGGTTTTGGTATACGATATAAATCTAGGTTTTGGTATTCGATATAAATCTAGCTATTGGTATACGGTTTAAATCGAGGTTTTAGTATACGATATAAATCTAAGTTTTGGAATACGATATAAATCTAGGTATTGGTATTCTGTATAAATCTAGGGGTTCGTATACGGTATAAATCTAGGTTGTGGTTTACGAGATAATTCTAGGTTTTGCTATGATACATAAATCTAGGTTTTGGTGTGCGATATAAATCTAGGTTTTGATATGTGATATAAATCTAGGTTTTGGTATACGATATAAATCTAGGTTTTGGTATTCGATATAAATCTAGGTTTTGGTATTCGATATAAATCTAGCTATTGGTAAACGCTTTTAAATTAAGGTTTTGGTATACGATATAAATCTAGGTTTTGGAATACGATATAAATCTAGGTATTGGTATTCTGTATAAATATAGGGGTTCGTATACGGTACAAATCTAGGTTGTGGTTTACGAGATAAATCTAGGTTTTGGTATGCGATATAAATCTAGGTTTTGGTATGCGATATAAATCTAGGCGTTGATATACAATATAAATCTAACTATTGGTATGTGATATAAATCTAAGTTTTGGTATACGATATACATCTAGGTTTTGGTATTTGATATAAATCTGGGTGTTGGTATACTGTGTAAATCTAGGTTTTCGTATGCCGTATAAATCGAGGTTTTGGTATATGGTATAAATCTAGGTTGTGGTATACGATATAAATCTAGGTTTTGGTATACGGTATAAATCTAGGTTCTGGTATTCGATATAAATCTAAGCTTTGGTATACGGTATATATACAGGTTTTGGTATACGATATAAATCTAGGTTTTGGAATGTGATATAAATCTGTAAATCTAGGTTTTCGTATGCCGTATAAATCGAGATTTTGATAAGTGGTATAAATCTAGGTTTTGGTATGCGATATAAATCTAGGTTCTGGTATTCGATATAAATCTAACTATTGGTATACTGTATAAATCTAGGTTTTGGTATACTGTATAAATCTAGGTTTTGGCATACGAAATAAATCTAGACTTTGGTATACGATATAAATCAAAGTGTTGGTATACTATATAAATCTAGGTTCTGGCATACGATATAAATCTAAGTTTTGGTAAACGATATAAATCTAGGTATTTGTATTCTGTAGATTTTCGTATGCGGTATAAATCTGGGTTGTGGTTTACGAGATAAATCTAGGTTTTGGTATATGGGATAAATAAAGGTTTTGGTATACGATATAAATCTAGGTTTTGGTATATGATATAAATCTAGGTTTTGGTATGCAATATAAATCTAGGTTTTGGTATACAATATAAATCTAGGTTTTGGTATAGGGGATAAATATAGTTTTTGGTATACGGTATAAATATAGGTTTTGGTATACGGTATAAATCTAGGTTGTGGTTTACGAGATAAATCTAGGTTTTGCTATTGTATATAAATCTAGCATAAGATATAAATCTAGGTATTGGTATACGATATAAATCTATGTTTTGGCATATGGTATATATCTAGGTTTCGGTATGCGGTATAAACATAGATTTTGTTATACGGTATAAATCTAGGTACTGATATACTGTATAAATCTAGATGTTCGTATACGGTATAAATATAGGTTGGGGTATGCGATATAAATCTAGGTTTTGGTATTTGATATAAATCAAAGTTTTGGAATACTATATAATTGTAGGTTTTTTCCTAATCGATATAAATCTAGTTTTTGGTATGCGGTATAAAACTAAGATTTGGTATAAGATATAAATCTAGGTTTTGGAATACGATATAAATCTAGGTTTTATTGGTATATTGTATAAATCTAGGTGTTTTCGTATACGGTATAAATCTAGGTTGTGGTTTACGAGAAAAATCTAGGTTTTGCTCTATTACATAAAGCTAGGCTTTGGTATTTGATATAAATCTAGGTATTGGTATAGGGTATAAATCTAGTTTTCGTATACGATGTAAATCTAGGTGTTCGTATGCGGTATAAATCTAGGTTTTCGTATACGATATAAATCTAGGTTTTGCTATGCTACATAAATCTAGGTTTTGATGTGCGATATAAATCTAGGTTTTAATATACGATATAAATTTAGGTATTGGTATACTGTATAAATCTAGCTTTTCGTATACGGTTTAAATCTAGATTTTGGTGTAAGATATAAATCTAGGTTTTGGTATGCAGTATAAATCTAAGTATTGGTATTCGGTATAAATATAGGTTTTGGTATACGGTATAAATCTAGGTTTTGCTCTATTACATAAAGCTAGGTTTTGGTATGCGATATAAATCAAGGTTTTGGTATGCGATATAAATCTAGGTTTTGTTATACGGTATAAATCTAGGTTTTGGAATGCGATATAAAACTAGGTTTCGGTATAAGATATAAATCTAGGTTTTGGTATGGGGTTGAAATCTAGGTTTTGGTATATGACATAAATCTAGGTTGTGGTTTACGATAAAAATCTATGTTTTGCTCTATTACATAAATCTAGGTTTTGGTATGCGGTATAAATGGAGGTTTTGGTTTGTGGTATGACTATGAATATAGGTATTGGTATACTGTATAAATCTAGGTTTTCGTATACAGTATAAATCTAGGTTGTGGTTTATGAGATAAATCTAGGTTTTGCTATCCTACATAAATCTAGGTTCTGGTGTGCGATATAAATTTAGGTTTTGATATACGTTATAAATCCAGCTATTGGTATACGATGTAAATCTAGGTTTTTGTATACAGGATAAATATAGGTTTTGGTATACGATATAAATCTAGGTTTTGTCATGTGATATAATGTATTGGTAAACTGTGTAAATCTAGGTTTTCGTATGCCGTATATATCGAGGTTTTGGTATATGGTATAAATCTAGGTTTTGGTACACGATATAAATCGAGGTATTGGTATACGATATAAATCTAGGTTTTGGTATGCGATATAAATCTAGGTTTTGGTATTCGATATAAATCTAGCTATTAGTATACGGTATAAATCTAGGTTTTGGTACACGATATCAATCTAGCCATTGGTATACTGTATAAATCTAGGTTTTGGTATACTGTATAAATCAAGGTTTTCGACTACGAGATAAATCTAGGCTTTGGTATACGATATAAATCTAGGTTTTGGTAAACGATATAAATCAAGGTATTGGTATACTGTAGATTTTTGTATACGGTATAAATCTAGGTTGTGATTTACGAGATAAATTTAGGTTTTGCTATGGTACAAAAATCTAGGTTTTGGTGTGCGATATAAATCTAGGCTTTGCTATACATATAAATTTAGGATTTGGTATACGATATAAATCTAGGTTTTGGTATAAGATATAAATCTAGGTTTTGGTATTGTTTATAAATCTAACTTTTGATATACGATATAAATCTAGGTTTTGGTATACGGTGTAAATCTAGGTTTTTGTATACAGGATAAATATAGGTTTTGGTATACGATATAAATCTAGGTTTTGGTATGGGGTTGAAATCTAGGTTTTGGTATATGACATAAATCTAGGTTGTGGTTTACGATAAAAATCTATGTTTTGCTCTATTACATAAATCTAGGTTTTGGTATGCGGTATAAATGGAGGTTTTGGTTTGTGGTATGACTATGAATATAGGTATTGGTATACTGTATAAATCTAGGTTTTCGTATACAGTATAAATCTAGGTTGTGGTTTATGAGATAAATCTAGGTTTTGCTATCCTACATAAATCTAGGTTCTGGTGTGCGATATAAATTTAGGTTTTGATATACGTTATAAATCCAGCTATTGGTATACGATGTAAATCTAGGTTTTTGTATACAGGATAAATATAGGTTTTGGTATACGATATAAATCTAGGTTTTGTCATGTGATATAATGTATTGGTAAACTGTGTAAATCTAGGTTTTCGTATGCCGTATATATCGAGGTTTTGGTATATGGTATAAATCTAGGTTTTGGTACACGATATAAATCGAGGTATTGGTATACGATATAAATCTAGGTTTTGGTATGCGATATAAATCTAGGTTTTGGTATTCGATATAAATCTAGCTATTAGTATACGGTATAAATCTAGGTTTTGGTACACGATATCAATCTAGCCATTGGTATACTGTATAAATCTAGGTTTTGGTATACTGTATAAATCAAGGTTTTCGACTACGAGATAAATCTAGGCTTTGGTATACGATATAAATCTAGGTTTTGGTAAACGATATAAATCAAGGTATTGGTATACTGTAGATTTTTGTATACGGTATAAATCTAGGTTGTGGTTTACGAGATAAATTTAGGTTTTGCTATGGTACAAAAATCTAGGTTTTGGTGTGCGATATAAATCTAGGCTTTGCTATACATATAAATTTAGGATTTGGTATACGATATAAATCTAGGTTTTGGTATAAGATATAAATCTAGGTTTTGGTATTGTTTATAAATCTAGCTTTTGATATACGATATAAATCTAGGTTTTGGTATACGGTGTAAATCTAGGTTTTTGTATACAGGATAAATATAGGTTTTGGTATACGATATAAATCTAGGTTTTGGTATACGGGATAAATATAGGTTTTGGTATAAGGAATAAATCTAGGTTTTGGTATACCGTATAATTCTAGGTTTTTGTATTCGATATAAATCTAGGTTTTGGCAAACAATATAAATTTAGATTTTTGTATATGATATAAATCTATGTTTTGGTGTACGGGATAAATATAGGTTTTGGTATAAGGAATAAATCTAGGTTTTGGTATACCGTATATTTCTAGGTTTTTGTATTCGATATAAATCTAGGTTTTGGCAAACAATATAAATTTAGATTTTTGTATATGATATAAATCTAGGTTTTGGTATACAGGATAAATATAGGTTTTCGTATACGGTATAAATCTAGGTTGTGGTTTAAGAGATAAATCTAGATTTTGTTATACTGTATAAATTTAGGCTTTGGTGTACGATATAAATCTAGGTTTTGGAATACGATATAAATCTAGGTATTGGTATACTGTATAAATCTAGGTGTTCGTATACAATAAAAATCTAGGTTGTGGTTTACGAGATAAATCTAGGTTTTGCTATGCTACATAAATCTAGGTTCTGGTTTGCGATATAAATTTAGGTTTTAATATACGCTATAAATCCAGGTATTGGTATACGATGTAAATCTAGGTTTTTGTATACAGGTTAAATATAGCTTTTGGTATACGATATAAATCTAGGTTTTAGTATACGGGATAAATCTAGGTTTTGGTATAAATCTAGCTTTTGTCATGTGATATAAATCTGGGTATTGGTATACTGTGTAAATCTAGGTTTTCGTATGCCGTATAAATCGAGGTTTTGGTATATGGTATAAATCTAGGTATTGGTACACGATATAAATCGAGGTTTTGGTATAGGATATAAATCTAGGTTTTGGTATACGATATAAATCTAGGTTTTGGTATTCGATATAAATCTAGCTATTAGTATACGGGATAAATATAGGTTTTGGTATACGATATAAATCTAGGTTTTGGAATACGATATAAATCTAGGTATTGGTATTCTGTATAAATCTAGGGGTTCGTATACGGTATAAATCTAGGTTGTGGTTTACGAGATAAATCTAGGTTTTGCGATAATACATAAATCTAGGTTTTGGTGTGCGATATAAATCTAGGTTTTGATATACGTTATAAATCCAGGTATTGGTAAATTGTATAAATCCAGGTTTTGGTATACAATATAAATCTAGGTTTTGGAATACGATATAAATCTAGGTATTGGTATTCTGTATAAATCTAGGGGTTCGTATACGGTATAAATCTAGGTTTTGGAAAACGATATAAATCTAGGTATTGGTATTCTGTATAAATCTAGGGGTTCGTATACGGTATAAATCTAGGTTTTGGTATGCGATATAAATCTAGGTTTTGGTATGCGATATAAATCTAGACGTTGATATACAATATAAATCTAGCTATTGGTATGTGATATAAATCTAAGTTTTGGAATACGATATAAATCTAGGTTTTGGTATGTGATATAAATCTGGGTTTTGGTATACGATATAAATCAAAGTTTTGGTATACTATATAAATCTAGGTTTTTGCATACGATATAAATCTAGGTTTTGGTAAACGATATAAATCTAGGTTTTGGTATACGATATAAATCAAAGTTTTGGTATACTATATAAATCTAGGTTTTTGCATACGATATAAATCTAGGTTTTGGTAAACGATATAAATCTAGGTTTTGGTAAACGATATAAATCAAGGTATTGGTATACTGTAGATTTTCGTATACGGTATAAATCTAGGTTGTGGTTTACGAGATAAATTTAGGTTTTGCTATGGTACAAAAATCTAGGTTTTGGTGTGCGATATAAATCTAGGCTTTGCTATACATATAAATTCAGGATTTGGTATACGATATAAATCTAGGTTTTGGTATAAGATATAAATCTAGGTTTTGGTATTGTTTATAAATCTAGCTTTTGAAATACGATATAAATCTAGGTTTTGGTATACGATGTAAATCTAGGTTTTTGTATACAGGATACATATAGGTTTTGGTATACGATATAAATCTAAGTTTTGGAATACGGGATAAATATTGATTTTGGTATAAGGAATAAATCTAGGTTTTGGTATACCGTATAATTCTAGGTTTTTGTATTCGATATAAATCTAGGTTTTGGCAAACAATATAAATTTAAATTTTTGTATATGATATAAATCTAGGTTTTGGTATACGGGATAAATATAGGTTTTGGTATAAGGAATAAATCTAGGTTTTGGTATACCGTATAATTCTAGGTTTTTGTATTCGATATAAATCTAGGTTTTGGCAAACAATATAAATTTAGATTTTTGTATATGATATAAATCTAGGTTTTGGTATACAGGATAAATATAGGTTTTCGTATACGGTATAAATCTAGGTTGTGGTTTAAGAGATAAATCTAGGCTTTGCTATGATACAAAAATCTAGGTTTTGGTGTGCGATATAAATCTAGGCTTTGCTATACTGTATAAATTTAGGCTTTGGTATACGATATAAATCTAGGTTTTGGAATACGATATAAATCTGGGTATTGGTATACGGTATAAATCTAGGTGTTCGTATACAATAAAAATCTAGGTTGTGGTTTACGAGATAAATCTAGGTTTTGCTATGCTACATAAATCTAGGTTCTGGTGTGCGATATAACTTTAGGTTTTGATATACGCTATAAATCCAGGTATTGGTATACGATGTAAATCAAGGTTTTTGAATACAGGATAAATATAGCTTTTGGTAAACGATATAAATCTAGGTTTTAGTATACAGGAAAAATCTAGGTTTTGGTATAAATCTAGGTTTTGTCATGTGATATAAATCTGGGTATTGGTATTCTGTGTAAATCTAGGTTTTCGTATGCCGTATAAATCGAGATTTTGGTATATGGTTTAAATCTAGGTTTTGGTATACGAAATAAATCTAGGTTTTGGTATACGATATAAATCAAGGTTTTGGTATTCTGTATAAATCTAGGGGTTCGTATACGGTATAAATCTAGGTTGTGGTTTACGAGATAAATCTAGGTTTTGCTATGATACATAAATCTAGGTTTTGGTATACGATATAAATCTACGTTTTGGAATACGATATAAATCTAGGTATTGGTATTCTGTATAAATCTAGGGGTTCGTATACGGTATAAATCTAGGTTGTGGTTTACGAGATAAATCTAGGTTTTGCTATGATACATAAATCTAGGTTTTGGTGTGCGATATAAATCTAGGTTTTGATATACGTTATAAATCCAGGTATTGGTAAATTGTATAAATCTAGGTTTTGGTATACGATACAAATCTAGGTTTTGGAATACGATATAAATCTAGGTATTGGTATTCTGTATAAATCTAGGGGTTCGTATACGGTATAAATCTAGGTTTTGGAATACGATATAAATCTAGGTATTGGTATTCTGTATAAATATAGGGGTTCGTATACGGTATAAATCTAGGTTTTGGTATGCGATATAAATCTAGGTTTTGGTATGCGATATAAATCTAGACGTTGATATACAATATAAATCTAGCTATTGGTATGTGATATAAATCTAAGTTTTGGTATACGATATAAATCTAGGTTTTGGTATGTGATATAAATCTGGGTGTTGGTATACTGTGTAAATCTACGTTTTCGTATGCCGTATAAATCGAGGTTTAGGTATATGGTATAAATCTAGGTTTTGGTATACGATATAAATCAAAGTTTTGGTATACTATATAAATCTAAGTTTTTGCATACGATATAAATCTAGGTTTTGGTAAACGATATAAATCTAGGTTTTGGTAAACGATATAAATCAAGGTATTGGTATATTGTAGATTTTCGTATACGGTATAAATTTAGGTTGTGGTTTACGAGATAAATTTAGGTTTTGCTATGGTACAAAAATCTAGGTTTTGGTGTGCGATATAAATCTAGGCTTTGCTATACATATAAATTCAGGATTTGGTATACGATATAAATCTAGGTTTTGGTATACGATGTAAATCTAGGTTTTTGTATACAGGATAAATATAGGTTTTGGTATAAGGAATAAAACTAGGTTTTGGTATAAGGAATAAAACTAGGTTTTGGTATACCGTATAATTCTAGGTTTTTGTATTCGATATAAATCTAGGTTTTGGCAAACAATATAAATTTAGATTTTTGTATATGATATAAATCTAGGTTTTGATATACCGGATAAATATAGGTTTTGGTATAAGGAATAAATCTAGGTTTTGGTATACCGTATAATTCTAGGTTTTTGTATCCGATATAAATCTAGGTTTTGGCAAACAATTTAAATTTAGATTTTTGTATATGATATAAATCTAGGTTTTGGTATACAGGATAAATATAGGTTTTCGTATACGGTATAAATCTAGGTTGTGGTTTAAGAGATAAATCTAGGTTTTGCTATGATACAAAATCTAGGTTTTGGTGTGCGATATAAATCTAGGCTTTGCAATACTGTATAAATTTAGGTTTTGGTATACGATATAAATCTAGGTTTTGGAATACGATATAAATCTAGGTATTGGTATACGGTATAAATCTAGGTGTTCGTATACAATAAAAATCTAGGTTGTGGTATACGATATAAATCTAGGTTTTGTCATGTGATATAAATCTGGGTATTGGTATACTGTGTAAATCTAGGTTTTCGTATGCGGTATAAATCGAGATTTTGGTAAATGGTATAAATCTAGGTATTGGTACACGATATAAATCGAGGTTTTGGTATAAGGTATATATAAAGGTTTTGGTATACGATATAAATCTAGGTTTTGGTATACGATATAAATCAAGGTTTTGGTATTCTGTATAAATCTAGGGGTTCGTATACGGTATAAATCTAGGTTGTGGTTTACGAGTCAAATCTAGGTTTTGCTATGATACAAAAATCTAATTTGGGGTGCGATATAAAACTAGATTTGGTATAAGATATAAATCTAGGTTTTGGTATGGGGTTTAAATCGAGGTTTTGGTATACGATATAAATCTAGGTTTTGGTATACGATATAAATCTTGGTTTTGGTATGCAATATAAATCTAGGATTTGGTGTACGGTATAAACATAGATTTTGTTATACGGTATAAATCTAGGTTTTGGTATTGGGTTTAAATCAAGGTTTTGCTATACGATTTTAATCTAGGTTTTGGTATACGATATAAATCTAGGTATTGGTATACTGTATAAATCTAGATGTTCGTATACGGTATAAATATAGGTTGGGGTATGCGATATAAATCTAGGTTTTGGTATTTGATATAAATCAAAGTTTTGGTATACTATATAATTCTAGGTTTTTTCTTAATCGATATAAACCTAGATTTTGGTTTAAGATATAAATCTAGGTTTTGGTATGGGGTTTTGGTATACGATATAAATCTAGGTTTTGGAATACGATATATATCTAGGTATTGGTATATTGTATAAATCTAGGTGTTCGTATACGGTTGTGGTTTACGAGAAAAATCTAGGTTTTGCTCTATTACATAAAGCTAGGCTTTGGTATTTGATATAAATCTAGGTATTGGTATAGGGTATAAATCTAGTTTTCGTATACGTGTAAATCTAGGTGTTCGTATACGGTATAAATCTAGGTTTTCGTATACTGTATAAATCTAGGTTTTGCTATGCTACATAAATCTAGGTTTTGGTGTGCGATATAAATCTAGGTTTTAATATACGATATAAATTTAGGTATTGGTATACTGTATAAATCTAGCTTTTCGTATACGGTTTAAATCTAGATTTGGTGTAAGATATAAATCTAGGTTTTCGTATGCAGTATAAATCTAGGTTTTGCTATACGGTATAAATCTAGGTTTTGGCATGCGAGATAAATCTAGGTTTTGCTATGCTACATAAATCTAGGTTTTGGTGTGCGATATAAATCTAAGTTTTGGTATACGTTATAAATCCAGGTATTGGTAAATTGTATAAATCTAGGTTTTGGTATACGATATAAATCTAGGCGTTGGTATTCAATATAAATGTAGGTTTTGATATGTGATATAAATCTAAGTTTTGGTATACGATATAAATCTGGGTATTAGTATACTGTGTAAATTTAGGTTTTCGTATGCCGTATAAATCTAGGTTTTGGTAAGTGGTATAAATCTAGGTTTTGGTATACGATATAAATCTAGGGTTTGGTATTCGATATAAATCTAGCTATTGGTATACGCTTTTAAATCAAGGTTTTGGTATACGATATAAATCTATGTTTTGGAAAACGATATAAATCTAGGTATTGGTATTCTGTATAAATCTAGGGGTTCGTATACGGTATAAATCTAGGTTGTGGTTTATGAGATAAATCTAGGTTTCGCTATGATACATAAATCTAGGTTTTGGTGTGCTATATAAATCTAGGTTTTGATATAGGTTATAAATCTAGGTTTTGGTATGCGATATAAATCTAGGCGTTGATATACAATATAAATCTAGCTATTGGTATGTGATATAAATCTAAGTTTTGGTATACGATATAAATCTAGGTTTTGGTATTTGATATAAATCTGGGTGTTGGTATACTGTGTAAATCTAGGTTTTCGTATGCCGTATAAATCGAGGTTTTAGTATATGGTATAAATCTAGGTTTTGATATACGATATAAATCTAGGTTTTGGTATACGGTTTAAATCTAGGTTTTGGTATTCGATATAAATCTAGGCTTTGGTATACGGTATATATATAGGTTTTGGTATACGATATAAATCTAGGTTTTGGAATATGATATAAATCTGGGTGTTGGTATACTGTGTAAATCTAGGTTTTCGTATGCCGTATAAATTGAGGTTTTGGTAAGTGGTATTAATCTAGGTTTTGGTATGCGATATAAATCTAGGTTTTGGTATTCGATATAAATCTAACTATTGGTATACGGTATAAATCTAGGTTTTGGTACACGATATCAATCTAGGCATTGGTATACTGTATAAATCTAGGTTTTGGTATACTGTATAAATCTAGGTTTTGTCATACGAAATAAATCTAGACTTTGGTATACGATATAAATCAAAGTTTTGGTATACTATATAAATCTAGGTTCTGGCATACGATATAAATCTAGGTTTTGATATACGTTATAAATCTAGGTTTTGGTATGTGATATAAATCTAAGTTTTGGTATACGATATAAATCTAGGTTTTGGTATTTGATATAAATCTGGGTGTTGGTATACTGTGTAAATCTAGGTTTCCGTATGCCATATAAATCGAGGTTTTAGTATATGGTATAAATCTAGGTTTTAGTATACGATATAAATCTAGGTTTTGGTATGCGATATAAATCTAGGTTTTGGTATGTGATACAAATCTAGGCGTTGATATACAATATAAATCTAGCTATTGGTATGTGATATAAATCTAAGTTTTGGTATACGATATAAATCTAGGTTTTGGTATTTGATATAAATCTGGGTGTTGGTATAATGTGTAAATCTAGGTTTTCGTATGCCGTATAAATCGAGGTTTTAGTATATGGTATAAATCTAGGTTTTGATATACGATATAAATCTAGGTTTTGGTATACGGTTTAAATCTAGGTTTTGGTATTCGATATAAATCTAGGCTTTGGTATACGGTATATATATAGGTTTTGGTATACGATATAAATCTAGGTTTTGGAATATGATATACATCTGGGTGTTGGTATACTGTGTAAATCTAGGTTTTCGTATGCCGTATAAATCGAGGTTTTGGTAAGTGGTATAAATCTAGGTTTTGGTATGCGATATAAATCTAGGTTTTGGTATTCGATATAAATCTAACTATTAGTATACGGTATACATCTAGGTTTTGGTACACGATATCAATCTAGGCATTGGTATTCTGTATAAATCTAGGTTTTGGTATACTGTATAAATCTAGGTTTTGGCATACGAAATAAATCTAGATTTTGGTATACGATATAAATCAAAGTTTTGGTATACTATATAAATCTATGTTCTGGCATACGATATAAATCTAGGTTTTGATATACGTTATAAATCTAGGTTTTGGTATGCGATATAAATCTAGGCGTTGATATACAATATAAATCTAGCTATTGGTATGTGATATAAATCTAAGTTTTGGTATACGATATAAATCTAGGTTTTGGTATTTGATATAAATCTTGGTGTTGGTATACTGTGTAAATCTAGGTTTTCGTATGCGTATAAATCGAGGTTTTAGTATATGGTATAAATCTAGGTTTTGATATACGATATAAATCTAGGTTTTGGTATACGGTTTAAATCTAGGTTTTGGTATTCGATATAAATCTAGGCTTTGTAATACGGTATATATATAGGTTTTGGTATACGATATAAATCTAGGTTTTGGAATATGATATAAATCTGGGTGTTGGTATACTGTGTAAATCTAGGTTTTGGTATGCCGTATAAATTGAGGTTTTGGTAAGTGGTATAAATCTAGGTTTTGGTATGCGATATAAATCTAGGTTTTGGTATTCGATATAAATCTAACTATTGGTATACGGTATAAATCTAGGTTTTGGTACACGATATCAATCTAGGCATTGGTATACTGTATAAATCTAGGTTTTGGTATACTGTATAAATCGAGGTTTTGTCATACGAAATAAATCTAGACTTTGGTATACGATATAAATCAAAGTTTTGGTATACTATATAAATCTAGGTTCTGGCATACGATATAAATCTAGGTTTTGATATACGTTATAAATCTAGGTTTTGGTATGTGATATAAATCTAAGTTTTGGTATACGATATAAATCTAGGTTTTGGTATTTGATATAAATCTGGGTGTTGGTATACTGTGTAAATCTAGGTTTTCGTATGCCGTATAAATCGAGGTTTTAGTATATGGTATAAATCTAGGTTTTGGTATACGATATAAATCTAGGTTTTGCTATGCTACATAAATCTAGGTTTTGGTGTGCGATATAAATCTAAGTTTTGGTATACGTTATAAATCCAGGTATTGGTAAATTGAATAAATCTAGGTTTTGGTATAAGATATAAATCAAAGTTTTGGTATACGGTATAAATCTAGGTTTTGGTATGCGATATAAATCTAGGCGTTGGTATTCAATATAAATCTAGGTTTTGATATGTGATATAAATCTAAGTTTTGGTATACGATCTAAATCTGGGTATTGGTATACTGTGTAAATCTAGGTTTTCGTATGCCGTATAAATCGAGGTTTTGGTAAGTGGTATAAATCTAGGTTTTGGTATACGATATAAATCTAGGTTTTGGTATTCGATATAAATCTAGCTATTGGTATACGCTTTTAAATCAAGGTTTTGCAATACGATTTAAATCTAGGTTTTAGTATACGATATAAATCTAGGTATTGGTATACTGTATAAATCTAGATGTTCGTATACGGTATAAATATAGGTTGGGGTATGCGATATAAATCTAGGTTTTGGTATTTGATATAAATCAAAGTTTTGGTATACTATATAATTCTAAGTTTTTTCTTAATCGATATAAACCTAGATTTTGGTATAAGATATAAATCTAGGTTTTGGTATGGTGTTTTGGTATACGATATAAATCTAGGTTTTGGAATACGATATATATCTAGGTATTGGTATATTGTATAAATCTAGGTGTTCGTATACGGTTGTGGTTTACGAGAAAAATCTAGGTTTTGCTCTATTACATAAAGCTAGGCTTTGGTATTTGATATAAATCTAGGTATTGGTATAGCGTATAAATCTAGTTTTCGTATACGGTGTAAATCTAGGTGTTCGTATACGGTATAAATCTAGGTTTTCGTATACGGTATAAATCAAGGTTTTGCTATGCTACATAAATCTAGGTTTTGGTGTGCGATATAAATCTAGGTTTTAATATACGATATACATTTAGGTATTGGTATACTGTATAAATCTAGCTTTTCGTATACGGTTTAAATCTAGATTTTGTGTAAGATATAAATCTAGGTTTTGCTATACGGTATAAATCTATGTTTTGATATGCGAGATAAATCTAGGTTTTGCTATGCTACATAAATCTAGGTTTTGGTGTGCGATATAAATCTAAGTTTTGGTATACGTTATAAATCCAGGTATTGGTAAATTGTATAAATCTAGGTTTTGGTATAAGATATAAATCAAAGTTTTGGTATACTATATAAATCAAAGTTTTGGTATACGATATAAATCTAGGTTTTGGTATACGGTATAAATCTAGGTTTTGGTATGCGATATAAATCTAGGCGTTGGTATTCAATATAAATCTAGGTTTTGATATGTGATATAAATCTAAGTTTTGGTATACGATCTAAATCTGGGCATTGGTATACTGTGTAAATCTAGGTTTTCGTATGCCGAATAAATCGAGGTTTTGGTAAGTGGTATAAATCTAGGTTTTGGTATACGATATAAATCTAGGTTTCGGTATTCGATATAAATCTAGCTATTGGTATACGCTTTTAAATCAAGGTTTTGGTATACGATATAAATCTAGGTTTTGGTATATGGGATAAATATAGGTTTTGGTATACGATATAAATCTAGGTTTTGGCATACGGTATAAATATATGTTTTGGAATACGGTATGAATATATGTTTTGGTATACTGTATAATTCTAGGTTTTTGTATTCGATATAAATCTAGGTTTTGGCAAACAATATAAATCTAGGTTTTGGCAAACAATATAAATCTAGGTTTTTGTATATGATATAAATCTAGGTTTTGGTATGCAATATAAATCTAGGTTTTGGTATACGGTATAAATCTAGGTTTTGGTACACGATATCAATCTAGGCATTGGTATACTGTTTAAATCTAGGTTTTGGTATACTGTATAAATCTAGGTTTTGGCATACGAAATAAATCTAGACTTTGGTATACGATATAAATCAAAGTTTTGGTATACTATATAAATCTAGGTTCTGGCATACGATATAAATCTAGGTTTTGGTAAACGATATAAATCTAGGTATTGGTATTCAGTAGATTTTCGTATACGGACTAAATCTGGGTTGTGGTTTACGAGATAATTCTAGGTTTTGGTATATGGGATAAACATAGGTTTTGTTATACGATATAAATCTAGGTTTTGGTATATGGGATAAATATAGGTTTTGGTATACGATATAAATCTAGGTTTTGGCATACGGTATAAATATAGGTTTTGGAATACGGTATGAATATATGTTTTGGTATACTGTATAATTCTAGGTTTTTGTATTCGATATAAATCTAGGTTTTGGCAAACAATATAAATCTAGGTTTTTGTATATGATATAAATCTAGGTTTTGGTATGCAATATAAATCTAGGTTTTGGTATACGATATAAATCTAGGTTTTGGTATAGGGAATAAATAAAGTTTTTGGTATACGGTATAAATATAGGTTTTGGTATACGGTATAAATCTAGGTTGTGGTTTACGAAATAAATCTAGGTTTTACTATAGTATATAAATCTAGCATAAGATATAAATCTAGGTATTGGTATACGATATAAATCTATGTTTTGGCATACGGTATATATCTAGGTTTTGGTGTACGGTATAAACATAGATTTTGTTATACGGTATAAATCTAGGTTTTGGTATTGGGTTTAAATCAAGGTTTTGATATGCGATTTAAATCTAGGTTTTGGTATACGATATAAATCTAGGTATTGGTATACTGTATAAATCTAGATGTTCGTATACGGTATAAATATAGGTTGGGGTATGCGATATAAATCTAGGTTTTGGTATTTGATATAAATCAAAGTTTTGGTATACTCTATAATTCTAGGTTTTTTCGTAATCGATATAAACCTAGATTTTGGTATAAGATATAAATCTAGGTTTTGGTATACGATATAAATCTAGGTATTGGTATACTGTATAAATCTAGATGTTCGTATACGGTATAAATATAGGTTGGGGTATGCGATATAAATCTAGGTTTTGGTATTTGATATAAATCAAAGTTTTGGTATACTCTATAATTCTAGGTTTTTTCGTAATCGATATAAACCTAGATTTTGATATAAGATATAAATCTAGGTTTTGGTATGGGGTTTTGGTATACGATATAAATCTAGGTTTTGGAATACGATATATATCTAGGTATTGGTATATTGTATAAATCTAGGTGTTCGTATACGGTTGTGGTTTCCTAGAAAAATATAGGTTTTGCTCTATTACATAAAGCTAGGCTTTGGTATTTGATATAAATCTAGGTATTGGTATTTGGTATAAATCTAGTTTTCGTATACGGTGTTAATCTAGGTGTTCGTATACGGTATAAATCTAGGTTTTCGTATACGGTATAAATCTAGGTTTTGCTATGCTACATAAATCTAGGTTTTGGTGTGCGATATAAATCTAGGTTTTAATATACGATATAAATTTAGGTATTGGTATACTGTATAAATCTAGCTTTTCGTATACGGTTTAAATATAGATTTGGTGTAAGATATAAATCTAGGTTTTCGTATGCAGTATAAATCTAGGTTTTGTTATACGGTATAAATCTAGGTTTTGGTATGCGAGATAAATCTAGGTTTTGCTATGCTACATAAATCTAGGTTTTGGTGTGCGAAATAAATCTAAGTTTTGGTATACTATATAAATCTAGGTTCTGGCATACGATATAAATCTAGGTTTTGGTAAACGATATAAATCTAGGTATTGGTATTCTGTAGATTTTCGTATACGGACTAAATCTGGGTTGTGGTTTACGAGATAATTCTAGGTTTTGGTATATGGGATAAACATAGGTTTTGTTATACGATATAAATCTAGGTTTTGGCATATGGGATAAATATAGGTTTTGGTATACGATATAAATCTAGGTTTTGGCATACGGTATAAATATAGGTTTTGGAATACGGTATGAATATATGTTTTGGTATACTGTATAATTCTAGGTTTTTGTATTCGATATAAATCTAGGTTTTGGCAAACAATATAAATCTAGGTTTTTGTATATGATATAAATCTAGGTTTTGGTATGCAATATAAATCTAGGTTTTGGTATACGATATAAATCTAGGTTTTGGTATAGGGAATAAATAAAGTTTTTGGTATACGGTATAAATATAGGTTTTGGTATACGGTATAAATCTAGGTTGTGGTTTACGAAATAAATCTAGGTTTTACTATAGTATATAAATCTAGCATAAGATATAAATCTAGGTATTGGTATACGATATAAATCTATGTTTTGGCATACGGTATATATCTAGGTTTTGGTGTACGGTATAAACATAGATTTTGTTATACGGTATAAATCTAGGTTTTGGTATTGGGTTTAAATCAAGGTTTTGATATACGATTTAAATCTAGGTTTTGGTATACGATATAAATCTAGGTATTGGTATACTGTATAAATCTAGATGTTCGTATACGGTATAAATATAGGTTGGGGTATGCGATATAAATCTAGGTTTTGGTATTTGATATAAATCAAAGTTTTGGTATACTCTATAATTCTAGGTTTTTTCGTAATCGATATAAACCTAGATTTTGGTATAAGATATAAATCTAGGTTTTGGTATACGATATAAATCTAGGTATTGGTATACTGTATAAATCTAGATGTTCGTATACGGTATAAATATAGGTTGGGGTATGCGATATAAATCTAGGTTTTGGTATTTGATATAAATCAAAGTTTTGGTATACTCTATAATTCTAGGTTTTTTCGTAATCGATATAAACCTAGATTTTGATATAAGATATAAATCTAGGTTTTGGTATGGGGTTTTGGTATACGATATAAATCTAGGTTTTGGAATACGATATATATCTAGGTATTGGTATATTGTATAAATCTAGGTGTTCGTATACGGTTGTGGTTTACTAGAAAAATCTAGGTTTTGCTCTATTACATAAAGCTAGGCTTTGGTATTTGATATAAATCTAGGTATTGGTATAGGGTATAAATCTAGTTTTCGTATACGGTGTTAATCTAGGTGTTCGTATACGGTATAAATCTAGGTTTTCGTATACGGTATAAATCTAGGTTTTGCTATGCTACATAAATCTAGGTTTTGGTGTGCGATATAAATCTAGGTTTTAATATACGATATAAATTTAGGTATTGGTATACTGTATAAATCTAGCTTTTCGTATACGGTTTAAATATAGATTTGGTGTAAGATATAAATCTAGGTTTTCGTATGCAGTATAAATCTAGGTTTTGTTATACGGTATAAATCTAGGTTTTGGTATGCGAGATAAATCTAGGTTTTGCTATGCTACATAAATCTAGGTTTTGGTGTGCGAAATAAATCTAAGTTTTGGTATACTATATAAATCTAGGTTCTGGCATACGATATAAATCTAGGTTTTGGTAAACGATATAAATCTAGGTATTGGTATTCTGTAGATTTTCGTATACGGACTAAATCTGGGTTGTGGTTTACGAGATAATTCTAGGTTTTGGTATATGGGATAAACATAGGTTTTGTTATACGATATAAATCTAGGTTTTGGTATATGGGATAAATATAGGTTTTGGTATACGATATAAATCTAGGTTTTGGCATACGGTATAAATATAGGTTTTGGAATACGGTATGAATATATGTTTTGGTATACTGTATAATTCTAGGTTTTTGTATTCGATATAAATCTAGGTTTTGGCAAACAATATAAATCTAGGTTTTTGTATATGATATAAATCTAGGTTTTGGTATGCAATATAAATCTAGGTTTTGGTATACGATATAAATCTAGGTTTTGGTATAGGGAATAAATAAAGTTTTTGGTATACGGTATAAATATAGGTTTTGGTATACGGTATAAATCTAGGTTGTGGTTTACGAAATAAATCTAGGTTTTACTATAGTATATAAATCTAGCATAAGATATAAATCTAGGTATTGGTATACGATATAAATCTATGTTTTGGCATACGGTATATATCTAGGTTTTGGTGTACGGTATAAACATAGATTTTGTTATACGGTATAAATCTAGGTTTTGGTATTGGGTTTAAATCAAGGTTTTGATATACGATTTAAATCTAGGTTTTGGTATACGATATAAATCTAGGTATTGGTATACTGTATAAATCTAGATGTTCGTATACGGTATAAATATAGGTTGGGGTATGCGATATAAATCTAGGTTTTGGTATTTGATATAAATCAAAGTTTTGGTATACTCTATAATTCTAGGTTTTTTCGTAATCGATATAAACCTAGATTTTGGTATAAGATATAAATCTAGGTTTTGGTATACGATATAAATCTAGGTATTGGTATACTGTATAAATCTAGATGTTCGTATACGGTATAAATATAGGTTGGGGTATGCGATATAAATCTAGGTTTTGGTATTTGATATAAATCAAAGTTTTGGTATACTCTATAATTCTAGGTTTTTTCGTAATCGATATAAACCTAGATTTTGATATAAGATATAAATCTAGGTTTTGGTATGGGGTTTTGGTATACGATATAAATCTAGGTTTTGGAATACGATATATATCTAGGTATTGGTATATTGTATAAATCTAGGTGTTCGTATACGGTTGTGGTTTACTAGAAAAATCTAGGTTTTGCTCTATTACATAAAGCTAGGCTTTGGTATTTGATATAAATCTAGGTATTGGTATAGGGTATAAATCTAGTTTTCGTATACGGTGTTAATCTAGGTGTTCGTATACGGTATAAATCTAGGTTTTCGTATACGGTATAAATCTAGGTTTTGCTATGCTACATAAATCTAGGTTTTGGTGTGCGATATAAATCTAGGTTTTAATATACGATATAAATTTAGGTATTGGTATACTGTATAAATCTAGCTTTTCGTATACGGTTTAAATATAGATTTGGTGTAAGATATAAATCTAGGTTTTCGTATGCAGTATAAATCTAGGTTTTGTTATACGGTATAAATCTAGGTTTTGGTATGCGAGATAAATCTAGGTTTTGCTATGCTACATAAATCTAGGTTTTGGTGTGCGATATAAATCTAAGTTTTGGTATACGTTATAAATCCAGGTATTGGTAAATTGTATAAATCTAGGTTTTGGTATACGATATAAATCTAGGTTTTGGTATACGGTATAAATATAAGTTTTGGTATGCGATATAAATCTAGGCGTTGGTATTCAATATAAATCTAGGTTTTGATATGTGATATAAATCTAAGTTTTGGTATGCGATATAAATCTAGGTATTAGTATATTGTGTAAATCTAGGTTTTCGTATGCCGTATAAACCTAGGTTTTGGTAAGTGGTATAAATCTAGGTTTTGGTATACGATATAAATCTAGGTTTTGGTATTTGATATAAATCTAGCTATTGGTATACGCTTTTAAATCAAGGTTTTGGTATACGATATAAATCTATGTTTCGGAAAACGATATAAATCTAGGTATTGGTATTCTGTATAAATCTAGGGGTTCGTATACGGTATAAATCTAGGTTGTGGTTTATGAGATAAATCTAGGTTTCGCTATGATACATAAATCTAGGTTTTGGTGTGCTATATAAATCTAGGTTTTGATATACGTTATAAATCTAGGTTTTGGTATGCGATATAAATCTAGGCGTTGATATACAATATAAATCTAGCTATTGGTATGTGATATAAATCTAAGTTTTGGTATACGATATAAATCTAGGTTTTGGTATGTGATATAAATCAAAGTTTTGGTATACGATATAAATCTAGGTTTTGGTATTTGATATAAATCTAGGTTTTGGTATGCGATATAAATCTAGGTTTTGGTATGTGATATAAATCTAGGCGTTGATATACAATATAAATCTAGCTATTGGTATGTGACATAAATCTAAGTTTTGGTATACGATATAAATCTAGGTTTTGGTATTTGATATAAATCTGGGTGTTGGTATACTGTGTAAATATAGGTTTTCGTATGCCGTATAAATCGAGGTTTTAGTATATGGTATAAATCTAGGTTTTGATATACGATATAAATCTAGGTTTTGGTATACGGTTTAAATCTAGGTTTTGGTATTCGATATAAATCTAGGCTTTGGTATACGGTATATATATAGGTTTTGGTATACGATATAAATCTAGATTTTGGAATATGATATACATCTGGGTGTTGGTATACTGTGTAAATCTAGGTTTTCGTATGCCGTATAAATCGAGGTTTTGGTAAGTGGTATAAATCTAGGTTTTGGTATGCGATATAAATCTAGGTTTTGGTATTCGATATAAATCTAACTATTGGTATACGGTATAAATCTAGGTTTTGGTACACGATATCAATCTAGGCATTGGAATTCTGTATAAATATAGGTTTTGGTATACTGTATAAATCTAGGTTTTGGCATACGAAATAAATCTAGACTTTGGTATACGATATAAATCAAAGTTTTGGTATACTATATAAATCTAGGTTCTGGCATACGATATAAATCTAGGTTTTGATATACGATATAAATCTAGGTTTTGATATACGTTATAAATCTAGGTTTTGGTATGTGATATAAATCTAAGTTTTGGTATGCGATATAAATCTAGGTTTTGGAATATGATATAAATCTGGGTGTTGGTATACTGTGTAAATCTAGGTTTTCGTATGCGTATAAATCGAGGTTTTAGTATATGGTATAAATCTAGGTTTTGGTATACGATATAAATCTAGGTTTTGGTATGCGATATAAATCTAGGTTTTGGTATGTGATATAAATCTAGGCGTTGATATACAATATAAATCTAGCTATTGGTATGTGATATAAATCTAAGTTTTGGTATACGATATAAATCTAGGTTTTGGTATTTGATATAAATCTGGGTGTTGGTATACTGTGTAAATATAGGTTTTCGTATGCCGTATAAATCGAGGTTTTAGTATATGGAATAAATCTAGGTTTTGATATACGATATAAATCTAGGTTTTGGTATACGGTTTAAATCTAGGTTTTGGTATTCGATATAAATCTAGGCTTTGGTATACGGTATATATATAGGTTTTGGTATACGATATAAATCTAGGTTTTGGAATATGATATACATCTGAGTGTTGGTATACTGTGTAAATCTAGGTTTTCGTATGCCGTTTAAATCGAGGTTTTGGTAAGTGGTATAAATCTAGGTTTTGGTATGCGATATAAATCTAGGTTTTGGTATTCGATATAAATCTAACTATTGGTATACGGTATAAATCTAGGTTTTGGTACACGATATCAATCTAGGCATTGGTATGCTGTATAAATCTAGGTATTGGTATACTGTATAAATCTAGGTTTTGGCATACGAAATAAATCTAGACTTTGGTATACGATATAAATCAAAGTTTTGGTATACTATATAAATCTAGGTTCTGGCATACGATATAAATCTAGGTTTTGATATACGTTATAAATCTAGGTTTTGGTATGCGATATAAATCTAGGCGTTGATATACAATATAAATCTAGCTATTGGTATGTGATATAAATCTAAGTTTTGGTATACGATATAAATCTAGGTTTTGGTATTTGATATAAATCTGGGTGTTGGTATACTGTGTAAATCTAGGTTTTCGTATGCCGTATAAATCGAGGTTTTAGTATATGGTATAAATCTAGGTTTTGATATACGATATAAATCTAGGTTTTGGTATACGGTTTAAATCTAGGTTTTGGTATTCGATATAAATCTAGGCTTTGGTATACGGTATATATATAGGATTTGGTATACGATATAAATCTAGGTTTTGGAATATGATATAAATCTGGGTGTTGGTATACTGTGTAAATCTAGGTTTTCGTATGCCGTATAAATTGAGGTTTTGGTAAGTGGTATAAATCTAGGTTTTGGTATGCGATATAAATCTAGGTTTTGGTATTCGATATAAATCTAACTATTGGTATGCGGTATAAATCTAGGTTTTGGTACACGATATCAATCTAGGCATTGGTATACTGTATAAATCTAGGTTTTGGTATACTGTATAAATCTAGGTTTTGTCATACGAAATAAATCTAGACTTTGGTATACGATATAAATCAAAGTTTTGGTATACTATATAAATCTAGGTTCTGGCATACGATATAAATCTAGGTTTTGATATACGTTATAAATCTAGGTTTTGGTATGTGATATAAATCTAAGTTTTGGTATACGATATAAATCTAGGTTTTGGTATACGATATAAATCTAGGTTTTGGTATGCGATATAAATCTAGGTTTTGGTATGTGATATAAATCTAGGCGTTGATATACAATATAAATCTAGCTATTGGTATGTGATATAAATCTAAGTTTTGGTATACGATATAAATCTAGGTTTTGGTATTTGATATAAATCTGGGTGTTGGTATACTGTGTAAATATAGGTTTTCGTATGCCGTATAAATCGAGGTTTTAGTATATGGTATAAATCTAGGTTTTGATATACGATATAAATCTAGGTTTTGGTATACGGTTTAAATCTAGGTTTTGGTATTCGATATAAATCTAGGCTTTGGTATACGGTATATATATAGGTTTTGGTATACGATATAAATCTAGATTTTGGAATATGATATACATCTGGGTGTTGGTATACTGTGTAAATCTAGGTTTTCGTATGCCGTATAATTCGAGGTTTTGGTAAGTGGTATAAATCTAGGTTTTGGTATGCGATATAAATCTAGGTTTTGGTATTCGATATAAATCTAACTATTGGTATACGGTATAAATCTAGGTTTTGGTACACGATATCAATCTAGGCATTGGTATACTGTATAAATCTAGGTTTTGGTATGCTGTATAAATCTAGGTTTTGGTATGCGATATAAATCTAGGCGTTGGTATTCAATATAAATCTAGGTTTTGATATGTGATATAAATCTAAGTTTTGGTATACAATATAAATCTGGGTGTTGGTATACTGTGTAAATCTAGGTTTTCGTATGCCGTATAAATCGAGGTTTTAGTATATGGTATAAATCTAGGTTTTGATATACGATATAAATCTAGGTTTTGGTATACGGTTTAAATCTAGGTTTTGGTATTCGATATAAATCTAGGCTTTGGTATACGGTATATATATAGGTTTTGGTATACGATATAAATCTAGGTTTTGGAATATGATATACATCTGGGTGTTGGTATACTGTGTAAATCTAGGTTTTCGTATGCCGTATAAATCGAGGTTTTGGTAAGTGGTATAAATCTAGGTTTTGGTATGCGATATAAATCTAGGTTTTGGTATTCGATATAAATCTAACTATTGGTATACGGTATAAATCTAGGTTTTGGTACACGATATCAATCTAGGCATTGGTATTCTGTATAAATCTAGGTTTTGGTATACTGTATAAATCTAGGTTTTGTCATACGAAATAAATCTAGACTTTGGTATACGATATAAATCAAAGTTTTGGTATACTATATAAATCTAGGTTCTGGCATACGATATAAATCTAGGTTTTGATATACGTTATAAATCTAGGTTTTGGTATGTGATATAAATCTAAGTTTTGGTATACGATATAAATCTAGGTTTTGGTATTTGATATAAATCTGGGTGTTGGTATACTGTGTAAATCTAGGTTTTCGTATGCCGTATAAATCGAGGTTTTAGTATATGGTATAAATCTAGGTTTTGGTATACGATATAAATCTAGGTTTTGCTATGCTACATAAATCTAGGTTTTGGTGTGCGATATAAATCTAAGTTTTGGTATACGTTATAAATCCAGGTATTGGTAATTTGTATAAATCTAGGTTTTGGTATAAGATATAAATCAAAGTTTTGGTATACTATATAAATCTAGGTTTTGGTATACGATATAAATCTAGGTTTTGGTATACGGTATAAATCTAGGTTTTGGTATGCGATATAAATCTAGGCGTTGGTATTCAATATAAATCCAGGTTTTGATATGTGATATAAATCTAAGTTTTGGTATACGATCTAAATCTGGGTATTGGTATTCTGTATAAATCTAGGTTTTGGTACACTGTATAAATCTAGGTTTTGGCATACGAAATAAATCTAGACTTTGGTATACGATATAAATCAAAGTTTTGGTATACTATATAAATCTAGGTTCTGGCATACGATATAAATCTAGGTTTTGATATACGTTATAAATCTAGGTTTTGGTATGTGATATAAATCTAAGTTCTGGTATACGATATAAATCTAGGTTTTGGTATATGATATAAATCTGGGTGTTGGTATACTGTGTAAATCTAGGTTTTCGTATGCCGTATAAATCGAGGTTTTAGTATATGGTATAAATCTAGGTTTTGGTATACGATATAAATCTAGGTTTTGGTATGCGATATAAATCTAGGTTTTGGTATGTGATATAAATCTAGGCGTTGATATACAATATAAATCTAGCTATTGGTATGTGATATAAATCTAAGTTTTGGTATACGATATAAATCTAGGTTTTGGTATTTGATATAAATCTGGGTGTTGGTATACTGTGTAAATATAGGTTTACGTATGCCGTATAAATCGAGGTTTTAGTATATGGTATAAATCTAGGTTTTGATATACGATATAAATCTAGGTTTTGGTATACGGTTTAAATCTAGGTTTTGGTATGCGATATAAATCTAAGTTTTGGTATTCGATATAAATCTAACTATTGGTATACGGTATAAATCTAGGTTTTGGTATGCGATATAAATCTAGGCGTTGGTATTCAATATAAATCCAGGTTTTGATATGTGATATAAATCTAAGTTTTGGTATGCGATCTAAATCTGGGTATTGGTATTCTGTATAAATCTAGGTTTTGGTACACTGTATAAATCTAGGTTTTGGCATACGAAATAAATCTAGACTTTGGTATACGATATAAATCAAAGTTTTGGTATACTATATAAATCTAGGTTCTGGCATACGATATAAATCTAGGTTTTGATATACGTTATAAATCTAGGTTTTGGTATGTGATATAAATCTAAGTTTTGGTATACGATATAAATCTAGGTTTTGGTATTTGATATAAATCTGGGTGTTGGTATACTGTGTAAATCTAGGTTTTTTATGCCGTATAAATCGAGGTTTTAGTATATGGTATAAATCTAGGTTTTGGTATACGATATAAATCTAGGTTTTGGTATGCGATATAAATCTAGGTTTTGGTATGTGATATAAATCTAGGCGTTGATATACAATATAAATCTAGCTATTGGTATGTGATATAAATCTAAGTTTTGGTATACGATATAAATCTAGGTTTTGGTATTTGATATAAATCTGGGTGTTGGCATATTGTGTAAATATAGGTTTACGTATGCCGTATAAATCGAGGTTTTAGTATATGGTATAAATCTAGGTTTTGATATACGATATAAATCTAGGTTTTGGTATACGGTTTAAATCTAGGTTTTGGTATGCGATATAAATCTAAGTTTTGGTATTCGATATAAATCTAACTATTGGTATACGGTATAAATCTAGGTTTTGGTACACGATATCAATCTAGGCATTGGTATACTGTATAAATCTAGGTTTTGGTATACTGTATAAATCTAGGTTTTGTCATACGATATAAATCTAGACTTTGGTATACGATATAAATCAAATTTTGGTATACTATATAAATCTAGGTTCTGGCATACGATATAAATCTAGGTTTTGATATACGTTATAAATCTAGGTTTTGGTATTTGATATAAATCTGGGTGTTGGTATACTGTGTAAATCTAGGTTTTCGTATGCCGTATAAATCGAGGTTTTAGTATATGGTATAAATCTAGGTTTTGGTATACGATATAAATCTAGGTTTTGCTATGCTACATAAATCTAGGTTTTGGTGTGCGATATAAATCTAAGTTTTGGTATACGTTATAAATCCAGGTATTGGTAATTTGTATAAATCTAGGTTTTGGTATAAGATATAAATCAAAGTTTTGGTATACTATATAAATCTAGGTTTTGGTATACGATATAAATCTAGGTTTTGGTATACGGTATAAATCTAGGTTTTGGAATGCGATATAAATCTAGGCGTTGGTATTCAATATAAATCCAGGTTTTGATATGTGATATAAATCTAAGTTTTGGTATACGATCAAAATCTGGGTATTGGTATTCTGTATAAATCTAGGTTTTGGTACACTGTATAAATCTAGGTTTTGGCATACGAAATAAATCTAGACTTTGGTATACGATATAAATCAAAGTTTTGGTATACTATATAAATCTAGGTTCTGGCATACGATATAAATCTAGGTTTTGATATACGTTATAAATCTAGGTTTTGGTATGTGATATAAATCTAAGTTTTGGTATTTGATATAAATCTGGGTGTTGGTATACTGTGTAAATATAGGTTTACGTATGCCGTATAAATCGAGGTTTTAGTATATGGTATAAATCTAGGTTTTGATATACGATATAAATCTAGGTTTTGGTATACGGTTTAAATCTAGGTTTTGGTATGCGATATAAATCTAAGTTTTGGTATTCGATATAAATCTAACTATTGGTATACGGTATAAATCTAGGTTTTGGTACACGATATCAATCTAGGCATTGGTATACTGTATAAATCTAGGTTTTGGTATATTGTATAAATCTAGGTTTTGTCATACGAAATAAATCTAGACTTTGGTATACGATATAAATCAAAGTTTTGGTATACTATATAAATCTAGGTTCTGGCATACGATATAAATCTAGGTTTTGATATACGTTATAAATCTAGGTTTTGGTATGTGATATAAATCTAAGTTTTGGTATACGATATAAATCTAGGTTTTGGTATTTGATATAAATCTGGGTGTTGGCATACTGTGTAAATATAGGTTTACGTATGCCGTATAAACGAGGTTTTAGTATATGGTATAAATCTATGTTTTGATATACGATATAAATCTAGGTTTTGGTATACGGTTTAAATCTAGGTTTTGGTATGCGATATAAATCTAAGTTTTGGTATTCGATATAAATCTAACTATTGGTATACGCTATAAATCTAGGTTTTGGTACACGATATCAATCTAGGCATTGGTATACTGTATAAATCTAGGTTTTGGTATACTGTATAAATCTAGGTTTTGTCATACGAAATAAATCTAGACTTTGGTATACGATATAAATCAAAGTTTTGGTATACTATATAAATCTAGGTTCTGGCATACGATATAAATCTAGGTTTTGATATACGTTATAAATCTAGGTTTTGGTATGTGATATAAATCTAAGTTTTGGTATACGATATAAATCTAGGTTTTGGTATTTGATATAAATCTGGGTGTTGGTATACTGTGTAAATCTAGGTTTTCGTATGCCGTATAAATCGAGGTTTTAGTATATGGTATAAATCTAGGTTTTGGTATACGATATAAATCTAGGTTTTGCTATGCTACATAAATCTAGGTTTTGGTGTGCGATATAAATCTAAGTTTTGGTATACGTTATAAATCCAGGTATTGGTAATTTGTATAAATCTAGGTTTTGGTATAAGATATAAATCAAAGTTTTGGTATACTATATAAATCTAGGTTTTGGTATACGGTATAAATCTAGGTTTTGGTATGCGATATAAATCTAGGCGTTGGTATTCAATATAAATCCAGGTTTTGATATGTGATATAAATCTAAGTTTTGGTATACGATCTAAATCTGGGTATTGGTATTCTGTATAAATCTAGGTTTTGGTACACTGTATAAATCTAGGTTTTGGCATATGAAATAAATCTAGACTTTGGTATACGATATAAATCAAAGTTTTGGTATACTATATAAATCTAGGTTCTGGCATACGATATAAATCTAGGTTTTGATATACGTTATAAATCTAGGTTTTGGTATGTGATATAAATCTAAGTTTTGGTATACGATATAAATCTAGGTTTTGGTATTTGATATAAATCTGGGTGTTGGTATACTGTGTAAATCTAGGTTTTCCTATGCCGTATAAATCGAGGTTTTAGTATATGGTATAAATCTAGGTTTTGGTATACGATATAAATCTAGGTTTTGGTATGCGATATAAATCTAGGTTTTGGTATGTGATATAAATCTAGGCGTTGATATACAATATAAATCTAGCTATTGGTATGTGATATAAATCTAAGTTTTGGTATACGATATAAATCTAGGTTTTGGTATTTGATATAAATCTGGGTGTTGGTATACTGTGTAAATATAGGTTTACGTATGCCGTATAAATCGAGGTTTTAGTATATGGTATAAATCTAGGTTTTGATATACGATATAAATCTAGGTTTTGGTATACGGTTTAAATCTAGGTTTTGGTATGCGATATAAATCTAAGTTTTGGTATTCGATATAAATCTAACTATTGGTATACGGTATAAATCTAGGTTTTGGTACACGATATCAATCTAGGCATTGGTATACTGTATAAATCTAGGTTTTGGTATACTGTATAAATCTAGGATTTGTCATACGAAATAAATCTAGACTTTGGTATACGATATAAATCAAAGTTTTGGTATACTATATAAATCTAGGTTCTGGCATACGATATAAATCTAGGTTTTGATATACGTTATAAATCTAGGTTTTGGTATGTGATATAAATCTAAGTTTTGGTATACGATATAAATCTAGGTTTTGGTATTTGATATAAATCTGGGTGTTGGTATACTGTGTAAATCTAGGTTTTCGTATGCCGTATAAATCGAGGTTTTAGTATATGGTATAAATCTAGGTTTTGGTATACGATATAAATCTAGGTTTTGCTATGCTACATAAATCTAGGTTTTGGTGTGCGATATAAATCTAAGTTTTGGTATACGTTATAAATCCAGGTATTGGTAATTTGTATAAATCTAGGTTTTGGTATAAGATATAAATCAAAGTTTTGGTATACTATATAAATCTAGGTTTTGGTATACGATATAAATCTAGGTTTTGGTATACGGTATAAATCTAGGTTTTGGTATGCGATATAAATCTAGGCGTTGGTATTCAATATAAATCCAGGTTTTGATATGTGATATAAATCTAAGTTTTGGTATACGATCTAAATCTGGGTATTGGTATTCTGTATAAATCTAGGTTTTGGTACACTGTATAAATCTAGGTTTTGGCATACGAAATAAATCTAGAATTTGGTATACGATATAAATCAAAGTTTTGGTATACTATATAAATCTAGGTTCTGGCATACGATATAAATCTAGGTTTTGATATACGTTATAAATCTAGGTTTTGGTATGTGATATAAATCTAAGTTTTGGTATACGATATAAATCTAGGTTTTGGTATTTGATATAAATCTGGGTGTTGGTATACTGTGTAAATCTAGGTTTTCGTATGCCGTATAAATCGAGGTTTTAGTATATGGTATAAATCTAGGTTTTGGTATACGATATAAATCTAGGTTTTGGTATGCGATATAAATCTAGGTTTTGATATGTGATATAAATCTAGGCGTTGATATACAATATAAATCTAGCTATTGGTATGTGATATAAATCTAAGTTTTGGTATACGATATAAATCTAGGTTTTGGTATTTGATATAAATCTGGGTGTTGGTATGCTGTGTAAATATAGGTTTACGTATGCCGTATAAATCGAGGTTTTAGTATATGGTATAAATCTAGGTTTTGATATACGATATAAATCTAGGTTTTGGTATACGGTTTAAATCTAGGTTTTGGTATGCGATATAAATCTAAGTTTTGGTATTCGATATAAATCTAACTATTGGTATACGGTATAAATCTAGGTTTTGGTACACGATATCAATCTAGGCATTGGTATACTGTATAAATCTAGGTTTTGGTATACTGTATAAATCTAGGTTTTGTCATACGAAATAAATCTAGACTTTGGTATACGATATAAATCAAAGTTTTGGTATACTATATAAATCTAGGTTCTGGCATACGATATAAATCTAGGTTTTGATATACGTTATAAATCTAGGTTTTGGTATACGATATAAATCTAGGTTTTGGTATTTGATATAAATCTGGGTGTTGGTATACTGTGTAAATCTAGGTTTTCGTATGCCGTATAAATCGAGGTTTTAGTATATGGTATAAATCTAGGTTTTGGTATACGATATAAATCTAAGTTTTGCTATGCTACATAAATCTAGGTTTTGGTGTGCGATATAAATCTAAGTTTTGGTATACGTTATAAATCCAGGTATTGGTAATTTGTATAAATCTAGGTTTTGGTATAAGATATAAATCAAAGTTTTAGTATACTATATAAATCTAGGTTTTGGTATACGATATAAATCTAGGTTTTGGTATACGGTATAAATCTAGGTTTTGGTATGCGATATAAATATAGGCGTTGGTATTCAATATAAATCCAGGTTTTGATATGTGATATAAATCTAAGTTTTGGTATACGATCTAAATCTGGGTATTGGTATTCTGTATAAATCTAGGTTTTGGTACACTGTATAAATCTAGGTTTTGGCATACGAAATAAATCTAGGTTTTGGTATAAGATATAAATCAAAGTTTTGGTATACTATATAAATCTAGGTTCTGGCATACGATATAAATCTAGGTTTTGATATACGTTATAAATCTAGGTTTTGGTATGTGATATAAATCTAAGTTTTGGTATACGATATAAATCTAGGTTTTGGTATTTGATATAAATCTGGGTGTTGGTATGTGATATAAATCTAAGTTTTGGTATACTATATAAATCTAGGTTCTGGCATACGATATAAATCTAGGTTTTGATATACGTTATAAATCTAGGTTTTCGTATGCCGTATAAATTGAGGTTTTAGTATATGGTATAAATCTAGGTTTTGGTATACGATATAAATCTAGGTTTTGGTATGCGAGATAAATCTAGGTTTTGGTATGCGATATAAATCTAGGCGTTGATATACAATATAAATCTAGCTATTGGTATGTGATATAAATCTAAGTTTTGGTATACGATATAAATCTAGGTTTTGGTATTTGATATAAATCTGGGTGTTGGTATACTGTGTAAATCTAGGTTTTCGTATGCCGTATAAATCGAGATTTTAGTATATGGTATAAATCTAGGTTTTGATATACGATATAAATCTAGGTTTTGGTATACGGTTTAAATCTAGGTTTTGGTATGCGATATAAATCTAGGCTTTGGTATACGCTTTAAATCTAGGTTTTGGTATTCGATATAAATCTAGCTATTGGTATACGGTTTTAAATCAAGGTTTTGGTATACGATATAAATCTATGTTTTGGAAAACGATATAAATCTATGTTTTGGAAAACGATATAAATCTAGGTATTGGTATTCTGTATAAATCTAGGGGTTCGTATACGGTATAAATCTAGGTTGTGGTTTATGAGATAAATCTAGGTTTCGCTATGATACATAAATCTAGGTTTTGGTGTGCTATATAAATCTAGGTTTTGATATACGTTATAAATCTAGGTTTTGGTATCCGATATAAATCTAGGCGTTGATATACAATATAAATCTAGCTATTGGTATGTGATATAAATCTAAGTTTTGGTATACGATATAAATCTAGGTTTTGGTATTTGATATAAATCTGGGTGTTGGTATACTGTGTAAATCTAGGTTTTCGTTTGCCGTATAAATCGAGGTTTTAGTATATGGTATAAATCTAGGTTTTGATATACGATATAATTCTAGGTTTTGGTATACGGTTTAAATCTAGGTTTTGGTATTCGATATAAATCTAGGCTTTGGTATACGGTATATATAAAGGTTTTGGTATACGATATAAATCTAGGTTTTGGAATATGATATAAATCTGGATGTTGGTATACTGTGTAAATCTAGGTTTTCGTATGCCGTATAAATTAAGGTTTTGGTAAGTGGTATAAATCTAGGTTTTGATATGCGATATAAATCTAGGTTTTGGTATTCGATATAAATCTAACTATTGGTATACGGTATAAATCTAGGTTTTGGTACACGATATCAATCTAGGCATTGGTATACTGTATAAATCTAGGTTTTGGTATACTATATAAATCTAGGTTTTGTCATACGAAATAAATCTAGACTTTGGTATACGATATAAATCAAAGTTTTGGTATACTATATAAATCTACGTTCTGGCATACGATATAAATCTAGGTTTTGATATACGTTATAAATCTAGGTTTTGGTATGTGATATAAATCTAAGTTTTGGTATACGATATAAATCTAGGTTTTGGTATTTGATATAAATCTGGGTGTTGGTATACTGTGTAAATCTAGGTTTTCGTATGCCGTATAAATCGAGGTTTTAGTATATGGTATAAATCTAGGTTTTGATATACGATATAAATCTAGGTTTTGCTATGCTACATAAATCTAGGTTTTGGTGTGGGATATAAATCTAAGTTTTGGTATACGTTATAAATCCAGGTATTGGTAAATTGTATAAATCTAGGTTTTGGTATAAGATATAAATCAAAGTTTTGGTATACTATATAAATCTAGGTTTTGGTATACGATATAAATCTAGGTTTTGGTATACGGTATAAATCTAGGTTTTGGTATGCGATATAAATCTAAGTTTTGGTATACGATCTAAATCTGGGTATTGGTATACTGTGTAAATCCAGTTTTTCGTATGCCGTATAAATCGAGGTTTTGGTAAGTGGTATAAATCTAGGTTTTGGTATACGATATAAATCTAGGTTTTGGTATTCGATATAAATCTAGCTATTGGTATTCCCTTTTAAATCAAGGTTTTGCTATACGATTTAAATCTAGGTTTTAGTATGTGATATAAATCTAAGTTTTGGTATACGATATAAATCTAGGTTTTGGTATTTGATATAAATCTGGGTGTTGGTATACTGTGTAAATCTAGGTTTTCGTATGCCGTATAAATCGAGTTTTAGTATATGGTATAAATCTAGGTTTTGGTATACGATATAAATCTAGGTTTTGGTATGCGATATAAATCTAGGTTTTGGTATGTGATATAAATCTAGGCGTTGATATACAATATAAATCTAGCTATTGGTATGTGATATAAATCTAAGTTTTGGTATACGATATAAATCTAGGTTTTGGTATTTGATATAAATCTGGGTGTTGGTATACTGTGTAAATCTAGGTTTTCGTATGCGTATAAATCGAGGTTTTAGTATATGGTATAAATCTAGGTTTTGATATACGATATAAATCTAGGTTTTGGTATACGGTTTAAATCTAGGTTTTGGTATTCGATATAAATCTAGGCTTTGATATACGGTATATATATAGGTTTTGGTATACGATATAAATCTAGGTTTTGGAATATGATATACATCTGGGTGTTGGTATACTGTGTAAATCTAGGTTTTCGTATGCCGTATAAATCGAGGTTTTGGTAAGTGGTATAAATCTAGGTTTTGGTATGCGATATAAATCTAGGTTTTGGTATTCGATATAAATCTAACTATTGGTATACGGTATAAATCTAGGTTTTGGTACACGATATCAATCTAGGCATTGGTATTCTGTATAAATCTAGGTTTTGGTATACTGTATAAATCTAGGTTTTGGCATACGAAATAAATCTAGACTTTGGTATACGATATAAATCGAAGTTTTGGTATACTATATAAATCTTTGTTCTGGCATACGATATAAATCTAGGTTTTGATATACGTTATAAATCTAGGTTTTGGTATGTGATATAAATCTAAGTTTTGGTATACGATATAAATCAAGGTTTTGGTATTTGATATAAATCTGGGTGTTGGTATACTGTGTAAATCTAGGTTTTCGTATGCCGTATAAATCGAGGCTTTAGTATATGGTATACATCTAGGTTTTGGTATACGATATAAATCTAGGTTTTGGTATGCGATATAAATCTAGGTTTTGGTATGTGATATAAATCTAGGCGTTGATATACAATATAAATCTAGCTATTGGTATGTGATATAAATCTAAGTTTTGGTATACGATATAAATCTAGGTTTTGGTATTTGATATAAATCTGGGTGTTGGTATACTGTGTAAATATAGGTTTTCGTATGCCGTATAAATCGAGGTTTTAGTATATGGTATAAATCTAGGTTTTGATATACGATATAAATCTAGGTTTTGGTATACGGTTTAAATCTAGGTTTTGGTATTCGATATAAATCTAGGCTTTGGTATACGGTTTAAATCTAGGTTTTGGTATTCGATATAAATCTAGCTATTAGTATACGCTTTTAAATCAAGGTTTTGGTATACGATATAAATCTATGTTTTGGAAAACGATATAAATCTATGTTTTGGAAAACGATATAAATCTAGGTATTGGTATTCTGTATAAATCTAGGGGTTCGTATACGGTATAAATCTAGGTTGTGGTTTATGAGATAAATCTAGGTTTCGCTATGATACATAAATCTAGGTTTTGGTGTGCTATATAAATCTAGGTTTTGATATACGTTATAAATCTAGGTTTTGGTATGCGATATAAATCTAGGCGTTGATATACAATATAAATCTAGCTATTGATATGTGATATAAATCTAAGTTTTGGTATACGATATAAATCTAGGTTTTGTTATTAGATATAAATCTGGGTGTTGGTATACTGTGTAAATCTAGGTTTTCGTATGCCGTATAAATCGAGGTTTTAGTATATGGTATAAATCTAGGTTTTGATATACGATATAAATCTAGGTTTTGGTATACGGTTTAAATCTAGGTTTTGGTATTCGATATAAATCTAGGCTTTGGTATACGGTATATATATAGGTTTTGGTATACGATATAAATCTAGGTTTTGGAATATGATATAAATCTGGGTGTTGGTATACTGTGTAAATCTAGGTTTTCGTATGCCGTATAAATTGAGGTTTTGGTAAGTGGTATAAATCTAGGTTTTGGTATGCGATATAAATCTAGGTTTTGGTATTCGATATAAATCTAACTATTGGTATACGGTATAAATCTAGGTTTTGGTACACGATATCAATCTAGGCATTGGTATACTGTATAAATCTAGGTTTTGGTATACTGTATAAATCTAGGTTTTGTCATACGAAATAAATCTAGACTTTGGTATACGATATAAATCAAAGTTTTGGTATACTATATAAATCTAAGTTCTGGCATACGATATAAATCTAGGTTTTGATATACGTTATAAATCTAGGTTTTGGTATGTGATATAAATCTAAGTTTTGGTATACGATATAAATCTAGGTTTTGGTATTTGATATAAATCTGGGTGTTGGTATACTGTGTAAATCTAGGTTTTCGTATGCCGTATAAATCGAGGTTTTAGTATATGGTATAAATCTAGGTTTTGGTATACGTTATAAATCCAGGTATTGGTAAATTGTATAAATCTAGGTTTTGGTATAAGATATAAATCAAAGTTTTGGTATACTATATAAATCTAGGTTTTGGTATACGATATAAATCTAGGTTTTGGTATGTGGTATAAATCTAGGTTTTGGTATGCGATATAAATCTAGGCGTTGGTATTCAATATAAATCTAGGTTTTGATATGTGATATAAATCTAAGTTTTGGTATACGATCTAAATCTGGGTATTGGTATTCTGTATAAATCTAGGTTTTGGTACACTGTATAAATCTAGGTTTTGGCATACGAAATAAATCTAGACTTTGGTATACGATATAAATCAAAGTTTTGGTATACTATATAAATCTAGGTTCTGGCATACGATATAAATCTAGGTTTTGATATACGTTATAAATCTAGGTTTTGGTATGTGATATAAATCTAGGCGTTGATATACAATATAAATCTAGCTATTGGTATGTGATATAAATCTAAGTTTTGGTATACGATATAAATCTAGGTTTTGGTATTTGATATAAATCTGGGTGTTGGTATACTGTGTAAATATAGGTTTTCGTATGCCGTATAAATCGAGGTTTTAGTATATGGTATAAATCTAGGTTTTGATATACGATATAAATCTAGGTTTTGGTATACGGTTTAAATCTAGGTTTTGGTATTCGATATAAATCTAGGCTTTGGTATACGGTTTAAATCTAGGTTTTGGTATTCGATATAAATCTAGCTATTAGTATACGCTTTTAAATCAAGGTTTTGGTATACGATATAAATCTATGTTTTGGAAAACGATATAAATCTATGTTTTGGAAAACGATATAAATCTAGGTATTGGTATTCTGTATAAATCTAGGGGTTCGTATACGGTATAAATCTAGGTTGTGGTTTATGAGATAAATCTAGGTTTCGCTATGATACATAAATCTAGGTTTTGGTGTGCTATATAAATCTAGGTTTTGATATACGTTATAAATCTAGGTTTTGGTATGCGATATAAATCTAGGCGTTGATATACAATATAAATCTAGCTATTGATATGTGATATAAATCTAAGTTTTGGTATACGATATAAATCTAGGTTTTGTTATTAGATATAAATCTGGGTGTTGGTATACTGTGTAAATCTAGGTTTTCGTATGCCGTATAAATCGAGGTTTTAGTATATGGTATAAATCTAGGTTTTGATATACGATATAAATCTAGGTTTTGGTATACGGTTTAAATCTAGGTTTTGGTATTCGATATAAATCTAGGCTTTGGTATACGGTATATATATAGGTTTTGGTATACGATATAAATCTAGGTTTTGGAATATGATATAAATCTGGGTGTTGGTATACTGTGTAAATCTAGGTTTTCGTATGCCGTATAAATTGAGGTTTTGGTAAGTGGTATAAATCTAGGTTTTGGTATGCGATATAAATCTAGGTTTTGGTATTCGATATAAATCTAACTATTGGTATACGGTATAAATCTAGGTTTTGGTACACGATATCAATCTAGGCATTGGTATACTGTATAAATCTAGGTTTTGGTATACTGTATAAATCTAGGTTTTGTCATACGAAATAAATCTAGACTTTGGTATACGATATAAATCAAAGTTTTGGTATACTATATAAATCTAAGTTCTGGCATACGATATAAATCTAGGTTTTGATATACGTTATAAATCTAGGTTTTGGTATGTGATATAAATCTAAGTTTTGGTATACGATATAAATCTAGGTTTTGGTATTTGATATAAATCTGGGTGTTGGTATACTGTGTAAATCTAGGTTTTCGTATGCCGTATAAATCGAGGTTTTAGTATATGGTATAAATCTAGGTTTTGGTATACGTTATAAATCCAGGTATTGGTAAATTGTATAAATCTAGGTTTTGGTATAAGATATAAATCAAAGTTTTGGTATACTATATAAATCTAGGTTTTGGTATACGATATAAATCTAGGTTTTGGTATGCGGTATAAATCTAGGTTTTGGTATGCGATATAAATCTAGGCGTTGGTATTCAATATAAATCTAGGTTTTGATATGTGATATAAATCTAAGTTTTGGTATACGATCTAAATCTGGGTATTGGTATTCTGTATAAATCTAGGTTTTGGTACACTGTATAAATCTAGGTTTTGGCATACGAAATAAATCTAGACTTTGGTATACGATATAAATCAAAGTTTTGGTATACTATATAAATCTAGGTTCTGGCATACGATATAAATCTAGGTTTTGATATACGTTATAAATCTAGGTTTTGGTATGTGATATAAATCTAAGTTTTGGTATGCGATATAAATCTAGGTTTTGGTATGTGATATAAATCTAGGCGTTGATATACAATATAAATCTAGCTATTGGTATGTGATATAAATCTAAGTTTTGGTATACGATATAAATCTAGGTTTTGATATACGATATAAATCTAGGTTTTGGTATACGGTTTAAATCTAGGTTTTGGTATTCGATATAAATCTAGGCTTTGGTATACGGTATAAATATAGGTTTTGGTATACGATATAAATCTAGGTTTTGGAATATGATATACATCTGGGTGTTGGTATACTGTGTAAATCTAAGTTTTCGTATGCCGTATAAATCGAGGTTTTGGTAAGTGGTATAAATCTAGATTTTGGTATGCGATATAAATCTAGGTTTTGGTATTCGATATAAATCTAACTATTGGTATACGGTATAAATCTAGGTTTTGGTACACGATATCAATCTAGGCATTGGTATTCTGTATAAATCTAGGTTTTGGTATACTGTATAAATCTAGGTTTTGGCATACGAAATAAATCTAGACTTTGGTATACGATATAAATCAAAGTTTTGGTATACTATATAAATCTAGGTTCTGGCATACGATATAAATCTAGGTTTTGATATATGTTATAAATCTAGGTTTTGGTATGCGATATAAATCTAGGCGTTGATATACAATATAAATCTAGCTATTGGTATGTGATATAAATCTAAGTTTTGGTATACGATATAAATCTAGGTTTTGGTATTTGATATAAATCTGGGTGTTGGTATACTGTGTAAATCTAGGTTTTCGTATGCCGTATAAATCGAGGATTTAGTATATGGTATAAATCTAGGTTTTGGTATACGATATAAATCTAGGTTTTGGTATGCGAGATAAATCTAGGTTTTGGTATGCGATATAAATCTAGGCGTTGATATACAATATAAATCTAGCTATTGGTATGTGATATAAATCTAAGTTTTGGTATACGATATAAATCTAGGTTTTGGTATTTGATATAAATCTGGGTGTTGGTATACTGTGTAAATCTAGGTTTTCGTATGCCGTATAAATCGAGGTTTTAGTATATGGTATAAATCTAGGTTTTGGTATGCGATATAAATCTAGGCGTTGATATACAATATAAATCTAGCTATTGGTATGTGATATAAATCTAAGTTTTGGTATACGATATAAATCTAGGTTTTGGTATTTGATATAAATCTGGGTGTTGGTATACTGTGTAAATCTAGGTTTTCGTATGCCGTATAAATCGAGGATTTAGTATATGGTATAAATCTAGGTTTTGGTATACGATATAAATCTAGGTTTTGGTATGCGAGATAAATCTAGGTTTTGGTATGCGATATAAATCTAGGCGTTGATATACAATATAAATCTAGCTATTGGTATGTGATATAAATCTAAGTTTTGGTATACGATATAAATCTAGGTTTTGGTATTTGATATAAATCTGGGTGTTGGTATACAGTGTAAATTTAGGTTTTCGTATGCCGTATAAATCGAGGTTTTAGTATATGGTATAAATCTAGGTTTTGGTATACGGTTTAAATCTAGGTTTTGGTATTCGATATAAATCTAGCTATTAGTATACGCTTTTAAATCAAGGTTTTGGTATACGATATAAATCTATGTTTTGGAAAACGATATAAATCTATGTTTTGGAAAACGATATAAATCTAGGTATTGGTATTCTGTATAAATCTAGGGGTTCGTATACGGTATAAATCTAGGTTGTGGTTTATGAGATAAATCTAGGTTTCGCTATGATACATAAATCTAGGTTTTGGTGTGCTATATAAATCTAGGTTTTGATATACGTTATTAATCTAGGTTTTGGTATGCGATATAAATCTAGGCGTTGATATACAATATAAATCTAGCTATTGATATGTGATATAAATCTAAGTTTTGGTATACGATATAAATCTAGGTTTTGTTATTAGATATAAATCTGGGTGTTGGTATACTGTGTAAATCTAGGTTTTCGTATGCCGTATAAATCGAGGTTTTAGTATATGGTATAAATCTAGGTTTTGATATACGATATAAATCTAGGTTTTGGTATACGGTTTAAATCTAGGTTTTAGTATTCGATATAAATCTAGGCTTTGGTATACGGTATATATATAGGTTTTGGTATACGATATAAATCTAGGTTTTGGAATATGATATAAATCTGGGTGTTGGTATACTGTGTAAATCTAGGTTTTCGTATGCCGTATAAATTGAGGTTTTGGTAAGTGGTATAAATCTAGGTTTTGGTATGCGATATAAATCTAGGTTTTGGTATTCGATATAAATCTAACTATTGGTATACGGTATAAATCTAGGTTTTGGTACACGATATCAATCTAGGCATTGGTATACTGTATAAATCTAGGTTTTGGTATACTGTATAAATCTAGGTTTTGTCATACGAAATAAATCTAGACTTTGGTATACGATATAAATCAAAGTTCTGGCATACGATATAAATCTAGGTTTTGATATACGTTATAAATCTAGGTTTTGGTATGTGATATAAATCTAAGTTTTGGTATACGATATAAATCAAAGTTTTGGTATACTATATAAATCTAGGTTTTGGTATACGATATAAATGTAGGTTTTGGTATGCGGTATAAATCTAGGTTTTGGTATGCGATATAAATCTAGGCGTTGGTATTCAATATAAATCTAGGTTTTGATATGTGATATAAATCTAAGTTTTGGTATACGATCTAAATCTGGGTATTGGTATTCTGTATAAATCTAGGTTTTGGTACACTGTATAAATCTAGGTTTTGGCATACGAAATAAATCTAGACTTTGGTATACGATATAAATCAAAGTTTTGGTATACTATATAAATCTAGGTTCTGGCATACGATATAAATCTAGGTTTTGATATACGTTATAAATCTAGGTTTTGGTATGTGATATAAATCTAAGTTTTGGTATACGATATAAATCTAGGTTTTGGTATTTGATATAAATCTGGGTGTTGGTATACTGTGTAAATCTAGGTTTTCGTATGCCGTATAAATCGAGGCTTTAGTATATGGTATACATCTAGGTTTTGGTATACGATATAAATCTAGGTTTTGGTATGCGATATAAATCTAGGTTTTGGTATGTGATATAAATCTAGGCGTTGATATACAATATAAATCTAGCTATTGGTATGTGATATAAATCTAAGTTTTGGTATACGATATAAATCTAGGTTTTGGTATTTGATATAAATCTGGGTGTTGGTATACTGTGTAAATATAGGTTTTCGTATGCCGTATAAATCGAGGTTTTAGTATATGGTATAAATCTAGGTTTTGATATACGATATAAATCTAGGTTTTGGTATACGGTTTAAATCTAGGTTTTGGTATTCGATATAAATCTAGGCTTTGGTATACGGTTTAAATCTAGGTTTTGGTATTCGATATAAATCTAGCTATTAGTATACGCTTTTAAATCAAGGTTTTGGTATACGATATAAATCTATGTTTTGGAAAACGATATAAATCTATGTTTTGGAAAACGATATAAATCTAGGTATTGGTATTCTGTATAAATCTAGGGGTTCGTATACGGTATAAATCTAGGTTGTGGTTTATGAGATAAATCTAGGTTTCGCTATGATACATAAATCTAGGTTTTGGTGTGCTATATAAATCTAGGTTTTGATATACGTTATAAATCTAGGTTTTGGTATGCGATATAAATCTAGGCGTTGATATACAATATTAATCTAGCTATTGATATGTGATATAAATCTAAGTTTTGGTATACGATATAAATCTAGGTTTTGTTATTAGATATAAATCTGGGTGTTGGTATACTGTGTAAATCTAGGTTTTCGTATACCGTATAAATCGAGGTTTTAGTATATGGTATAAATCTAGGTTTTGATATACGATATAAATCTAGGTTTTAGTATACGGTTTAAATCTAGGTTTTGGTATTCGATATAAATCTAGTCTTTGGTATACGGTATATATATAGGTTTTGGTATACGATATAAATCTAGGTTTTGGAATATGATATAAATCTGGGTGTTGGTATACTGTGTAAATCTAGGTTTTCGTATGCCGTATAAATTGAGGTTTTGGTAAGTGGTATAAATCTAGGTTTTGGTATGCGATATAAATCTAGGTTTTGGTATTCGATATAAATCTAACTATTGGTATACGGTATAAATCTAGGTTTTGGTACACGATATCAATCTAGGCATTGGTATACTGTATAAATCTAGGTTTTGGTATACTGTATAAATCTAGGTTTTGTCATACGAAATAAATCTAGACTTTGGTATACGATATAAATCAAAGTTTTGGTATACTATATAAATCTAGGTTCTGGCATACGATATAAATCTAGGTTTTGATATACGTTATAAATCTAGGTTTTGGTATGTGATATAAATCTAAGTTTTGGTATACGATATAAATCAAGGTTTTGGTATTTGATATAAATCTGGGTGTTGGTATACTGTGTAAATCTAGGTTTTCGTATGCCGTATAAATCGAGGCTTTAGTATATGGTATACATCTAGGTTTTGGTATACGATATAAATCTAGGTTTTGGTATGCGATATAAATCTAGGTTTTGGTATGTGATATAAATCTAGGCGTTGATATACAATATAAATCTAGCTATTGGTATGTGATATAAATCTAAGTTTTGGTATACGATATAAATCTAGGTTTTGGTATTTGATATAAATCTGGGTGTTGGTATACTGTGTAAATATAGGTTTTCGTATGCCGTATAAATCGAGGTTTTAGTATATGGTATAAATCTAGGTTTTGATATACGATATAAATCTAGGTTTTGGTATACGGTTTAAATCTAGGTTTAGGTATTCGATATAAATCTAGGCTTTGGTATACGGTTTAAATCTAGGTTTTGGTATTCGATATAAATCTAGCTATTAGTATACGCTTTTAAATCAAGGTTTTGGTATACGATATAAATCTATGTTTTGGAAAACGATATAAATCTATGTTTTGGAAAACGATATAAATCTAGGTATTGGTATTCTGTATAAATCTAGGGGTTCGTATACGGTATAAATCTAGGTTGTGGTTTATGAGATAAATCTAGGTTTCGCTATGATACATAAATCTAGGTTTTGGTGTGCTATATAAATCTAGGTTTTGATATACGTTATAAATCTAGGTTTTGGTATGCGATATAAATCTAGGCGTTGATATACAATATAAATCTAGCTATTGATATGTGATATAAATCTAAGTTTTGGTATACGATATAAATCTAGGTTTTGTTATTAGATATAAATCTGGGTGTTGGTATACTGTGTAAATCTAGGTTTTCGTATGCCGTATAAATCGAGGTTTTAGTATATGGTATAAATCTAGGTTTTGATATACGATATAAATCTAGGTTTTGGTATACTGTATAAATCTAGGTTTTGGCATACGAAATAAATCTAGACTTTGGTATACGATATAAATCAAAGTTTTGGTATACTATATAAATCTAGGTTCTGGCATACGATATAAATCTAGGTTTTGATATATGTTATAAATCTAGGTTTTGGTATGCGATATAAATCTAGGCGTTGATATACAATATAAATCTAGCTATTGGTATGTGATATAAATCTAAGTTTTGGTATACGATATAAATCTAGGTTTTGGTATTTGATATAAATCTGGGTGTTGGTATTCTGTATAAATCTAGGTTTTGGTATACTGTATAAATCTAGGTTTTGGCATACGAAATAAATCTAGACTTTGGTATACGATATAAATCAAAGTTTTGGTATACTATATAAATCTAGGTTCTGGCATACGGTATAAATCTAGGTTTTGATATACGTTATAAATCTAGGTTTTGGTATGTGATATAAATCTAGGCGTTGATATACAATATAAATCTAGCTATTGGTGTGTGATATAAATCTAAGTTTTGGTATACGATATAAATCTAGGTTTTGGTATTTGATATAAATCTGGGTGTTGGTATACTGTGTAAATCTAGGTTTTCGTATGCCGTATAAATCTAGGTTTTAGTATATGGTATAAATCTAGGTTTTGGTATGCTATATAAATCTAGGTTTTGGTATGCGAGATAAATATAGGTTTTGGTATGCGATATAAATCTAGGCGTTGATATACAATATAAATCTAGCTATTGGTATGTGATATAAATCTAAGTTTTGGTATACGATATAAATCTAGGTTTTGGTATTTAATATAAATCTGGGTGTTGGTATACTGTGTAAATCTAGGTTTTCGTATGCCGTATAAATCGAGGTTTTAGTATCTGGTATAAATCTAGGTTTTGATATACGATATAAATCTAGGTTTTGTTATTCGGTTTAAATCTAGGTTTTGGTATTCGATATAAATCTAGGCTTTGGTATACGGTATATATATAGGTTTTGGTATACGATATAAATCTAGGTTTTGGAATATTATATAAATCTGGGTGTTGGTATACTGTGTAAATCTAGGTTTTCGTATGCCGTATAAATTAAGGTTTTGGTAAGTGGTATAAATCTAGGTTTTGGTATGCGATATAAATCTAGGTTTTGGTATACGATATAAATCTAACTATTGGTATACGGTATAAATCTAGGTTTTGGTACACGATATCAATCTAGGCATTGGTATACTGTATAAATCTAGGTTTTGGTATACTGTATAAATCTAGGTTTTGTCATACGAAATAAATCTAGACTTTGGTATGCGATATAAATCAAAGTTTTGGTATACTATATAAATCTAGGTTCTGGCATACGATACAAATCTAGGTTTTGATATACGTTATAAATCTAGGTTTTGGTATGTGATATAAATCTAAGTTTTGGCATACGATATAAATCTAGCTATTGGTATACGCTTTTAAATCAAGGTTTTGCTATACGATTTAAATCTAGGTTTTAGTATGTGATATAAATCTAAGTTTTGGTATACGATATAAATCTAGGTTTTGGTATTTGATATAAATCTGGGTGTTGGTATAATGTGTAAATCTAGGTTTTCGTATGCCGTATAAATCGAGGTTTTAGTATATGGTATAAATCTAAGTTTTGGTATACGATATAAATCTAGGTTTTGCTATGCTACATAAATCTAGGTTTTGGTGTGCGATATAAATCTAAGTTTTGGTATACGTTATAAATCCAGGTATTGGTAAATTGTATAAATCTAGGTTTTGGTATAAGATATAAATCAAAGTTTTGGTATACTATATAAATCTAGGTTTTGGTATACGTATAAATCTAGGTTTTGGTATGCGATATAAATCTAGGCGTTGGTATTCAATATAAATCTAGGTTTTGATATGTGATATAAATCTAAGTTTTGGTATACGATCTAAATCTGGGTATTGGTATACTGTGTAAATCTAGGTTTTTTGTATGCTGTATAAATCGAGGTTTTGGTAAGTGGTATAAATCTAGGTTTTGGTATACGATATAAATCTAGGTTTTGGTATTCGATAAAAATCTAGCTATTGGTATACGCTTTTAAATCAAGGTTTTGCTATACGATTTAAATCTAGGTTTTAGTATACGATATAAATCTAGGTATTGGTATACTGTATAAATCTAGATGTTCGTATACGGTATAAATATAGGTTGGGGTATGCGATATAAATCTAGGTTTTGGTATTTGATATAAATCAAAGTTTTGGTATACTATATAATTCTAGGTTTTTTCTTAATCGATATAAACCTACATTTTGGTATTAGATATAAATCTTGGTTTTGGTATGCGATATAAATCTAGGTTTTGGTATTCGATATAAATCTAACTATTGGTATACGATATAAATCTAGGTTTTGGTACACGATATCAATCTAGGCATTGGTATACTGTATAAATCTAGGTTTTGGTATACTGTATAAATCTAGGTTTTGTCCTACGAAATAAATCTAGACTTTGGTATACGATATAAATCAAAGTTTTGGTATACTATATAAATCTAGGTTCTGGCATACGATATAAATCTAGGTTTTGATATACGTTATAAATCTAGGTTTTGGTATGTGATATAAATCTAAGTTTTGGTATACGATCTAAATCTGGGTATTGGTATACTGTGTAAATCTAGGTTTTTTGTATGCCGTATAAATCGAGGTTTTGGTAAGTGGTATAAATCTAGGTTTTGGTATACGATTTAAATCTAGGTTTTAGTATGCGATATAAATCTAGGTATTGGTATACTGTATAAATCTAGATGTTCGTATACGGTATAAATATAGGTTGGGGTATGCGATATAAATCTAGGTTTTGGTATTTGATATAAATCTGGGCATTGGTATACTGTGTAAATCTAGGTTTTCGTATGCCGTATAAATCGAGGTTTTAGTATATGGTATAAATCTAGGTTTTGGTATACGATATAAATCTAGGTTTTGGTATGCGAGATAAATCTAGGTTTTGGTATGCGATATAAATCTAGGCGTTGATATACAATATAAATCTAGCTATTGGTATGTGATATAAATCTAAGTTTTGGTATACGATATAAATCTAGGTTTTGGAATATGATATAAATCTGGGTGTTGGTATACTGTGTAAATCTAGGTTTTCGTATGCCGTATAAATTAAGGTTTTGGTAAGTGGTATAAATCTAGGTTTTGGTATGCGATATAAATCTAGGTTTTGGTATTCGATATAAATCTAACTATTGGTATACGGTATAAATCTAGGTTTTGGTACACGATATCAATCTAGGCATTGGTATACTGTAGAAATCTAGGTTTTGGTATACTGTATAAATCTAGGTTTTGTCATACGAAATAAATCTAGACTTTGGTATACGATATAAATCAAAGTTTTGGTATACTATATAAATCTAGGTTCTTGCATACGATATAAATCTAGGTTTTGATATACGTAATAAATCTAGGTTTTGGTATGTGATTTAAATCTAAGTTTTGGCATACGATATAAATCTAGGTTTTGGTATTTGATATAAATCTGGGTGTTGGTATACTGTGTAAATCTAGGTTTTCGTATGCCGTATAAATCGAGGTTTTAGTATATGGTATAAATCTAAGTTTTGGTATACGATATAAATCTAGGTTTTGCTATGCTACATAAATCTAGGTTTTGGTGTGCGATATAAATCTAAGTTTTGGTATACGTTATAAATCCAGGTATTGGTAAATTGTATAAATCTAGGTTTTGGTATAAGATATAAATCAAAGTTTTGGTATACTATATAAATCTAGGTTTTGGTATACGGTATAAATCTAGGTTTTGGTATGCGATATAAATCTAGGCGTTGGTATTCAATATAAATCTAGGTTTTGATATGTGATATAAATCTAAGTTTTGGTATACGATCTAAATCTGGGTATTGGTATACTGTGCAAATCTAGGTTTTCGTATGCCGTATAAATCGAGGTTTTGGTAAGTGGTATAAATCTAGGTTTTGGTATACGATATAAATCTAGGTTTTGGTATTCGATATAAATCTAGGTTTTGCTATGCTACATAAATCTAGGTTTTGGTGTGCGATATAAATCTAAGTTTTGGTATACGTTATAAATCCAGGTATTGGTAAATTGTATAAATCTAGGTTTTGGTATAAGATATAAATCAAAGTTTTGGTATACTATATAAATCTAGGTTTTGGTATACGGTATAAATCTAGGTTTTGGTATGCGATATAAATCTAGGCGTTGGTATTCAATATAAATCTAGGTTTTGATATGTGATATAAATCTAAGTTTTGGTATACGATCTAAATCTGGGTATTGGTATACTGTGTAAATCTAGGTTTTCGTATGCCGTATAAATCGAGGTTTTGGTAAGTGGTATAAATCTAGGTTTTGGTATACGATATAAATCTAGCTATTGGTATACGCTTTTAAATCAAGGTTTTGCTATACGATTTAAATCTAGGTTTTAGTATGTGATATAAATCTAAGTTTTGGTATACGATATAAATCTAGGTTTTGGTATTTGATATAAATCTGGGTGTTGGTATACTGTGTAAATCAAGGTTTTCGTATGCCGTATAAATCGAGGTTTTAGTATATGGTATAAATCTAGGTTTTGGTATGCGATATAAATCTAGGTTTTGCTATGCTACATAAATCTAGGTTTTGGTGTGCGATATAAATCTAAGTTTTGGTATACGATATAAATCCAGGTATTGGTAAATTGTATAAATCTAGGTTTTGGTATAAGATATAAATCAAAGTTTTGGTATACTATATAAATCTAGGTTTTGGTATACGGTATAAATCTAGGTTTTGGTATGCGATATAAATCTAGGCGTTGGTATTCAATATAAATCTAGGTTTTGATATGTGATATAAATCTAAGTTTTGGTATACGATCTAAGTCTGGGTATTGGTATACTGTGTAAATCTAGGTTTTTTGTATGCCGTATAAATCGAGGTTTTGGTAAGTGGTATAAATCTAGGTTTTGGTATACGATATAAATCTAGGTTTTGGTATTCGATATAAATCTAGCTATTGGTATACGCTCTTAAATCAAGGTTTTGCTATACGATTTAAATCTAGGTTTTAGTATACGATATAAATCTAGGTATTGGTATACTGTATAAATCTAGATGTTCGTATACGGTATAAATATAGGTTGGGGTATGCGATATAAATCTAGGTTTTGATATTTGATATAAATCAAAGTTTTGGTATACTATATAATTCTAGGTTTTTTCTTAATCGATATAAACCTAGATTTTGGTATTAGATATAAATCTTGGTTTTGGTATGCGATATAAATCTAGGTTTTGGTATTCGATATAAATCTAACTATTGGTATACGATATAAATCTAGGTTTTGGTACACGATATCAATCTAGGCATTGGTATACTGTATAAATCTAGGTTTTGGTATACTGTATAAATCTAGGTTTTGTCCTACGAAATAAATCTAGACTTTGGTATACGATATAAATCAAAGTTTTGGTATACTATATAAATCTAGGTTCTGGCATACGATATAAATCTAGGTTTTGATATACGTTATAAATCTAGGTTTTGGTATGTGATATAAATCTAAGTTTTGGTATACGATATAAATCTGGGTATTGGTATACTGTGTAAATCTAGGTTTTTTGTATGCCGTATAAATCGAGGTTTTGGTAAGTGGTATAAATCTAGGTTTTGGTATACGATATAAATCTAGGTTTTGGTATACGATATAAATCTAGGTTTTGCTATGCTACATAAATCTAGGTTTTGGTGTGCGATATAAGTCTAAGTTTTGGTATACGTTATAAATCCAGGTATTGGTAAATTGTATAAATCTAGGTTTGGGTATAAGATATAAATCAAAGTTTTGGTATACTATATAAATCTAGGTTTTGGTATACGGTATAAATCTAGGTTTTGGTATGCGATATAAATCTAGGCGTTGGTATTCAATATAAATCTAGGTTTTGATATGTGATATAAATCTAAGTTTTGGTATACGATCTAAATCTGGGTATTGGTATACTGTGTAAATCTAGGTTTTCGTATGCCGTATAAATCGAGGTTTTGGTAAGTGGTATAAATCTAGGTTTTGGTATACGATATAAATCTAGCTATTGGTATACGCTTTTAAATCAAGGTTTTGCTATACGATTTAAATATAGGTTTTAGTATGTGATATAAATCTAAGTTTTGGTATACGATATAAATCTAGGTTTTGGTATTTGATATAAATCTGGGTGTTGGTATACTGTGTAAATCTAGGTTTTCGTATGCCGTATAAATCGAGGTTTTAGTATATGTTATAAATCTAAGTTTTGGTATACGATATAAATCTAGGTTTTGCTATGCTACATAAATCTAGGTTTTGGTGTGCGATATAAATCTAAGTTTTGGTATACGTTATAAATCCAGGTATTGGTAAATTGTATAAATCTAGGTTTTGGTATAAGATATAAATCAAACTTTTGGTATACTATATAAATCTAGGTTTTGGTATACGGTATAAATCTAGGTTTTGGTATGCGATATAAATCTAGGCGTTGGTATTCAATATAAATCTAGGTTTTGATATGTGATATAAATCAAAGTTTTGGTATACGATCTAAATCTGGGTATTGGTATACTGTGTAAATCTAGGTTTTTTGTATGCCGTATAAATCGAGGTTTTGGTAAGTGGTATAAATCTAGGTTTTGGTATACGATATAAATCTAGGTTTTGGTATTCGATATAAATCTAGCTATTGGTATACGCTTTTAAATCAAGGTTTTGCTATACGATTTAAATCTAGGTTTTAGTATACTATATAAATCTAGGTATTGGTATACTGTATAAATCTAGATGTTCGCATACGGTATAAATATAGGTTGGGGTATGCGATATAAATCTAGGTTTTGGTATTTGATATAAATCAAAGTTTTGGTATACTATATAATTCTAGGTTTTTTCTTAATCGATATAAACCTAGATTTTGGTATTAGATATAAATCTTGGTTTTGGTATGCGATATAAATCTAGGTTTTGGTATTCGATATAAATCTAACTATTGTTATACGATATAAATCTAGGTTTTGGTACACGATATCAATCTAGGCATTGGTATACTGTATAAATCTAGGTTTTGGTATACTGTATAAATCTAGGTTTTGTCATACGAAATAAATCTAGACTTTGGTATACGATATAAATCAAAGTTTTGGTATACTATATAAATCTAGGTTCTGGCATACGATATAAATCTAGGTTTTGATATACGTTATAAATCTAGGTTTTGGTATGTGATATAAATCTAAGTTTTGGTATACGATCTAAATCTGGGTATTGGTATACTGTGTAAATCTAGGTTTTTTGTATGCCGTATAAATCGAGGTTTTGGTAAGTGGTATAAATCTAGGTTTTGGTATACGATATAAATCTAGGTTTTGGTATACGATATAAATCTAGGTTTTGCTATGCTACATAAATCTAGGTTTTGGTGTGCGATATAAGTCTAAGTTTTGGTATACGTTATAAATCCAGGTATTGGTAAATTGTATAAATCTAGGTTTTGGTATAAGATATAAATCAAAGTTTTGGTATACTATATAAATCTAGGTTTTGGTATACGATATAAATCTAGGTTTTGGTATACGGTATAAATCTAGGTGTTGGTATGCGATATAAATCTAGGCGTTGGTATTCAATATAAATCTAGGTTTTGATATGTGATATAAATCTAAGTTTTGGTATACGATCTAAATCTGGGTATTGGTATACTGTGTAAATCTAGGTTTTCGTATGCCGTATAAATCGAGGTTTTGGTAAGTGGTATAAATCTAGGTTTTGGTATACGATATAAATCTAGCTATTGGTATACGCTTTTAAATCAAGGTTTTGCTATACGATTTAAATCTAGGTTTTAGTATGTGATATAAATCTAAGTTTTGGTATACGATATAAATCTAGGTTTTGGTATTTGATATAAATCTGGGTGTTGGTATACTGTGTAAATCAAGGTTTTCGTATGCCGTATAAATCGAGGTTTTAGTATATGGTATAAATCTAAGTTTTGGTATACGATATAAATCTAGGTTTTGCTATGCTACATAAATCTAGGTTTTGGTGTGCGATATAAATCTAAGTTTTGGTATACGTTATAAATCCAGGTATTGGTAAATTGTATAAATCTAGGTTTTGGTATAAGATATAAATCAAACTTTTGGTATGCTATATACATCTAGGTTTTGGTATACGGTATAAATCTAGGTTTTGGTATGCGATATAAATCTAGGCGTTGGTATTCAATATAAATCTAGGTTTTGATATGTGATATAAATCAAAGGTTTGGTATACGATCTAAATCTGGGTATTGGTATACTGTGTAAATCTAGGTTTTTTGTATGCCGTATAAATCGAGGTTTTGGTAAGTGGTATAAATCTAGGTTTTGGTATACGATATAAATCTAGGTTTTGGTATTCGATATAAATCTAGCTATTGGTATACGCTTTTAAATCAAGGTTTTGCTATACGATTTAAATCTAGGTTTTAGTATACGATATAAATCTAGGTATTGGTATACTGTATAAATCTAGATGTTCGCATACGGTATAAATATAGGTTGGGGTATGCGATATAAATCTAGGTTTTGGTATTTGATATAAATCAAAGTTTTGGTATACTATATAATTCTAGGTTTTTTCTTAATCGATATAAACCTAGATTTTGGTATTAGATATAAATCTTGGTTTTGGTATGCGATATAAATCTAGGTTTTGGTATTCGATATAAATCTAACTATTGTTATACGATATAAATCTAGGTTTTGGTACACGATATCAATCTAGGCATTGGTATACTGTATAAATCTAGGTTTTGGTATACTGTATAAATCTAGGTTTTGTCATACGAAATAAATCTAGACTTTGGTATACGATATAAATCAAAGTTTTGGTATACTATATAAATCTAGGTTCTGGCATACGATATAAATCTAGGTTTTGATATACGTTATAAATCTAGGTTTTGGTATGTGATATAAATCTAAGTTTTGGTATACGATCTAAATCTGGGTATTGGTATACTGTGTAAATCTAGGTTTTTTGTATGCCGTATAAATCGAGGTTTTGGTAAGTGGTATAAATCTAGGTTTTGGTATACGATATAAATCTAGGTTTTGGTATACGATATAAATCTAGGTTTTGCTATGCTACATAAATCTAGGTTTTGGTGTGCGATATAAGTCTAAGTTTTGGTATACGTTATAAATCCAGGTATTGGTAAATTGTATAAATCTAGGTTTTGGTATAAGATATAAATCAAAGTTTTGGTATACTATATAAATCTAGGTTTTGGTATACGATATAAATCTAGGTTTTGGTATACGGTATAAATCTAGGTGTTGGTATGCGATATAAATCTAGGCGTTGGTATTCAATATAAATCTAGGTTTTGATATGTGATATAAATCTAAGTTTTGGTATACGATCTAAATCTGGGTATTGGTATACTGTGTAAATCTAGGTTTTCGTATGCCGTATAAATCGAGGTTTTGGTAAGTGGTATAAATCTAGGTTTTGGTATACGATATAAATCTAGCTATTGGTATACGCTTTTAAATCAAGGTTTTGCTATACGATTTAAATCTAGGTTTTAGTATGTGATATAAATCTAAGTTTTGGTATACGATATAAATCTAGGTTTTGGTATTTGATATAAATCTGGGTGTTGGTATACTGTGTAAATCAAGGTTTTCGTATGCCGTATAAATCGAGGTTTTAGTATATGGTATAAATCTAGGTTTTGGTATGCGATATAAATCTAGGTTTTGCTATGCTACATAAATCTAGGTTTTGGTGTGCGATATAAATCTAAGTTTTGGTATACGATATAAATCCAGGTATTGGTAAATTGTATAAATCTAGGTTTTGGTATAAGATATAAATCTAGGCGTTGGTATTCAATATAAATCTAGGTTTTGATATGTGATATAAATCTAAGTTTTGGTATACGATCTAAATCTGGGTATTGGTATACTGTGTAAATCTAGGTTTTTTGTATGCGTATAAATCGAGGTTTTGGTAAGTGGTATAAATCTAGGTTTTGGTATACGATATAAATCTAGAATTTGGCATTCGATATAAATCTAGCTATTGGTATACGCTTTTAAATCAAGGTTTGGCTATACGATTTAAATCTAGGTTTTAGTATGCGATATAAATCTAGGTATTGGTATACTGTATACATCTAGATGTTCGTATACGGTATAAATATAGGTTGGGGTATGCGATATAAATCTAGGTTTTGGTATTTGATATAAATCAAAGTTTTGGTATACTATATAATTCTAGGTTTTTTCTTAATCGATATAAACCTAGATTTTGGTATTAGATATAAATCTAGGTTTTGGTATGCGATATAAAGCTAGGTTTTGGTATTCGATATAAATCTAACTATTGGTATACGGTATAAATCTAGGTTTTGGTACACGATAACAATCTAGGCATTGGTATACTGTATAAATCTAGGTTTTGGTATACTGTATAAATCTAGGTTTTGTCATACGAAATAAATCTAGACTTTGGTATACGATATAAATCAAAGTTTTGGTATACTATATAAATCTAGGTTCTGGCATACGATATAAATCTAGGTTTTGATATACGTTATAAATCTAGGTTTTGGTATGTGATATAAATCTAAGTTTTGGTATACGATCTAAATCTGGGTATTGGTATACTGTGTAAATCTAGGTTTTTTGTATGCCGTATAAATCGAGGTTTTGGTAAGTGGTATAAATCTAGGTTTTGGTATACGATATAAATCTAGGTTTTGGTATACGATATAAATCTAGGTTTTGCTATGCTACATAAATCTAGGTTTTGGTGTGCGATATAAGTCTAAGTTTTGGTATACGTTATAAATCCAGGTATTGGTAAATTGTATAAATCTAGGTTTTGGTATAAGATATAAATCAAAGTTTTGGTATACTATATAAATCTAGGTTTTGGTATACGATATAAATCTAGGTTTTGGTATACGGTATAAATCTAGGTGTTGGTATGCGATATAAATCTAGGCGTTGGTATTCAATATAAATCTAGGTTTTGATATGTGATATAAATCTAAGTTTTGGTATACGATCTAAATCTGGGTATTGGTATACTGTGTAAATCTAGGTTTTCGTATGCCGTATAAATCGAGGTTTTGGTAAGTGGTATCAATCTAGGTTTTGGTATACGATATAAATCTAGCTATTGGTATACGCTTTTAAATCAAGGTTTTGCTATACGATTTAAATCTAGGTTTTAGTATGTGATATAAATCTAAGTTTTGGTATACGATATAAATCTAGGTTTTGGTATTTGATATAAATCTGGGTGTTGGTATACTGTGTAAATCAAGGTTTTCGTATGCCGTATAAATCGAGGTTTTAGTATATGGTATAAATCTAGGTTTTGGTATGCGATATAAATCTAGGTTTTGTTATGCTACATAAATCTAGGTTTTGGTGTGCGATATAAATCTAAGTTTTGGTATACGATATAAATCCAGGTATTGGTAAATTGTATAAATCTAGGTTTTGGTATAAGATATAAATCAAAGTTTTGGTATACTATATAAATCTAGGTTTTGGTATACGGTATAAATCTAGGTTTTGGTATACGATATAAATCTAGGCGTTGGTATTCAATATAAATCTAGGTTTTGATATGTGATATAAATCTAAGTTTTGGTATACGATCTAAATCTGGGTATTGGTATACTGTGTAAATCTAGGTTTTTTGTATGCGTATAAATCGAGGTTTTGGTAAGTTATATAAATCTAGGTTTTGGTATACGATATAAATCTAGAATTTGGCATTCGATATAAATCTAGCTATTGGTATACGCTTTTAAATCAAGGTTTGGCTATACGATTTAAATCTAGGTTTTAGTATGCGATATAAATCTAGGTATTGGTATACTGTATACATCTAGATGTTCGTATACGGTATAAATATAGGTTGGGGTATGCGATATAAATCTAGGTTTTGGTATTTGATATAAATCAAAGTTTTGGTATACTATATAATTCTAGGTTTTTTCTTAATCGATATAAACCTAGATTTTGGTATTAGATATAAATCTTGGTTTTGGTATGCGATATAAATCTAGGTTTTGGTATTCGATATAAATCTAACTATTGTTATACGATATAAATCTAGGTTTTGGTACACGATATCAATCTAGGCATTGGTATACTGTATAAATCTAGGTTTTGGTATACTGTATAAATCTAGGTTTTGTCATACGAAATAAATCTAGACTTTGGTATACGATATAAATCAAAGTTTTGGTATACTATATAAATCTAGGTTCTGGCATACGATATAAATCTAGGTTTTGATATACGTTATAAATCTAGGTTTTGGTATGTGATATAAATCTAAGTTTTGGTATACGATCTAAATCTGGGTATTGGTATACTGTGTAAATCTAGGTTTTTTGTATGCCGTATAAATCGAGGTTTTGGTAAGTGGTATAAATCTAGGTTTTGGTATACGATATAAATCTAGGTTTTGGTATACGATATAAATCTAGGTTTTGCTATGCTACATAAATCTAGGTTTTGGTGTGCGATATAAGTCTAAGTTTTGGTATACGTTATAAATCCAGGTATTGGTAAATTGTATAAATCTAGGTTTTGGTATAAGATATAAATCAAAGTTTTGGTATACTATATAAATCTAGGTTTTGGTATACGATATAAATCTAGGTTTTGGTATACGGTATAAATCTAGGTGTTGGTATGCGATATAAATCTAGGCGTTGGTATTCAATATAAATCTAGGTTTTGATATGTGATATAAATCTAAGTTTTGGTATACGATCTAAATCTGGGTATTGGTATACTGTGTAAATCTAGGTTTTCGTATGCCGTATAAATCGAGGTTTTGGTAAGTGGTATAAATCTAGGTTTTGGTATACGATATAAATCTAGCTATTGGTATACGCTTTTAAATCAAGGTTTTGCTATACGATTTAAATCTAGGTTTTAGTATGTGATATAAATCTAAGTTTTGGTATACGATATAAATCTAGGTTTTGGTATTTGATATAAATCTGGGTGTTGGTATACTGTGTAAATCAAGGTTTTCGTATGCCGTATAAATCGAGGTTTTAGTATATGGTATAAATCTAGGTTTTGGTATGCGATATAAATCTAGGTTTTGCTATGCTACATAAATCTAGGTTTTGGTGTGCGATATAAATCTAAGTTTTGGTATACGATATAAATCCAGGTATTGGTAAATTGTATAAATCTAGGTTTTGGTATAAGATATAAATCTAGGCGTTGGTATTCAATATAAATCTAGGTTTTGATATGTGATATAAATCTAAGTTTTGGTATACGATCTAAATCTGGGTATTGGTATACTGTGTAAATCTAGGTTTTTTGTATGCGTATAAATCGAGGTTTTGGTAAGTGGTATAAATCTAGGTTTTGGTATACGATATAAATCTAGAATTTGGCATTCGATATAAATCTAGCTATTGGTATACGCTTTTAAATCAAGGTTTGGCTATACGATTTAAATCTAGGTTTTAGTATGCGATATAAATCTAGGTATTGGTATACTGTATACATCTAGATGTTCGTATACGGTATAAATATAGGTTGGGGTATGCGATATAAATCTAGGTTTTGGTATTTGATATAAATCAAAGTTTTGGTATACTATATAATTCTAGGTTTTTTCTTAATCGATATAAACCTAGATTTTGGTATTAGATATAAATCTAGGTTTTGGTATGCGATATAAAGCTAGGTTTTGGTATTCGATATAAATCTAACTATTGGTATACGGTATAAATCTAGGTTTTGGTACACGATAACAATCTAGGCATTGGTATACTGTATAAATCTAGGTTTTGGTATACTGTATAAATCTAGGTTTTGTCATACGAAATAAATCTAGACTTTGGTATACGATATAAATCAAAGTTTTGGTATACTATATAAATCTAGGTTCTGGCATACGATATAAATCTAGGTTTTGATATACGTTATAAATCTAGGTTTTGGTATGTGATATAAATCTAAGTTTTGGTATACGATCTAAATCTGGGTATTGGTATACTGTGTAAATCTAGGTTTTTTGTATGCCGTATAAATCGAGGTTTTGGTAAGTGGTATAAATCTAGGTTTTGGTATACGATATAAATCTAGGTTTTGGTATACGATATAAATCTAGGTTTTGCTATGCTACATAAATCTAGGTTTTGGTGTGCGATATAAGTCTAAGTTTTGGTATACGTTATAAATCCAGGTATTGGTAAATTGTATAAATCTAGGTTTTGGTATAAGATATAAATCAAAGTTTTGGTATACTATATAAATCTAGGTTTTGGTATACGATATAAATCTAGGTTTTGGTATACGGTATAAATCTAGGTGTTGGTATGCGATATAAATCTAGGCGTTGGTATTCAATATAAATCTAGGTTTTGATATGTGATATAAATCTAAGTTTTGGTATACGATCTAAATCTGGGTATTGGTATACTGTGTAAATCTAGGTTTTCGTATGCCGTATAAATCGAGGTTTTGGTAAGTGGTATCAATCTAGGTTTTGGTATACGATATAAATCTAGCTATTGGTATACGCTTTTAAATCAAGGTTTTGCTATACGATTTAAATCTAGGTTTTAGTATGTGATATAAATCTAAGTTTTGGTATACGATATAAATCTAGGTTTTGGTATTTGATATAAATCTGGGTGTTGGTATACTGTGTAAATCAAGGTTTTCGTATGCCGTATAAATCGAGGTTTTAGTATATGGTATAAATCTAGGTTTTGGTATGCGATATAAATCTAGGTTTTGTTATGCTACATAAATCTAGGTTTTGGTGTGCGATATAAATCTAAGTTTTGGTATACGATATAAATCCAGGTATTGGTAAATTGTATAAATCTAGGTTTTGGTATAAGATATAAATCAAAGTTTTGGTATACTATATAAATCTAGGTTTTGGTATACGGTATAAATCTAGGTTTTGGTATACGATATAAATCTAGGCGTTGGTATTCAATATAAATCTAGGTTTTGATATGTGATATAAATCTAAGTTTTGGTATACGATCTAAATCTGGGTATTGGTATACTGTGTAAATCTAGGTTTTTTGTATGCGTATAAATCGAGGTTTTGGTAAGTTATATAAATCTAGGTTTTGGTATACGATATAAATCTAGAATTTGGCATTCGATATAAATCTAGCTATTGGTATACGCTTTTAAATCAAGGTTTGGCTATACGATTTAAATCTAGGTTTTAGTATGCGATATAAATCTAGGTATTGGTATACTGTATACATCTAGATGTTCGTATACGGTATAAATATAGGTTGGGGTATGCGATATAAATCTAGGTTTTGGTATTTGATATAAATCAAAGTTTTGGTATACTATATAATTCTAGGTTTTTTCTTAATCGATATAAACCTAGATTTTGGTATTAGATATAAATCTAGGTTTTGGTATGCGATATAAAGCTAGGTTTTGGTATTCGATATAAATCTAACTATTGGTATACGGTATAAATCTAGGTTTTGGTACACGATAACAATCTAGGCATTGGTATACTGTATAAATCTAGGTTTTGGTATACTGTATAAATCTAGGTTTTGTCATACGAAATAAATCTAGACTTTGGTATACGATATAAATCAAAGTTTTGGTATACTATATAAATCTAGGTTCTGGCATACGATATAAATCTAGGTTTTGATATACGTTATAAATCTAGGTTTTGGTATATGATATAAATCTAAGTTTTGGTATACGATCTAAATCTGGGTATTGGTATACTGTGTAAATCTAGGTTTTTTGTATGCCGTATAAATCGAGGTTTTGGTAAGTGGTATAAATCTAGGTTTTGGTATACGATATAAATCTAGGTTTTGGTATACGATATAAATCTAGGTTTTGCTATGCTACATAAATCTAGGTTTTGGTGTGCGATATAAGTCTAAGTTTTGGTATACGTTATAAATCCAGGTATTGGTAAATTGTATAAATCTAGGTTTTGGTATAAGATATAAATCAAAGTTTTGGTATACTATATAAATCTAGGTTTTGGTATACGGTATAAATCTAGGTTTTGGTATGCGATATAAATCTAGGCGTTGGTATTCAATATAAATCTAGGTTTTGATATGTGATATAAATCAAAGGTTTGGTATACGATCTAAATCTGGGTATTGGTATACTGTGTAAATCTAGGTTTTTTGTATGCCGTATAAATCGAGGTTTTGGTAAGTGGTATAAATCTAGGTTTTGGTATACGATATAAATCTAGGTTTTGGTATTCGATATAAATCTAGCTATTGGTATACGCTTTTAAATCAAGGTTTTGCTATACGATTTAAATCTAGGTTTTAGTATACGATATAAATCTAGGTATTGGTATACTGTATAAATCTAGATGTTCGCATACGGTATAAATATAGGTTGGGGTATGCGATATAAATCTAGGTTTTGGTATTTGATATAAATCAAAGTTTTGGTATACTATATAATTCTAGGTTTTTTCTTAATCGATATAAACCTAGATTTTGGTATTAGATATAAATCTTGGTTTTGGTATGCGATATAAATCTAGGTTTTGGTATTCGATATAAATCTAACTATTGTTATACGATATAAATCTAGGTTTTGGTACACGATATCAATCTAGGCATTGGTATACTGTATAAATCTAGGTTTTGGTATACTGTATAAATCTAGGTTTTGTCATACGAAATAAATCTAGACTTTGGTATACGATATAAATCAAAGTTTTGGTATACTATATAAATCTAGGTTCTGGCATACGATATAAATCTAGGTTTTGATATACGTTATAAATCTAGGTTTTGGTATGTGATATAAATCTAAGTTTTGGTATACGATCTAAATCTGGGTATTGGTATACTGTGTAAATCTAGGTTTTTTGTATGCCGTATAAATCGAGGTTTTGGTAAGTGGTATAAATCTAGGTTTTGGTATACGATATAAATCTAGGTTTTGGTATACGATATAAATCTAGGTTTTGCTATGCTACATAAATCTAGGTTTTGGTGTGCGATATAAGTCTAAGTTTTGGTATACGTTATAAATCCAGGTATTGGTAAATTGTATAAATCTAGGTTTTGGTATAAGATATAAATCAAAGTTTTGGTATACTATATAAATCTAGGTTTTGGTATACGATATAAATCTAGGTTTTGGTATACGGTATAAATCTAGGTGTTGGTATGCGATATAAATCTAGGCGTTGGTATTCAATATAAATCTAGGTTTTGATATGTGATATAAATCTAAGTTTTGGTATACGATCTAAATCTGGGTATTGGTATACTGTGTAAATCTAGGTTTTCGTATGCCGTATAAATCGAGGTTTTGGTAAGTGGTATAAATCTAGGTTTTGGTATACGATATAAATCTAGCTATTGGTATACGCTTTTAAATCAAGGTTTTGCTATACGATTTAAATCTAGGTTTTAGTATGTGATATAAATCTAAGTTTTGGTATACGATATAAATCTAGGTTTTGGTATTTGATATAAATCTGGGTGTTGGTATACTGTGTAAATCAAGGTTTTCGTATGCCGTATAAATCGAGGTTTTAGTATATGGTATAAATCTAGGTTTTGGTATGCGATATAAATCTAGGTTTTGCTATGCTACATAAATCTAGGTTTTGGTGTGCGATATAAATCTAAGTTTTGGTATACGATATAAATCCAGGTATTGGTAAATTGTATAAATCTAGGTTTTGGTATAAGATATAAATCTAGGCGTTGGTATTCAATATAAATCTAGGTTTTGATATGTGATATAAATCTAAGTTTTGGTATACGATCTAAATCTGGGTATTGGTATACTGTGTAAATCTAGGTTTTTTGTATGCGTATAAATCGAGGTTTTGGTAAGTGGTATAAATCTAGGTTTTGGTATACGATATAAATCTAGAATTTGGCATTCGATATAAATCTAGCTATTGGTATACGCTTTTAAATCAAGGTTTGGCTATACGATTTAAATCTAGGTTTTAGTATGCGATATAAATCTAGGTATTGGTATACTGTATACATCTAGATGTTCGTATACGGTATAAATATAGGTTGGGGTATGCGATATAAATCTAGGTTTTGGTATTTGATATAAATCAAAGTTTTGGTATACTATATAATTCTAGGTTTTTTCTTAATCGATATAAACCTAGATTTTGGTATTAGATATAAATCTAGGTTTTGGTATGCGATATAAAGCTAGGTTTTGGTATTCGATATAAATCTAACTATTGGTATACGGTATAAATCTAGGTTTTGGTACACGATAACAATCTAGGCATTGGTATACTGTATAAATCTAGGTTTTGGTATACTGTATAAATCTAGGTTTTGTCATACGAAATAAATCTAGACTTTGGTATACGATATAAATCAAAGTTTTGGTATACTATATAAATCTAGGTTCTGGCATACGATATAAATCTAGGTTTTGATATACGTTATAAATCTAGGTTTTGGTATGTGATATAAATCTAAGTTTTGGTATACGATCTAAATCTGGGTATTGGTATACTGTGTAAATCTAGGTTTTTTGTATGCCGTATAAATCGAGGTTTTGGTAAGTGGTATAAATCTAGGTTTTGGTATACGATATAAATCTAGGTTTTGGTATACGATATAAATCTAGGTTTTGCTATGCTACATAAATCTAGGTTTTGGTGTGCGATATAAGTCTAAGTTTTGGTATACGTTATAAATCCAGGTATTGGTAAATTGTATAAATCTAGGTTTTGGTATAAGATATAAATCAAAGTTTTGGTATACTATATAAATCTAGGTTTTGGTATACGATATAAATCTAGGTTTTGGTATACGGTATAAATCTAGGTGTTGGTATGCGATATAAATCTAGGCGTTGGTATTCAATATAAATCTAGGTTTTGATATGTGATATAAATCTAAGTTTTGGTATACGATCTAAATCTGGGTATTGGTATACTGTGTAAATCTAGGTTTTCGTATGCCGTATAAATCGAGGTTTTGGTAAGTGGTATCAATCTAGGTTTTGGTATACGATATAAATCTAGCTATTGGTATACGCTTTTAAATCAAGGTTTTGCTATACGATTTAAATCTAGGTTTTAGTATGTGATATAAATCTAAGTTTTGGTATACGATATAAATCTAGGTTTTGGTATTTGATATAAATCTGGGTGTTGGTATACTGTGTAAATCAAGGTTTTCGTATGCCGTATAAATCGAGGTTTTAGTATATGGTATAAATCTAGGTTTTGGTATGCGATATAAATCTAGGTTTTGTTATGCTACATAAATCTAGGTTTTGGTGTGCGATATAAATCTAAGTTTTGGTATACGATATAAATCCAGGTATTGGTAAATTGTATAAATCTAGGTTTTGGTATAAGATATAAATCTAGGCGTTGGTATTCAATATAAATCTAGGTTTTGATATGTGATATAAATCTAAGTTTTGGTATACGATCTAAATCTGGGTTTTGGTATACTGTGTAAATCTAGGTTTTTTGTATGCGTATAAATCGAGGTTTTGGTAAGTGGTATAAATCTAGGTTTTGGTATACGATATAAATCTAGAATTTGGCATTCGATATAAATCTAGCTATTGGTATACGCTTTTAAATCAAGGTTTGGCTATACGATTTAAATCTAGGTTTTAGTATGCGATATAAATCTAGGTATTGGTATACTGTATACATCTAGATGTTCGTATACGGTATAAATATAGGTTGGGGTATGCGATATAAATCTAGGTTTTGGTATTTGATATAAATCAAAGTTTTGGTATACTATATAATTCTAGGTTTTTTCTTAATCGATATAAACCTAGATTTTGGTATTAGATATAAATCTAGGTTTTGGTATGCGATATAAAGCTAGGTTTTGGTATTCGATATAAATCTAACTATTGGTATACGGTATAAATCTAGGTTTTGGTACACGATAACAATCTAGGCATTGGTATACTGTATAAATCTAGGTTTTGGTATACTGTATAAATCTAGGTTTTGTCATACGAAATAAATCTAGACTTTGGTATACGATATAAATCAAAGTTTTGGTATACTATATAAATCTAGGTTCTGGCATACGATATAAATCTAGGTTTTGATATACGTTATAAATCTAGGTTTTGGTATGTGATATAAATCTAAGTTTTGGTATACGATCTAAATCTGGGTATTGGTATACTGTGTAAATCTAGGTTTTTTGTATGCCGTATAAATCGAGGTTTTGGTAAGTGGTATAAATCTAGGTTTTGGTATACGATATAAATCTAGGTTTTGGTATACGATATAAATCTAGGTTTTGCTATGCTACATAAATCTAGGTTTTGGTGTGCGATATAAGTCTAAGTTTTGGTATACGTTATAAATCCAGGTATTGGTAAATTGTATAAATCTAGGTTTTGGTATAAGATATAAATCAAAGTTTTGGTATACTATATAAATCTAGGTTTTGGTATACGATATAAATCTAGGTTTTGGTATACGGTATAAATCTAGGTGTTGGTATGCGATATAAATCTAGGCGTTGGTATTCAATATAAATCTAGGTTTTGATATGTGATATAAATCTAAGTTTTGGTATACGATCTAAATCTGGGTATTGGTATACTGTGTAAATCTAGGTTTTCGTATGCCGTATAAATCGAGGTTTTGGTAAGTGGTATCAATCTAGGTTTTGGTATACGATATAAATCTAGCTATTGGTATACGCTTTTAAATCAAGGTTTTGCTATACGATTTAAATCTAGGTTTTAGTATGTGATATAAATCTAAGTTTTGGTATACGATATAAATCTAGGTTTTGGTATTTGATATAAATCTGGGTGTTGGTATACTGTGTAAATCAAGGTTTTCGTATGCCGTATAAATCGAGGTTTTAGTATATGGTATAAATCTAGGTTTTGGTATGCGATATAAATCTAGGTTTTGTTATGCTACATAAATCTAGGTTTTGGTGTGCGATATAAATCTAAGTTTTGGTATACGATATAAATCCAGGTATTGGTAAATTGTATAAATCTAGGTTTTGGTATAAGATATAAATCAAAGTTTTGGTATACTATATAAATCTAGGTTTTGGTATACGGTATAAATCTAGGTTTTGGTATACGATATAAATCTAGGCGTTGGTATTCAATATAAATCTAGGTTTTGATATGTGATATAAATCTAAGTTTTGGTATACGATCTAAATCTGGGTATTGGTATACTGTGTAAATCTAGGTTTTTTGTATGCGTATAAATCGAGGTTTTGGTAAGTTATATAAATCTAGGTTTTGGTATACGATATAAATCTAGAATTTGGCATTCGATATAAATCTAGCTATTGGTATACGCTTTTAAATCAAGGTTTGGCTATACGATTTAAATCTAGGTTTTAGTATGCGATATAAATCTAGGTATTGGTATACTGTATACATCTAGATGTTCGTATACGGTATAAATATAGGTTGGGGTATGCGATATAAATCTAGGTTTTGGTATTTGATATAAATCAAAGTTTTGGTATACTATATAATTCTAGGTTTTTTCTTAATCGATATAAACCTAGATTTTGGTATTAGATATAAATCTAGGTTTTGGTATGCGATATAAAGCTAGGTTTTGGTATTCGATATAAATCTAACTATTGGTATACGGTATAAATCTAGGTTTTGGTACACGATAACAATCTAGGCATTGGTATACTGTATAAATCTAGGTTTTGGTATACTGTATAAATCTAGGTTTTGTCATACGAAATAAATCTAGACTTTGGTATACGATATAAATCAAAGTTTTGGTATACTATATAAATCTAGGTTCTGGCATACGATATAAATCTAGGTTTTGATATACGTTATAAATCTAGGTTTTGGTATATGATATAAATCTAAGTTTTGGTATACGATCTAAATCTGGGTATTGGTATACTGTGTAAATCTAGGTTTTTTGTATGCCGTATAAATCGAGGTTTTGGTAAGTGGTATAAATCTAGGTTTTGGTATACGATATAAATCTAGGTTTTGGTATACGATATAAATCTAGGTTTTGCTATGCTACATAAATCTAGGTTTTGGTGTGCGATATAAGTCTAAGTTTTGGTATACGTTATAAATCCAGGTATTGGTAAATTGTATAAATCTAGGTTTTGGTATAAGATATAAATCAAAGTTTTGGTATACTATATAAATCTAGGTTTTGGTATACGATATAAATCTAGGTTTTGGTATACGGTATAAATCTAGGCGTTGGTATTCAATATAAATCTAGGTTTTGATATGTGATATAAATCTAAGTTTTGGTATACGATCTAAATCTGGGTATTGGTATACTGTGTAAATCTAGGTTTTCGTATGCCGTATAAATCGAGGTTTTGGTAAGTGGTATAAATCTAGGTTTTGGTATACGATATAAATCTAGCTATTGGTATACGCTTTTAAATCAAGGTTTTGCTATACGATTTAAATCTAGGTTTTAGTATGTGATATAAATCTAAGTTTTGGTATACGATATAAATCTAGGTTTTGGTATTTGATATAAATCTGGGTGTTGGTATACTGTGTAAATCAAGGTTTTCGTATGCCGTATAAATCGAGGTTTTAGTATATGGTATAAATCTAGGTTTTGGTATGCGATATAAATCTAGGTTTTGTTATGCTACATAAATCTAGGTTTTGGTGTGCGATATAAATCTAAGTTTTGGTATACGATATAAATCCAGGTATTGGTAAATTGTATAAATCTAGGTTTTGGTATAAGATATAAATCAAAGTTTTGGTATACTATATAAATCTAGGTTTTGGTATACGGTATAAATCTAGGTTTTGGTATACGATATAAATCTAGGCGTTGGTATTCAATATAAATCTAGGTTTTGATATGTGATATAAATCTAAGTTTTGGTATACGATCTAAATCTGGGTATTGGTATACTGTGTAAATCTAGGTTTTTTGTATGCGTATAAATCGAGGTTTTGGTAAGTGGTATAAATCTAGGTTTTGGTATACGATATAAATCTAGAATTTGGCATTCGATATAAATCTAGCTATTGGTATACGCTTTTAAATCAAGGTTTGGCTATACGATTTAAATCTAGGTTTTAGTATGCGAAATAAATCTAGGTATTGGTATACTGTATAAATCTAGATGTTCGTATACGGTATAAATATAGGTTGGGGTATGCGATATAAATCTAGGTTTTGGTATTTGATATAAATCAAAGTTTTGGTATACTATATAATTCTAGGTTTTTTCTTAATCGATATAAACCTAGATTTTGGTATTAGATATAAATCTAGGTTTTGGTATGCGATATAAAGCTAGGTTTTGGTATTCGATATAAATCTAACTATTGGTATACGGTATAAATCTAGGTTTTGGTACACGATAACAATCTAGGCATTGGTATACTGTATAAATCTAGGTTTTGGTATACTGTATAAATCTAGGTTTTGTCATACGAAATAAATCTAGACTTTGGTATACGATATAAATCAAAGTTTTGGTATACTATATAAATCTAGGTTCTGGCATACGATATAAATCTAGGTTTTGATATACGTTATAAATCTAGGTTTTGGTATGTGATATAAATCTAAGTTTTGGTATACGATCTAAATCTGGGTATTGGTATACTGTGTAAATCTAGGTTTTTTGTATGCCGTATAAATCGAGGTTTTGGTAAGTGGTATAAATCTAGGTTTTGGTATACGATATAAATCTAGGTTTTGGTATACGATATAAATCTAGGTTTTGCTATGCTACATAAATCTAGGTTTTGGTGTGCGATATAAGTCTAAGTTTTGGTATACGTTATAAATCCAGGTATTGGTAAATTGTATGAATCTAGGTTTTGGTATAAGATATAAATCAAAGTTTTGGTATACTATATAAATCTAGGTTTTGGTATACGATATAAATCTAGGTTTTGGTATACGGTATAAATCTAGGTTTTGGTATGCGATATAAATCTAGGCGTTGGTATTCAATATAAATCTAGGTTTTGATATGTGATATAAATCTAAGTTTTGGTATACGATCTAAATCTGGGTATTGGTATACTGTGTAAATCTAGGTTTTCGTATGGCGTATAAATCGAAGTTTTGGTAAGTGGTATAAATCTAGGTTTTGGTATACGATATAAATCTAGCTATTGGTATACGCTTTTAAATCAAGGTTTTGCTATACGATTTAAATCTAGGTTTTAGTATGTGATATAAATCTAAGTTTTGGTATACGATATAAATCTAGGTTTTGGTATTTGATATAAATCTGGTTGTTGGTATACTGTGTAAATCTAGGTTTTCGTATGTCGTATAAATCGAGGTTTTAGTATATGGTATAAATCTAGGTTTTGGTATGCGATATAAATCTAGGTTTTGCTATGCTACATAAATCTAGGGTTTGGTGTGCGATATAAATCTAAGTTTTGGTATACGTTATAAATCCAGGTATTGGTAAATTGTATAAATCTAGGTTTTGGTATAAGATATAAATCAAAGTTTTGGTATACTATATAAATCTAGGTTTTGGTATACGGTATAAATCTAGGTTTTGGTATGCGATATAAATCTAGGCGTTGGTATTCAATATAAATATAGGTTTTGATATGTGATATAAATCTAAGTTTTGGTATACGATCTAAATCTGGGTATTGGTATACTGTGTAAATCTAGGTTTTTGTATGCGGTATAAATCTAGGTTTTGGTAAGTGGTATAAATCTAGGTTTTGGTATACGATATAAATCTAGGTTTTGGTATTCGATATAAATCTTGCTATTGGTATATGCTTTTAAATCAAGGTTTTGCTATACGATTTAAATCTAGGTTTTAGTATACGATATAAATCTAGGTATTGGTATACTGTATAAATCTAGATGTTCGTATACGGTATAAATATAGGTTGGGGTATGCGATATAAATCTAGGTTTTGGTATTTGATATAAATCAAAGTTTTGGTATACTATATAATTCTAGGTTTTTTCTTAATCGATATAAACCTAGATTTTGGTATTAGATATAAATCTAGGTTTTGGTATGCGATATAAATCTAGGTTTTGGTATTCGATATAAATCTAACTATTGGTATACGGTATAAATCTAGGTTTTGGTACACGATATCAATCTAGACATTGGTATACTGTATAAATCTAGGTTTTGGTATACGGTTTAAATCTAGGTTTTGGTATTCGATATAAATCTAGGCTTTGGTATACGGTATATATATATAGGTTTTGGTATGCGATATAAATCTAGGCGTTGATATACAATAAATCTTGGTACTGGCATACGATATAAATCTAGGTTTTGATATACGTTATAAATCTAGGTTTTGGTATGCGATATAAATCTAGGCGTTGATATACAATATAAATCTAGCTATTGGTATATGATATAAATCTAAGTTTTGGTATACGATATAAATCTAGGTTTTGGTATTTGATATAAATCTGGGTATTGGTATACTGTGTAAATCTAGGTTTTCGTATGCCGTATAAATCGAGGATTTAGTATATGGTATAAATCTAGGTTTTGGTATACGATATAAATCTAGGTTTTGGTATGCGAGATAAATCTAGGTTTTGGTATGCGATATAAATCTAGGCGTTGATATACAATATAAATCTAGCTATTGGTATGTGATATAAATCTATGTTTTGGTATACGATATAAATCTAGGTTTTGGAATATGATATACATCTGGGTGTTGGTATACTGTGTAAATCTAGGTTTTCGTATGCCGTATAAATCGAGGTTTTGGTATATGGTATAAATCTAGGTTTTGATATACGATATAAATCTAGGTTTTGGTATACGGTTTAAATCTAGGTTTTGGTATACGGTTTAAATCTAGGTTTTGGTATTCGATATAAATCTAGGCTTTGGTATACGGTATATATATAGGTTTTGGTATACGATATAAATCTAGGTTTTGGAATATGATATACATCTGGGTGTTGGTATACTGTGTAAATCTAGGTTTTCGTATGCCGTATAAATCGAGGTTTTGGTAAGTGGTATAAATCTAGGTTTTGGTATGCGATATAAATCTAGGTTTTGGTATTCGATATAAATCTAACTATTGGTATACGGTATAAATCTAGGTTTTGGTACACGATATCAATCTAGGCATTGGTATTCTGTATAAATCTAGGTTTTGGTATACTGTATAAATCTAGGTTTTGGCATACGAAATAAATCTAGACTTTGGTATACGATATAAATCAAAGTTTTGGTATACTATATAAATCTAGGTTCTGGCATACGTTATAAACTAGGTTTTGGTATGTGATATAAATCTTAGTTTTGGTATACGATATAAATCTAGGTTTTGGTATTTGATATAAATCTGGGTGTTGGTATACTGTGTAAATCTAGGTTTTCGTATGCCGTATAAATCGAGGTTTTAGTATATGGTATAAATCTAGGTTTTGGTATACGATATAAATCTAGGTTTTGCTATGCTACATAAATCTAGGTTTTGGTGTGCGATATAAGTCTAAGTTTTGGTATACGTTATAAATCCAGGTATTGGTAAATTGTATAAATCTAGGTTTTGGTATAAGATATAAATCAAAGTTTTGGTATACTATATAAATCTAGGTTTTGGTATACTATATAAATCTAAGTTTTGGTATACGGTATAAATCTAGGTTTTGGTATGCGATATAAATCTAGGCGTTGGTATTCAATATAAATCTAGGTTTTGATATGTGATATAAATCTAAGTTTTGGTATACGATCTAAATCTGGGTATTGGTATACTGTGTAAATCTAGGTTTTCGTATGCCGTATAAATCGAGGTTTTGGTAAGTGGTATAAATCTAGGTTTTGGTATACGATATAAATCTAGGTTTTGGTATTCGATATAAATCTAGCTATTGGTATACGCTTTTCAATCTAGGTTTTGCTATGCGATTTAAATCTAGGTTTTGGTATTTGATATAAATCTGGGTGTTGGTATACTGTGTAAATCTAGGTTTTCGTATGCCGTATAAATCGAGGTTTTAGTATATGGTATAAATCTAGGTTTTGGTATACGATATAAATCTAGGTTTTGGTATGCGATATAAATCTAGGTTTTGGTATGTGATATAAATCTAGGCGTTGATATACAATATAAATCTAGCTATTGGTATGTGATATAAATCTATGTTTTGGTATACGATATAAATCTAGGTTTTGGTATTTGATATAAATCTGGGTGTTGGTATACTGTGTAAATATAGGTTTTCGTATGTCGTATAAATCGAGGTTTTGTATATGGTATAAATCTAGGTTTTGATATACGATATAAATCTAGGTTTTGGTATACGGTTTAAATCTAGGTTTTGGTATTCGATATAAATCTAGGCTTTGGTATACGGTATATATATATAGGTTTTGGTATACGATATAAATCTAGGTTTTGGAATATGATATACATCTGGGTGTTGGTATACTGTGTAAATCTAGGTTTTCGTATGCCGTATAAATCGAGGTTTTGGTAAGTGGTATAAATCTAGGTTTTGGTATTCGATATAAATCTAGGTTTTGGTATTCGATATAAATCTAACTATTGGTATAGGGTATAAATCTAGGTTTTGGTACACGATATCAATCTAGGCATTGGTATACTGTATAAATCTAGGTTTTGGCATACGATATAAATCTAGGTTTTGATATACGTTATAAATCTAGGTTTTGGTATGCGATATAAATCTAGGCGTTGATATACAATATAAATCTAGCTATTGGTATGTGATATAAATCTAAGTTTTGGTATGCGATATAAGTCTAGGTTTTGGTATGTGATATAAATCTAGGCGTTGATATACAATATAAATCTAGCTATTGGTATGTGATATAAATCTAGGTTTTGGTATGCGATATAAATCAAAGTTTTGGTATACTATATAATTCTAGGTTTTTTCTTAATCGATATAAACCTAGATTTTGGTATTAGATATTAATCTAGGTTTTGGTATGCGATATAAATCTAGGTTTTGGTATTCGATATAAATCTAACTATTGGTATACGGTATAAATCTAGGTTTTGGTACACGATATCAATCTAGGCATTGGTATACTGTATAAATCTAGGTTTTGGTATACTGTATAAATCTAGGTTTTGTCATACGAAATAAATCTAGACTTTGGTATACGATATAAATCAAAGTTTTGGTATACTATATAAATCTAGGTTCTGGCATACGATATAAATCTAGGTTTTGATATACGTTATAAATCTAGGTTTTGGTATGTGATATAAATCTAAGTTTTGGTATACGATCTAAATCTGGGTATTGGTATACTGTGTAAATCTAGGTTTTTTGTATGCCGTATAAATCGAGGTTTTGGTAAGTGGTATAAATCTAGGTTTTGGTATACGATATAAATCTAGGTTTTGGTATACGATATAAATCTAGGTTTTGCTATGCTACATAAATCTAGGTTTTGGTGTGCGATATAAGTCTAAGTTTTGGTATACGTTATAAATCCAGGTATTGGTAAATTGTATAAATCTAGGTTTTGGTATAAGATATAAATCAAAGTTTTGGTATACGATATAAATCTAGGTTTTGGTATACGGTATTAATCTAGGTTTTGGTATGCGATATAAATCTAGGCGTTGGTATTCAATATAAATCTAGGTTTTGATATGTGATATAAATCTAAGTTTTGGTATACGATCTAAATCTGGGTATTGGTATACTGTGTAAATCTAGGTTTTCGTATGCCGTATAAATCGAGGTTTTGGTAAGTGGTATAAATCTAGGTTTTGGTATACGATATAAATCTAGCTATTGGTATACGCTTTTAAATCAAGGTTTTGCTATACGATTTAAATCTAGGTTTTAGTATGTGATATAAATCTAAGTTTTGGTATACGATATAAATCTAGGTTTTGGTATTTGATATAAATCTGGGTGTTGGTATACTGTGTAAATCTAGGTTTTCGTATGCCGTATAAATCGAGGTTTTAGTATATGGTATAAATCTAGGTTTTGGTATACGGTATAAATCTAGGTTTTGGTACACGATATCAATCTAGGCATTGGTATACTGTATAAATCTAGGTTTTGGTATACGGTTTAAATCTAGGTTTTGGTATTCGATATAAATCTAGGCTTTGGTATACGGTATATATATAGGTTTTGGTATACGATATAAATCTAGGTTTTGGAATATGATATACATCTGGGTGTTGGTATACTGTGTAAATCTAGGTTTTCGTATGCCGTATAAATCGAGGTTTTGGTATATGGTATAAATCTAGGTTTTGATATACGATATAAATCTAGGTTTTGGTATACGGTTTAAATCTAGGTTTTGGTATACGGTTTAAATCTAGGTTTTGGTATTCGATATAAATCTAGGCTTTGGTATACGGTATATATATAGGTTTTGGTATACGATATAAATCTAGGTTTTGGAATATGATATACATCTGGGTGTTGGTATACTGTGTAAATCTAGGTTTTCGTATGCCGTATGAATCGAGGTTTTGGTAAGTGGTATAAATCTAGGTTTTGGTATGCGATATAAATCTAGGTTTTGGTATTCGATATAAATTTAACTATTGGTATACGGTATAAATCTATGTTTTGGTATACTGTATAAATCTAGGTTTTGGCATACGAAATAAATCTAGACTTTGGTATACGATATAAATCAAAGTTTTGGTATACTATATAAATCTAGGTTCTGGCATACGATATAAATCTAGGTTTTGCTATGCTACATAAATCTAGGTTTTGGTGTGCGATATAAATCTAAGTTTTGATATACGTTATAAATCCAGGTATTGGTAAATTGTATAAATCTAGGTTTTGGTATAAGATATAAATCAAAGTTTTGGTATACTATATAAATCTAGGTTTTGGTATACGGTATAAATCTAGGTTTTGGTATGCGATATAAATCTAGGCGTTGGTATTCAATATAAATCTAGGTTTTGATATGTTATATAAATCTAAGTTTTGGTATACGATCTAAATCTGGGTATTGGTATACTGTGTAAATCTAGGTTTTTTGTATGCCGTATAAATCGAGGTTTTGGTAAGTGGTATAAATCTAGGTTTTGGTATACGATATAAATCTAGGTTTTGGTATTCGATATAAATCTTGCTATTGGTATACGCTTTTAAATCAAGGTTTTGCTATACGATTTAAATCTAGGTTTTAGTATACGATATAAATCTAGGTATTGGTATACTGTATAAATCTAGATGTTCGTATACGGTATAAATATAGGTTGGGGTATGCGATATAAATCTAGGTTTTGGTATTTGATATAAATCAAAGTTTTGGTATACTATATAATTCTAGGTTTTTTCTTAATCGATATAAACGTAGATTTTGGTATTAGATATAAATCTAGGTTTTGGTATGCGATATAAATCTAGGTTTTGGTATTCGATATAAATCTAACTATTGGTATACGGTATAAATCTAGGTTTTGGTACACGATATCAATCTAGGCATTGGTATACTGTATAAATCTAGGTTTTGGTATACGGTTTAAATCTAGGTTTTGGTATTCGATATAAATCTAGGCTTTGGTATACGGTATATATATAGGTTTTGGTATACGATATAAATCTAGGTTTTGGAATATGATATACATCTGGGTGTTGGTATACTGTGTAAATCTAGGTTTTCCTATGCCGTATAAATCGAGGTTTTGGCATATGGTATAAATCTAGGTTTTGATATACGATATAAATCTAGGTTTTGGTATACGGTTTAAATCTAGGTTTTGGTATACGGTTTAAATCTAGGTTTTGGTATTCGATATAAATCTAGGCTTTGGTATACGGTATATATATAGGTTTTGGTATACGGTATAAATCTAGGTTTTGGTACACGATATCAATCTAGGCATTGGTATACTGTATAAATCTAGGTTTTGGTATACGGTTTAAATCTAGGTTTTGGTATTCGATATAAATCTAGGCTTTGGTATACGGTATATATCTAGGTTTTGGTATACGATATAAATCTAGGTTTTGGAATATGATATACATCTGGGTGTTGGTATACTGTGTAAATCTAGGTTTTCGTATGCCGTATTAATCGAGGTTTTGGTAAGTGATATAAATCTAGGTTTTGGTATGCGATATAAATCTAGGTTTTGGTATTCGATATAAATCTAACTATTGGTATACGGTATAAATCTAGGTTTTGGTACACGATATCAATCTCGGCATTGGTATTCTGTATAAATCTAGGTTTTGGTATACTGTATAAATCTAGGTTTTGGCATACGAAATAAATCTAGACTTTGGTATACGATATAAATCAAAGTTTTGGTATACTATATAAATCTAGGTTCTGGCATACGTTATAAATCTAGGTTTTGGTATGTGATATAAATCTAAGTTTTGGTATACGATATAAATCTAGGTTTTGGTATTTGATATAAATCTGGGTGTTGGTATACTGTGTAAATCTAGGTTTTCGTATGCCGTATATATCGAGGTTTTAGTATATGGTATAAATCTAGGTTTTGGTATACGATATAAATCTAGGTTTTGCTATGCTACATAAATCTAGGTTTTGGTGTGCGATATAAGTCTAAGTTTTGGTATACGTTATAAATCCAGGTATTGGTAAATTGTATAAATCTAGGTTTTGGTATAAGATATAAATCAATGTTTTGGTATACTATATAAATCTAGGTTTTGGTATACGATATAAATCTAGGTTTTGGTATACGGTATACATCTAGGTTTTGGTATGCGATATAAATCTAGGCGTTGGTATTCAATTTAAATCTAGGTTTTGATATGTGATATAAATCTAAGTTTTGGTATACGATCTAAATCTGGGTATTGGTATACTGTGTAAATCTAGGTTTTCGTATGCCGTATAAATCGAGGTTTTGGTAAGTGGTATAAATCTAGGTTTTGGTATACGATATAAATCTAGGTTTTGGTATTCGATATAAATCTAGCTATTGGTATACGCTTTTCAATCAAGGTTTTGCTATGCGATTTAAATCTAGGTTTTGGTATTTGATATAAATCTGGGTGTTGGCATACTGTGTAAATCTAGGTTTTCGTATGCCGTATAAATCGAGGTTTTAGTATATGGTATAAATCTAGGTTTTGGTATACGATATAAATCTAGGTTTTGGTATGCGATATAAATCTAGGTTTTGGTATGTGATATAAATCTAGGCGTTGATATACAATATAAATCTAGCTATTGGTATGTGATATAAATCTATGTTTTGGTATACGATATAAGTCTAGGTTTTGGTATTTGATATAAATCTGGGTGTTGGTATACTGTGTAAATATAGGTTTTCGTATGCCGTATAAATCGAGGTTTTGTATATGGTATAAATCTAGGTTTTGATATACGATATAAATCTAGGTTTTGGTATACGGTTTAAATCTAGGTTTTGGTATTCGATATAAATCTAGGCTTTGGTATACGGTATATATATATAGGTTTTGGTATACGATATAAATCTAGGTTTTGGAATATGATATACATCTGGGTGTTGGTATACTGTGTAAATCTAGGTTTTCGTATGCCGTATAAATCTAGGTTTTGGTAAGTGGTATAAATCTAGGTTTTGGTATGCGATATAAATCTAGGTTTTGGTATTCGATATAAATCTAACTATTGGTATACGGTATAAATCTAGGTTTTGGTACACGATATCAATCTAGGCATTGGTATTCTGTATAAATCTAGGTTTTGGTATACTGTATAAATCTAGGTTTTGGCATACGAAATAAATCTAGACTTTGGTATACGATATAAATCAAAGTTTTGGTATACTATATAAATCTAGGTTCTGGCATACGATATAAATCTAGGTTTTGATATACGTTATAAATCTAGGTTTTGGTATGCGATATAAATCTAGGCGTTGATATACAATATAAATCTAGCTATTGGTATGTGATATAAATCTAAGTTTTGGTATGCGATATAAATCTAGGTTTTGGTATGTGATATAAATCTAGACGTTGATATACAATATACATCTAGCTATTGGTATGTGATATAAATCTAGGTTTTGGTATGCGATATAAATCTAGGTTTTGGTATTTGATATAAATCTGGGTGTTGGTATACTGTGTAAATATAGGTTTTCGTATGCCGTATAAATCGAGGTTTTAGTATATGGTATAAATCTAGGTTTTGATATACAATATAAATCTAGGTTTTGGTATACGGTTTAAATCTAGGTTTTGGTATTCGATATAAATCTAGGCTTTGGTATACGGTATATATATAGGTTTTGGTATACGATATAAATCTAGGTTTTGGAATATGATATGCATCTGGGTGTTGGTATACTGTGTAAATCTAGGTTTTCGTATGCCGTATCAATCGAGGTTTTGGTAAGTGGTATAAATCTAGGTTTTGGTATGCGATATAAATCAAGGTTTTGGTATTCGATATAAATCTAACTATTGGTACACGATATCAATCTAGGCATTGGTATTCTGTATAAATCTAGGTTTTGGTATACTGTATAAATCTAGGTTTTGGCACAAGAAATAAATCTAGACTTTGGTATACGATATAAATCAAAGTTTTGGTATACTATATAAATCTAGGTTCTGGCATACGATATAAATCTAGGTTTTGATATACGTTATAAATCTAGGTTTTGGTATGCGATATAAATCTAGGCGTTGATATACGTTATAAATCTAGGTTTTGGTGTGCGATATAAATCTAAGTTTTGGTATACGTTATAAATCCAGGTATTGGTAAATTGTATAAATCTAGGTTTTGGAATAAGATATAAATCTAGGTTTTGGTATACGATATAAATCTAGGTTTTGGTATACGATATAAATCTAGGTTTTGGTATGTGATATAAATCTGGGTGTTGGTATTCAATATAAATCTAGGTTTTGATATGTGATATAAATCTAAGTTTTGGTATACGATCTAAATCTGGGTATTGGTATACTGTGTAAATCTAGGTTTTCGTATGCCGTATAAATCTAGGTTTTGGTATGCGATATAAATCTAGGTTTTGGTATTCGATATAAATCTAACTATTGGTATACGGTATACATCTAGGTTTTGGTACACGATATCAATCTAGTCATTGGTATACTGTATAAATCTAGGTTTTGGTATACTGTATAAATCTAGGTTTTGTCATACGAAATAAATCTAGACTTTGGTATACGATATAAATCAAAGTTTTGGTATACTATATAAATCTAGGTTCTGGCATACGATATAAATCAAGGTTTTGATATACGTTATAAATCTAGGTTTTGGTATGTGATATAAATCTGGGTGTTGGTATACTGTGTAAATCTAGGTTTTCGTATGCCGTATAAATCGAGGTTTTAGTATATGGTATAAATCTAGGTTTTGGTATACGATATAAATCTAGGTTTTGCAATGCTACATAAATCTAGGTTTTGGTGTGCGATATAAATCTAAGTTTTGGTATACGTTATAAATCCAGGTATTGGTAAATTGTATAAATCTAGGTTTTGGTATAAGATATAAATCAAAGTTTTGGTATACTATATAAATCTAGGTTTTGGTATACGATATAAATCTAGGTTTTGGTATACGGTATAAATCTAGGTTTTGGTATGCGATATAAATCTAGGCGTTGGTATTCGATATAAATCTATGTTTTGGAAAACGATATAAATCTAGGTATTGGTATTCTGTATAAATCTAGGGGTTCGTATACGGTATTTATCTAGGTTGTGGTTTATGAGATAAATCTAGGTTTCGCTATGATACATAAATCTAGGTTTTGGTGTGCTATATAAATCTAGCTATTGGTATACGATATAAATCTAGGTTTTGGAATATGATATAAATCTGGGTGTTGGTATACTGTGTAAATCTAGGTTTTCGTATGCCGTATAAATCTAGGTTTTGGTATGCGATATAAATCTAGGTTTTGGTATTCGATATAAATCTAACTATTGGTATACGGTATACATCTAGGTTTTGGTACACGATATCAATCTAGTCATTGGTATACTGTATAAATCTAGGTTTTGGTATACTGTATAAGTCTAGGTTTTGTCATACGAAATAAATCTAGACTTTGGTATACGATATAAATCAAAGTTTTGGTTTACTATATAAATCTAGGTTCTGGCATACGATATAAATCTAGGTTTTGATATACGTTATAAATCTAGGTTTTGGTATTTGATATAAATCTGGGTGTTGGTATACTGTGTAAATCTAGGTTTTCGTATGCCGTATAAATCTAGGTTTTAGTATATGGTATAAATCTAGGTTTTGGTATACGATATAAATCTAGGTTTTGCTATGCTACATAAATCTAGGTTTTGGTGTGCGATATAAATCTAGGTTTCGGTATACGTTATAAATCCAGGTATTGGTAAATTGTATAAATCTAGGTTTTGGTATAAGATATAAATCAAAGTTTTGGTATACTATATAAATCTAGGTTTTGGTATACGATATAAATCTAGGTTTTGGAAAACGATATAAATCTAGGTATTGGTATTCTGTATAAATCTAGGGGTTCGTATACGGTATAAATCTAGGTTGTGGTTTATGATATAAATCTAGGTTTCGCTATGATACATAAATCTAGGTTTTGGTGTGCTATATAAATCTAGGTTTTGATATACGTTATAAATCTAGGTTTTGGTATGCGATATAAATCTAGGCGTTGATATACAATATAAATCTAGCTATTGGTATATGATATAAATCTAAGTTTTGGTATACGATATAAATCTAGGTTTTGGTATTTGATATAAATCTGGGTGTTGGCATACTGTGTAAATCTAGGTTTTCGTATGCCGTATCAATCGAGGTTTTGGTAAGTGGTATAAATCTAGGTTTTGGTATGCGATATAAATCAAGGTTTTGGTATTCGATATAAATCTAACTATTGGTACACGATATCAATCTAGGCATTGGTATTCTGTATAAATCTAGGTTTTGGTATACTGTATAAATCTAGGTTTTGGCACAAGAAATAAATCTAGACTTTGGTATACGATATAAATCAAAGTTTTGGTATACTATATAAATCTAGGTTCTGGCATACGATATAAATCTAGGTTTTGATATACGTTATAAATCTAGGTTTTGGTATGCGATATAAATCTAGGCGTTGATATACGTTATAAATCTAGGTTTTGGTGTGCGATATAAATCAAATTTTGGTATACGTTATAAATCCAGGTATTGGTAAATTGTATAAATCTAGGTTTTGGAATAAGATATAAATCTAGGTTTTGGTATACGATATAAATCTAGGTTTTGGTATACGATATAAATCTAGGTTTTGGTATGTGATATAAATCTGGGTGTTGGTATTCAATATAAATCTAGGTTTTGATATGTGATATAAATCTAAGTTTTGGTATACGATCTAAATCTGGGTATTGGTATACTGTGTAAATCTAGGTTTTCGTATGCCGTATAAATCTAGGTTTTGGTATGCGATATAAATCTAGGTTTTGGTATTCGATATAAATCTAACTATTGGTATACGGTATACATCTAGGTTTTGGTACACGATATCAATCTAGTCATTGGTATACTGTATAAATCTAGGTTTTGGTATACTGTATAAATCTAGGTTTTGTCATACGAAATAAACCTAGACTTTGGTATACGATATAAATCAAAGTTTTGGTATACTATATAAATCTAGGTTCTGGCATACGATATAAATCTAGGTTTTGGTATGTGATATAAATCTGGGTGTTGGTATACTGTGTAAATCTAGGTTTTCGTATGCCGTATAAATCGAGGTTTTAGTATATGGTATAAATCTAGGTTTTGGTATACGATATAAATCTAGGTTTTGCAATGCTACATAAATCTAGGTTTTGGTGTGCGATATAAATCTAAGTTTTGGTATACGTTATAAATCCAGGTATTGGTAAATTGTATAAATCTAGGTTTTGGTATAAGATATAAATCAAAGTTTTGGTATACTATATAAATCTAGGTTTTGGTATACGATATAAATCTAGGTTTTGGTATACGGTATAAATCTAGGTTTTGGTATGCGATATAAATCTAGGCGTTGGTATTCGATATAAATCTATGTTTTGGAAAACGATATAAATCTAGGTATTGGTATTCTGTATAAATCTAGGGGTTCGTATACGGTATTTATCTAGGTTGTGGTTTATGATATAAATCTAGGTTTCGCTATGATACATAAATCTAGGTTTTGGTGTGCTATATAAATCTAGGTTTTGATATACGTTATAAATCTAGGTTTTGGTATGCGATATAAATCTAGGCGTTGATATACAATATAAATCTAGCTATTGGTATATGATATAAATCTAAGTTTTGGTATACGATATAAATCTAGGTTTTGGTATTTGATATAAATCTGGGTGTTGGTATACTGTGTAAATCTAGGTTTTCGTATGCCGTATAAATCGAGGTTTTAGTATATGGTATAAATCTAGGTTTTGATATACGATATAAATCTAGGTTTTGGTATACGGTTTAAATCTAGGTTTTGGTATTCGATATAAATCTAGGCTTTGGTATACGGTATATATATAGGTTTTGGTATACGATATAAATCTAGGTTTTGGAATATGATATAAATCTGGGTGTTGGCATACTGTGTAAATCTATGTTTTCGTATGCCGTATAAATCTAGGTTTTGGTATGCGATATAAATCTAGGTTTTGGTATTCGATATAAATCTAACTATTGGTATACGGTATAAATCTAGGTTTTGGTATGCGATATAAATCTAGGTTTTGGTATTCGATATAAATCTAACTATTGGTATGCGGTATAAATCTAGGTTTTGGTACACGATATCAATCTAGGCATTGGTATACTGTATAAATCTAGGTTTTGGTATACTGTATAAATCTAGGTTTTGTCATACGAAATAAATCTAGACTTTGGTATACGATATAAATCAAAGTTTTGGTATACTATATATATCTAGGTTCTGGCATACGATATAAATCTAGGTTTTGATATACGTTATAAATCTAGGTTTTGGTATGTGATATAAATCTAAGTTTTGGAATACGATATAAATCTAGGTTTTGGTATTTGATATAAATCTGGGTGTTGGTATACTGTGTAAATCTAGGTTTTCGTATGCCGTATAAATCGAGGTTTTAGTATATGGTATAAATCTAGGTTTTGATATACGATATAAATCTAGGTTTTGGTATACGGTTTAAATCTAGGTTTTGGTATTCGATATAAATCTAGGCTTTGGTATACGGTATATATATTGGTTTTGGTATACGATATAAATCTAGGTTTTGGAATATGACATAAATCTGGGTGTTGGTATTCTGTGTAAATCTAGGTTTTCGTATGCCGTATAAATCTAGGTTTTGGTATGCGATATAAATCTAGGTTTTGGTATTCGATATAAATCTAACTATTGGTATACGGTATAAATCTAGGTTTTGGTATGCGATATAAATCAAGGTTTTGGTATTCGATATAAATCTAACTATTGGTATACGGTATAAATCTAGGTTTTGGTACACGATATCAATCTAGGCATTGGTATACTGTATAAATCTAGGTTTTGGTATACTGTATAAATCTAGGTTTTGTCATACGAAATAAATCTAGACTTTGGTATACGATATCAATCTAGGCATTGGTTTACTATATATATCTAGGTTCTGGCATACGATATACATCTAGGTTTTGATATACGTTATAAATCTAGGTTTTGGTATGTGATATAAATCTAAGTTTTGGTATACGATATAAATCTAGGTTTTGGTATTTGATATAAATCTGGGTGTTGGTATACTGTGTAAATCTAGGTTTTCGTATGCCGTATAAATCGAGGTTTTAGTATATGGTATAAATCTAGGTTTTGATATACGATATAAATCTAGGTTTTGGTATACAGTTTAAATCTAGGTTTTGGTATTCGATATAAATCTAGGCTTTGGTATACGGTATATATATAGGTTTTGGTATACGATATAAATCTAGGTTTTGGTATTTGATATAAATCTGGGTGTTGGTATACTGTGTAAATCTAGGTTTTCGTATGCCGTATAAATCGAGGTTTTAGTATATGGTATAAATCTAGGTTTTGATATACGATATAAATCTAGGTTTTGGTATACAGTTTAAATCTAGGTTTTGGTATTCGATATAAATCTAGGCTTTGGTATACGGTATATATATAGGTTTTGGTATACGATATAAATCTAGGTTTTGGAATATGATATAAATCTGGGTGTTGGTATACTGTGTAAATCTAGGTTTTCGTATGCCGTATAAATCTAGGTTTTGGTATGCGATATAAATCTAGGTTTTGGTATTCGATATAAATCTAACTATTGGTATACGGTATAAATCTAGATTTTGGTATGCGATATAAATCTAGGTTTTGGTATTCGATATAAATCTAACTATTGGTATACGGTATAAATCTAGGTTTTGGTACACGATATCAATCTAGGCATTGGTATACTGTATAAATCTAGGTTTTGGTATACTGTATAAATCTAGGTTTTGTCATACGAAATAAATCTAGACTTTGGTATACGATATAAATCAAAGTTTTGGTATACTATATATATCTAGGTTCTGGCATACGATATAAATCTAGGTTTTGATATACGTTATAAATCTAGGTTTTGGTATGTGATATAAATCTAAGTTTTGGTATACGATATAAATCTAGGTTTTGGTATTTGATATAAATCTGGGTGTTGGTATACTGTGTAAATCTAGGTTTTCGTATGCCGTATAAATCGAGGTTTTAGTATATGGTATGAATCTAGGTTTTGGTATACGATATAAATCTAGGTTTTGCTATGCTACATAAATCTAGGTTTTGGTGTGCGATATAAATCTAAGTTTTGGTATACGTTATAAATCCAGGTATTGGTAAATTGTATAAATCTAGGTTTTGGTATAAGATATAAATCAAAGTTTTGGTATACTATATAAATCTAGGTTTTGGTATACGATATAAATCTAGGTTTTGGTATACGGTATAAATCTAGGTTTTGGTATGCGATATAAATCTAGGGGTTGGTATTCAATATAAATCTAGGTTTTGATATGTGATATAAATCTAAGCTTTGGTATACGATCTAAATCTGGGTATTGGTATACTGTGTAAATCTAGGTTTTCGTATGCCGTATAAATCGAGGTTTTGGTAAGTGGTATGAATCTAGGTTTTGGTATACGATATAAATCTAGGTTTTGGTATTCGATATAAATCTAGCTATTGGTACACGATATCAATCTAGGCATTGGTATTGTAACGTGCTAGGGTTGGTGAATACTGAGCAAAATGTGAAAGACGTTCTTATTCCAGGATGTCAAATTTATGTAATGTATCTTTCTCTGTCTTATGTTCTTTTGACCTTCCGAGACCAAACAAGGAGGAACACTAGTGACAATAATCACAGTGAAATGAACAAGATTAGACAACTAACCCTGAAGTTTGTTGAAATTGATTTGTGCTTGACACTCAGTTTAAATCATGTGAATAAAGTTTACCATTACAAAAACATGTATTAATAATTGGGCATCTAACAGGGTCAAGGGGAAGATAATCTGCCAAAAGATTAATTAACTCTGCACAGAATATCAAACACAACACAAAATAAAGGGCTGAGGGGAAATAAAACTATTCTCACGATCAAGTCTGTGTGTTGTACTCGGTATATACACAGCTTCTCTTGCGCGTTCAACGGAATAGATAACCAAGATGGAGGATAAACACTCCAACAATTATGGTTAATTTGCACATTCAACGTCACTTGAGAAGTGAGATTTGGAGGATATTGGTAACACAGACTCTCTCACGAGAACAGGAACTAAACCAGAATAATCAACAACAGGTCAAGCAATATTGGAGATATCTGTTAAAGAATGAAGATAATAATGTGAGCAAATATTTTATTACTTTTGTCATGTCAATTTCTTCACAATTCAATTTGTTTCACATCAATTTACAACAGATTTTTAATTATTCAATATTCTGAGGTTAAATACTATTTGTTTTCTATAACTTTGGGTATTTGTTTTGCCACGGTGTTCAACCATTGTTACTAACACTAATTATTGTTTACTATTGTTAACTAACACATTTATGTTCACTAACACAATTGTTTTAATTGTATTAAATGGAATATTTATTAAAAATACTGGATTTCTGGAAATCACAGGAACCCAGAAAATGTTTGTTACCTACTTTTATCTATTTTATTTGCACCTAATCCCTATTCCTATAGCCTATCTAAAGAAATGAAAACTATTTCTCTACAAAGACATGAAATCTATGTCATCGTAGGGTCCTAAACAAGCAAATGAAAAATGAATAACTTTACTAGGATTTACAGGAAATCACAGTAAATCCTGATTCCTAATGTCCAGTCCCTATAAGGTCCTATCTCCTACAACGTGAATAAGAGGAGGGGAATGGGAAGGGCATAAACTTTATTAATGGATAACATAGCAAAAGGGATTCCTTAACACAAATGCAAAAAAATACTATCTGACTAAATAAAAATATTCAGTATACCAGATAAACTCTGACCTGAGCTTGAACTAACATGGCCCAGAAAAGTCAGGAAAATACTTAAAATGAATGAAATTTGGCAACTGAACCAAGACAACTTAAGTTCAGTTGATAAAGTCCAATAGTGTTGAAAACCTAATTAACAAATAATTTAGCAACAAGACTAAGATAACATTAGTCTGTTGAAAATGCCAAATTCTAAAGAATTGTGAATTGATTCAAATAATGAGTATGCACTCTGAATCTAGAAACTAACCAAGTCTCAGGTATACTGGTAGAATCCACAGGTAGCACTCAACTGGCAAAACCAACTGGTAGATAACTGGCAGGAACGTAAAATTGAAATAACTGACAGGAACGTAAAATTGAAATAACTGACAGGCGGAACCTTTGTAAACTGAGGATGGAACAGAACCCTAGAACGCGGAGAAAATCCTTTATATATGAGCCAGTCCCGATGACCTATCGGTATTGTCCTAACAACAATCGGGAATGACCTATCAACGATCGGGGATGTGGGGATTTGTCGGGGAAACTATCGGGGAATGCAGAAACGTAACTCTAATGGACCAAAAAGTAATCCCCGATGAAGCGAATAAAAATAAACAAAAGTGGAATGTCAATAAAATAACATCTTTACGGAATACAAAAATCATTTAGCTTCATATTTCAATGAAAATCTCAAACTTTTTAATTCAATAAATAAGTTTATTTTCTGTCACAAGCGTTGCATATTCTTACACACATAAAATCGTTTCCAATGACTCCAGACATCAAGCGCCGAAATGATATTGATTGACCGAGATACACAAGGTCACACACAAGTGTTAAATAATTTGCATAACACAACAACATGGCGAAACTCGATGTCGAAGAGTGGCAGACTCTAATAACACAGCGTAAAATAACGCTAATTAATATGATTGAACACCGGGAAAACGATTAGAATAATAAGGTGAGGACTCCGGAAAACTGCCAAAGTTGATAAAAATAGATGACATGTCCAAAGGTGAAATTAAATCGCCAAAGCTTTGACCAGAAGGTCAATCAAAAATAACACGTGGTAGGCACAGTTAACAAATTTTCGATTCTTTACATTTGCCCTCACTTAAGTTTTCAGTGTCCTCACGAAAACTCTTCTAATAAAAAATATTATACTCAATTTTTAGGCAGTAACAAGTTAACAACAATAACTAGTAAAATAAGGTAACAAATAAATTTTGTTTTTGAACACATTAGGGCTTGTTTGCACCTTCCAATCATACAATAATTCACAATGACCTACCGGTATCTTATTAATTTACTCAAAATTATCCATTTCATCACAAAAATTAAAATGTAAAAATCAGTTACTTTTCATTTTTTTATCTTAATTATGCAAATTGTTTTTCTATTTAATTATTTCAGGCAAGAACTCAACAATTATTCCTGAAGAAGTTAAAGCAGCAAAAATAAAAATGGTAAGATTTTCACTGACAATAATTTGAACATTTCTTTCACAAAACAAAATCTTTTGTCCCAACATTCAATTTATGTTTACATGGTATTCTCAAAAATACTTGAACGTTAAACACAGATCAAGAAAATCGAAGCACACTTCTCATACAATCACTAGATTGTAAAATACAAGGGAAGTAACTCTCAAATGTTACTTCTAAATACAAAAAATTAAAACTATCCGGGCTCAGTGTTTTATATTTTCATAATTTCTCGCACTGATACATTCCCATTTGAAAATATATCAATTACAACTGTAATTAAGATATAAGGCCAAGGATTCCTTATACCTCATTAAATTTGAAACAATAACTGACAATTATCACCATCTAACAATAGATATCAAATAACTTGGCACTAGATGGTACGTAGCACCAGAAATGGTAATTTTATACTGGACAGACACAGTTAAATTACCTGCAAAATTTAAATATAGCATATACAAGTTTACCTGTCTATACCTGTAAATTATAGGAAATATTATAATTTACTACTAAATAAATTTCAATAAAATTTTACAATTATTGTCTATAATTATAGAATGTTCATAACACAAATGTCACTGAATCCTAGCAATGTACTGTCCATAAATTCTGGTGATGTTCGCACACAAGATCTCTTCATGTATTCAGATAATGTTCGTAAACTAGACGATTTCATAATTCCGGATAATGTTCGTACACAAGACATCTTCCTAATTTCGGATAATGTTCATACACAAGACATGTTCATAATTTCGGATAATGTTCATACACAAGACATCTTCATAATTTCTGATGATGTTCATACACAAGACATCTTCATAATTTCGGATAATGTTCATACACAAGACATGTTCATAATTTCGGATAATGTTCATACACAAGACATGTTCATAATTTCTGATGACCTGTATGTAATCAGATTTCTGTAGTAAATTCATTAAATCCACCCAATTTTAGTATTTACATTTTTTTTTTTTTTTTTTTTTTTTTTTTTTTTTTTTTAATGCCTCATTCTCATAAAATATAACCATGGTATGGTGTACTTAAATAAATAAAATACAGGATTCAGGATATAGGGCCAAGGATTCCCTATAACCAATAAAATTTTGATAAAAATATGATAGCACTAGATGTACATAGTACTACAAAATTACTTGACTGGACAACACAGTCAGTTAATGTTAAGTGCACCAAAACTAATTGTAAGTAATAACAATATTAACAATACAATTAATAATAAAAATGGAAATTGTCCATAAAATGTTCACTTCCTGGATTTCTTGGTTATATTAGACTTTATTTTTTTTACAGGTGACACAGACTTTTCCTGAATAAATTTACGTTTCAACGGTCTGTTAACAGGACTAAATGGTGGTCTATTAAATGGTGGTCTATTACGGATTGGTGAACGTGGTGGAATGTATCTGTTGTGGTTGTAAACGGGACGGACATTTTGATGAGAATAACTACGGCGGACTGCAATTTCTATTTTCTCCATTTGATCATGGTTGCGTTTTAGCTGATTCGATATTTCCTTGAGATAATTATTTGTTTTCTGTCCAACTTTAATAAGCACTTTTAAAACTGATGTAGGGTAATCCGAGGAAGTTTGTTGTAAATCAAAATTTTCGGACGTTTCCAAAAGTTGGTGGCGCAGATCCAGTTCTATGTCATTGTCAGGCGGAGGAATGGGAATATCAGGAAGCACAGGTCTTGGAGTAATATATGGAGGTGAACGTAGAGGTTCTGGCAGTGAAGGCATAACATCTTCAGATAAAGCAATAAGTTGATCAGCAATGTTATCCAAAGCAATCCTAGGCGGAGAGTATGAAACAGTAGGAGGAACCACAGGTTGAATTAGTTTCAGTGTGGAAGAAGCAACCACGGCAGTTGACTTCTTACACTTAGAAAACCAATGAGCATTGGATTCAGCTGCCTCCCAGCGTTTCAGATCCCTCTCAGGATCAACTTTCCTGAAGTTTTCATTTTCTATAAGATGTTGGTCATCGGACCCTAAATAATTACCATCTTTCATAAATTCTTCTTTGAGTGCATTGTGGGGCTTGTAAAAGGAACCATGCCTCTTTATTAATTGAAAATCATGGCTATGGAAGCTGCAAATATTACAATGATATTGTGCCTCGTGAGCGGTGACATGCTTGGTTCTAAAGTGTTTTAATGCTGTTTTCCTCTCTCCCAGGAAGTCACATATGGTGCACTGGTACACCCTACCTCTATCAGGCTTTACTATTTTATCCATATCTGGAAAATATAGATGACACTATGGTAAGTATATTTGTCATATATCATGTATATATATTTTATTTTACATAAGTGAATTGATTGAACACCTGTGGCTGCTGGGCAATATTTCTACTGGGTACAAGATTTAAGTACAGTACTGATATAAATTTGCACAAAAGGAAAACACATTTATGCAATAATTCATTTATGGCTTATTTTTCAGTAATTTCTCAATCCATTTTGGGGTACTATCAGCGAGATATGGTTTAAGTTTGTCATGGTTGACCACTTTTGAGTTTCCAAGACCATTAACTTGTATTTGATAGTTAATGTCATTCATTTTCTTTGTAATTAAACATGGTCCAATATACATGGGTTGTAACTTGGGACTAATTCCTTGACGTCGCATCTCGTCTAGATACCAAACCTTATCATATACATGATATGGTGTAAAATTTACTTTATTATTATAAAAATCTTTTCTGCGTTTTGCACTTATAGACAAATTCCGTCGGGCAACTTCATGGGCTTTCTGTAGTCTTTCCCTGATTTGTAGTGCATGTCCACCCCAATTCATGGGAATGTCACTTTCTCCGTTCAAAGGAGCACCTCCTTTGATAACTTGTATAGGTAATCTCACTTCTCTGCCAAGCAGTAGAAGATTTGGTGTCAGTCCAGTGGACTCGTGTGGTGTAGCCCTATAAGCACCAGCCAAACATCCAAGATTCAAGTCCCACCCAGTCTGTTCACCTCTTAAGAATGATTTAATCATGGACAACAGGCTGCGATTGAAACGTTCAATCTGTCCATTACCTTTAGGATTTCTGGGACTGGTTCTGGTCTTTCTTATCTCCAAAAGTTGACATAATTCTTGGAATATATCGCTTTCAAAATTGCGTCCTTGGTCTGAGTGTATTGACAAGGGACAACCATATCGACAAATAACTTCATTCAAAATGACATTAGCACATGTTTCAGCTGTTTGGTTGGGCACTGGAAAGACTTCTATCCATTTAGTAAAGTAATCTGTGACGCCGAGAATATATCTGTTCCCTCTAGGTGTAACAGGAAGTGGACCTAATATATCTGTAGCAAGACGATCCCATGGTGCACCAGTTGGCATACTCCCAAGTGGAGCCTTGAATGTCTTCTGTGGGGGTTTAATAGATGCACAGATCTCACACTTACTGATCCAAATGCGAATGTCTTCTCGCATTTCGAACCAATAAAATCTCTGTTTTATTTTTTCCTTGGTTTTCTTATTCCCTAAATGCCCAGATACAATAGAATTATGCATCTGTTTTAGGACATCTTCCTTCATCTTTCTAGGGGTCAATAACTGGTAGTAATGACCTGTGTCGTCATGTTTATGAAATTCCTTATACAAAAGACCGTCTATTATTTTTAGAGATCCCCATAAAAACCAATAATGTCTGGTAGCTGGGCTGTTTGTTTCTATTTCCTTTCTGTCTGGTCTAGTCTCTTGTTTCTGCCATTGACGAATGGGTCCTATGTCTTCGTCTTTTTCTTGCATAGACTGCAAATTCATCCGAGTATATCCAGCTGGCCAAATGGTCCAGTTGTCTTTTTCTTTCTGATTTCTAGTCTTGATTATATTAACAAGGTCAGATTCTTTTTCATTCGAATCTTGAACATTATAACATGGTAATGAACTTGACATATTCTCTGCTCTTTGCATACATTTGGCGCAAGGGCCACATTTTAAATATTCTAAATTGTCAGTTTGTGGACAGTCACATTCTCTAGGGTTTAGACATCTTGACATTGCATCTGCATTACCATGTTTGTTACCAGGACGATACTCAACAGTAAAGTCAAAGGCGGATAGGATTTCAACCCACCGTGCAATCCTTCCTTTTGGCTCTTTTAAACTAAAAAGCCAGATCAATGCTTGGTGATCTGTCCTGACAGTAAATGTTCTACCTAACAAATACTGTCGATAATATTCAATAAAATAACGGACAGCTAACAACTCCTTATCCGTGATGCAGTAATTTCCTTCTGCTTGGTTAAGGGTACGACTACCATAGGCAATTACTCTAAGGTGTCCGTCTTGAATTTGACTCAAAACAGCACCAATAGCTGTGTCACAGGCATCAGTATCAAGTATAAAATCTCCTGTATCTCTAGGATATGCCATTAGTTCAGGACTTACAAATGCTTGTTTTAACTTATCAAAAGCTTGTTGACAAGAATCTGACCACAGAAATTTATTTGATTTCTTAGTCAGTTCTGTTAAGGGTTTCACCAACAGAGAAAAATCCCTTATAAAACGGCGGTAATAACTTCCTAAGCCCAATATTTGGCGTACTTCTGACACATTTGTAGGGATTGGCCAAGAAAGTATTTTGGCAACATTATCAGGATTTGGTCTGATTCCTTTTTGCGAAACAACATGGCCCAAAAAGGCGACTTCAGATTTTAACAGGTGGCATTTCTCAGGTTTCAACTTAAGACCAGCATCAGAAATCCTCTGAAGAACCGTCTCAATCCTCTGAACATGTTCAGAAAAATTTGAACCAAAAACTATTATGTCATCCAAATAGATCAGACAAATCTGCCATTGTAATCCATTAAGGACTAATTCCATTAAGCGTTGACAAGTTGGGGGTCCGTTACACATACCCATTGGGAGTGTAAGATATTCATATAAACCATACTTGGTGACAAAGGCTGTTTTTGGAACATCCTTAGTGGAAACAGGAATTTGGTGAAAACTACTGGTTAAATCAAACGTACTGAATAGAACGGCTCCTGAGACAGTATCCAAACAATCCTGAATTCTGGGCAGGGGAAAAGCATCTTTCTTGGTTACAGAATTAAGTTTTCTGTAATCTACACATGGTCTAACTGTCCCATTCTTCTTCATTACTAATAATAAAGGACTGGACCATGGAGAGGTGGACTTTCGAATAATCCCCTGTTTCTGCATCTTATCAATAAGATTCTTTTCTTCATTGGCATAAGCCATTGGCACCCTACGAGGAGGCTGTTTTATCGGTTTAGCATCTCCAGTGTCAATGTGGTGTTCTACTAATGTTGTTCGACCAAGATCTATCTCATCTTTGGAGAAGGTATTTGAGAACTTTTGAAAAAGTTCAGCCATAATTTGGCTTTCTTCAGGTGAACATTCTTCTGTCGATTTCTGGAACAAGTCTTGCAAATGTGGTTGAACTATTCCACTTTTACCTCCATCTGCCGTTCCTTTCTTTGAAATATTCCTAATAATTCCAGTATTAGTTTCCCATTGAACAGGGTTACTCTTTTCCTGTTCTTTTAAACGTCTCACTTGATTGAAATTATTAATTTCTGTCATATCTTCAAATTCTATTAACATTTTGGGCTCATTTACAAGTTTTTCTGCTTCCCCTATGATTGTGTCTTGTGATATTGTAACTTTCTTATTAAAAGGGTTCAGGATACGTACTTTATTAGTAACATCTTGACTAATGTCTACCAAAGTAGGGGCCATAACAACAGGAAACTTTTGAAGAAAATCTTTCACAGGTTCTAATAATAAATCAGAAACAATATCTGGACTGTCATCGTCATATCTGTCAACAAAAACATCAACTAAAATTTCACAAGAAGGGGGTATTTCATAATTATCAGCAAGACGTACTTTTCTGACTTTTTCAGGTTGGCCAATTTGGGTACAGTGGATACAGGAACCACCTAGCAGCATAATTCCGTCGCTTAATCTAAGATCAGCGGGTCCCCATTCTGCCTTCATTAGTACATCAAGACCTAATAAAGCTTCATCCTCAATATCTGCAACTATTAACTCAATATCAAAATTCAAGTCTCCTAACTGAATATCAAAAATGGCCTTCCCTAACTCCTGTAGGGGCTTACCATCTGCACTAGCTAGGGTATTGGACTTTTTCAAATAGGGTTTCTTGGACTCCGGAATTTTACTAAAAGCCTGTCTAGATAACACTGTCCTAGCAGCACCCGTATCAACAGTAAAATTTATTTCCGATCCTTGAACTTGTCCCATGACATAAACTCCATCACTTCTAAGAACTTGACGTCCAATAACATCACAACTAGGCAATTTTTGTTCAGTTCCGTCGTCACGGTTAGAACAAGTAATGTCTTTCCCAACCTGGGAAATACAAGGTTTCACTATTGAATCAAATTGAACATTTTCAATTTCACTAAATTCACAATTTTCTAAATTTGTCGAATTAGAGCTGCTAGTTGGGGCCTGCACATCATCTATTTCCAATGTTTGACCTTCTTGAAAATAATGGGTCTGCTCTCGGCCATCAGAGTTGACCCTATCTAGTTTAAACTAAAACCTGGGGCATGACAAGAACCTTTGTTGGGGCTAGGAGCAATACAAACATTTGTATTGGATTTTTGTACTGGACTATCTTCTTTCCATATCTTGGGCATGGACTCTTGTGTCTGTCTAGACTCATGTCCTTCAAATGGTCTGTCTGATTGTCTGTTAGCCCTATAACTATCGGGTTGTCTATTTGGGTTACTGTAGCAACTTCGTGCAAAATGACCTGGCTGGCCGCAATAATAGCAGAGCATAGAGTTCCTTTGTTGCGGAAATTTATTGTCCCCCATACTGGCCTTTGGAGTTCTGTTATTTCTGTCTATGTTAACAGAATAATTTTTACCAAAGTTCTGCCTTCCTTCATAATTTGTGTCATGTCGATTCAATTTCTCAAACATTTCTTGGCATATCTGTTGGATTTCATTTCTACTAACGGATAAAAAGTCTTGAGGGGTCCCATTTCTGTACTCTGGTTTTGGAGGTACATTCGCGGGAGGCTTCCGGCCATTTAATTTCCCTGTTTTGTCTGTCTGTCTTGGCTCTTCAGTCGTGTTTCTCTTTACTTGTCTCATCCGTTTATTTCGACCATTATAATAGATGTCCTCAGTTTTGGGATAACTTGTTGCCTCAATATATGCAATAACTTCCTGGACAGCTTCCTCAATAGTTTTAGGATCTTTGTTAAGCTCAATGTGGACTCTGGCCTTATTGTCCTCCAAACCCATTAGAAATCTCTGTAACAGATCTTCCTGTCTAATAATTGATGCTCTATGGGCATACGCCTTATCATAAATGTGCTTTAATTCTGCTGCGTACATTTCTGGGGTTTCCCCGGCTCTCTGGTTTCTACGATTGAACAAGACCTTGTAATTCTTTCTACTTTCATAAACACCAAACCTATTGCCTAATTCCTTGACAAGCCTTGTATAACTGAGTAATGTCCTTCCCTGCAACTGGTCAAATGTAAAATCTCCAGCTGCACCTTGCAATCTGGGAAGCAATTCTTGAAGTTTTCTGTTCTCATTCCACTGTTGAAGGTGGCTCACAGCTTCAAATCTGTTGATCCAGACTTCCCATTTTTCTTTACCAGTAAACGCTGGTAGTTTAGCAACAGTGTTGCCGTCGCTTCTGCTGCGTCTGGGCTCAACTATGCGACTAGTACAGATACTGTCATCATCAGACTCACAAGTGCTTATTTCTTCTGATGATGATAAAGAGTTATCATGAAGCAGACCCGAAATGGTTCTTCTGGGTATATTGTTGGAACTGCTGGACTTCTGTTCTCTAACTGTGGCATTATGGGACTGGTTGGCAGTTTTTGATGCCTTCTTCTTTACAAATTTATTCTCTGGGATGGGTGTGCCTTTTAGTCCAGCAAAAGCTGACTGTATAGCTGATACAACCTGTGTTGTCATTTCTTGAAATGCATTTTCCATTACCCCATACAGTCCCTCATGATCACCTTGTGGAGCTTTCTCAATAATTTCAGGCATACTATCTGCTTGTACATCTGGTCTTCTATACCTAAGAGTTGTTGGTCTTCTAGGAGAGGCAGTAGTTCTGTCAGAAAGTTTATAAGTCTTTTTCATTCTTGGTCTTAGGGTCATGGTCATTTCATCATTATCATCATAATATTTGGCCTCTGCTGTAGCCTTACTTGTAGTTGGGCGTAAGGTCATTTCCTCATTGTCGTCAGAATATTTGGCCTCTGCTGTAGCCTTACTTGTAGTTGGACGTAAGGTCATTTCCTCATTATCAGTGTCATCTTCTGTATTCACAGTCTCATAAGCTTCACTGTCTTCAGTGGTGGCGACATTGGTCTCCATATCGTCTTGTTTCTTAGCTGAACTAAACGTTCTCTTTTTGACCATTTTGACGGTATTCACTTTTGTTCGTATCACTGGATCTACTAGATTAGCTAGCAGATCCCGCCGAGGATGCCAAATTATGTAACGTGCTAGGGTTGGTGAATACTGAGCAAAATGTGAAAGACGTTCTTATTCCAGGATGTCAAATTTATGTAATGTATCTTTCTCTGTCTTATGTTCTTTTGACCTTCCGAGACCAAACAAGGAGGAACACTAGTGACAATAATCACAGTGAAATGAACAAGATTAGACAACTAACCCTGAAGTTTGTTGAAATTGATTTGTGCTTGACACTCAGTTTAAATCATGTGAATAAAGTTTACCATTACAAAAACATGTATTAATAATTGGGCATCTAACAGGGTCAAGGGGAAGATAATCTGCCAAAAGATTAATTAACTCTGCACAGAATATCAAACACAACACAAAATAAAGGGCTGAGGGGAAATAAAACTATTCTCACGATCAAGTCTGTGTGTTGTACTCGGTATATACACAGCTTCTCTTGCGCGTTCAACGGAATAGATAACCAAGATGGAGGATAAACACTCCAACAATTATGGTTAATTTGCACATTCAACGTCACTTGAGAAGTGAGATTTGGAGGATATTGGTAACACAGACTCTCTCACGAGAACAGGAACTAAACCAGAATAATCAACAACAGGTCAAGCAATATTGGAGATATCTGTTAAAGAATGAAGATAATAATGTGAGCAAATATTTTATTACTTTTGTCATGTCAATTTCTTCACAATTCAATTTGTTTCACATCAATTTACAACAGATTTTTAATTATTCAATATTCTGAGGTTAAATACTATTTGTTTTCTATAACTTTGGGTATTTGTTTTGCCACGGTGTTCAACCATTGTTACTAACACTAATTATTGTTTACTATTGTTAACTAACACATTTATGTTCACTAACACAATTGTTTTAATTGTATTAAATGGAATATTTATTAAAAATACTGGATTTCTGGAAATCACAGGAACCCAGAAAATGTTTGTTACCTACTTTTATCTATTTTATTTGCACCTAATCCCTATTCCTATAGCCTATCTAAAGAAATGAAAACTATTTCTCTACAAAGACATGAAATCTATGTCATCGTAGGGTCCTAAACAAGCAAATGAAAAATGAATAACTTTACTAGGATTTACAGGAAATCACAGTAAATCCTGATTCCTAATGTCCAGTCCCTATAAGGTCCTATCTCCTACAACGTGAATAAGAGGAGGGGAATGGGAAGGGCATAAACTTTATTAATGGATAACATAGCAAAAGGGATTCCTTAACACAAATGCAAAAAAATACTATCTGACTAAATAAAAATATTCAGTATACCAGATAAACTCTGACCTGAGCTTGAACTAACATGGCCCAGAAAAGTCAGGAAAATACTTAAAATGAATGAAATTTGGCAACTGAACCAAGACAACTTAAGTTCAGTTGATAAAGTCCAATAGTGTTGAAAACCTAATTAACAAATAATTTAGCAACAAGACTAAGATAACATTAGTCTGTTGAAAATGCCAAATTCTAAAGAATTGTGAATTGATTCAAATAATGAGTATGCACTCTGAATCTAGAAACTAACCAAGTCTCAGGTATACTGGTAGAATCCACAGGTAGCACTCAACTGGCAAAACCAACTGGTAGATAACTGGCAGGAACGTAAAATTGAAATAACTGACAGGAACGTAAAATTGAAATAACTGACAGGCGGAACCTTTGTAAACTGAGGATGGAACAGAACCCTAGAACGCGGAGAAAATCCTTTATATATGAGCCAGTCCCGATGACCTATCGGTATTGTCCTAACAACAATCGGGAATGACCTATCAACGATCGGGGATGTGGGGATTTGTCGGGGAAACTATCGGGGAATGCAGAAACGTAACTCTAATGGACCAAAAAGTAATCCCCGATGAAGCGAATAAAAATAAACAAAAGTGGAATGTCAATAAAATAACATCTTTACGGAATACAAAAATCATTTAGCTTCATATTTCAATGAAAATCTCAAACTTTTTAATTCAATAAATAAGTTTATTTTCTGTCACAAGCGTTGCATATTCTTACACACATAAAATCGTTTCCAATGACTCCAGACATCAAGCGCCGAAATGATATTGATTGACCGAGATACACAAGGTCACACACAAGTGTTAAATAATTTGCATAACACAACAACATGGCGAAACTCGATGTCGAAGAGTGGCAGACTCTAATAACACAGCGTAAAATAACGCTAATTAATATGATTGAACACCGGGAAAACGATTAGAATAATAAGGTGAGGACTCCGGAAAACTGCCAAAGTTGATAAAAATAGATGACATGTCCAAAGGTGAAATTAAATCGCCAAAGCTTTGACCAGAAGGTCAATCAAAAATAACACGTGGTAGGCACAGTTAACAAATTTTCGATTCTTTACAGTATACTGTATAAATCTAGGTTTTGGTATACTGTATAAATCTAGGTTTTGTCATACGAAATAAATCTAGACTTTGGTATACGATATAAATCAAAGTTTTGGTATACTATATATATCTAGGTTCTGGCATACGATATAAATCTAGGTTTTGATATACGTTATAAATCTAGGTTTTGGTATGTGATATAAATCTAAGTTTTGGTATACGATATAAATCTAGGTTTTGGTATTTGATATAAATCTGGGTGTTGGTATACTGTGTAAATCTAGGTTTTCGTATGCCGTATAAATCGAGGTTTTAGTATATGGTATAAATCTAGGTTTTGGTATACGATATAAATCTAGGTTTTGCTATGCTACATAAATCTAGGTTTTGGTGTGCGATATAAATCTAAGTTTTGGTATACGTTATAAATCCAGGTATTGGTAAATTGTATAAATCTAGGTTTTGGTATAAGATATAAATCAAAGTTTTGGTATATTATATAAATCTAGGTTTTGGTATACGATATAAATCTAGGTTTTGGTATACGTTATAAATCTAGGTTTTGGTATGCGATATAAATCTAGGCGTTGATATACGTTATAAATCTAGGTTTTGGTATATGATATAAATCTAAGTTTTGGTATACGATATAAATCTAGGTTTTGGTATTTGATATAAATCTGGGTGTTGGTATACTGTGTAAATCTAGGTTTTCGTATGCCGTATAAATCGAGGTTTTAGTATATGGTATAAATCTAGGTTTTGATATACGATATAAATCTAGGTTTTGGTATACAGTTTAAATCTAGGTTTTGGTATTCGATATAAATCTAGGCTTTGGTATACGGTATATATATAGGTTTTGGTATACGATATAAATCTAGATTTTGGAATATGATATAAATCTGGGTGTTGGTATACTGTGTAAATCTAGGTTTTCGTATGCCGTATAAATCTAGGTTTTGGTATGCGATATAAATCTAGGTTTTGGTATTCGATATAAATCTAACTATTGGTATACGGTATAAATCTAGGTTTTGGTATGCGATATAAATCTAGGTTTTGGTATTCGATATAAATCTACCTATTGGTATGCGGTATAAATCTAGGTTTTGGTACACGATATCAATCTAGGCATTGGTATACTGTATAAATCTAGGTTTTGGTATGCTGTATAAATCTAGGTTTTGTCATACGAAATAAATCTAGACTTTGGTATACGATATAAATCAAAGTTTTGGTATACTATATATATCTAGGTTCTGGCATACGATATAAATCTCGGTTTTGATATACGATATAAATCTAGGTTTTGGTATACGGTTTAAATCTAGGTTTTGGTATTCGATATAAATCTAGGTTTTGGTATGCGATATAAATCTAGGCGTTGATATACGTTATAAATCTAGGTTTTGGTATATGATATAAATCTAAGTTTTGGTATACGATATAAATCTAGGTTTTGGTATTTCATATAAATCTGGGTGTTGGTATTCTGTGTAAATCTAGGTTTTCGTATGCCGTATAAATCGAGGTTTTAGTATATGGTATAAATCTAGGTTTTGATATACGATATAAATCTAGGTTTTGGTATACGGTTTAAATCTAGGTTTTGGTATTCGATATAAATCTAGGCTTTGGTATACGGTATATATATTGGTTTTGGTATACGATATAAATCTAGGTTTTGGAATATGATATAAATCTGGGTGTTGGTATTCTGTGTAAATCTAGGTTTTCGTATGCCGTATAAATCTAGATTTTGGTATGCGATATAAATCTAGGTTTTGGTATTCGATATAAATCTAACTATTGGTATACGGTATAAATCTAGGTTTTGGTACACGATATCAATCTAGGCATTGGTATACTGTATAAATCTAGGTTTTGGTATACTGTATAAATCTAGGTTTTGTCATACGAAATAAATCTAGACTTTGGTATACGATATAAATCAAAGTTTTGGTATACTATATATATCTAGGTTCTGGTATTTGATATAAATCTGGGTGTTGGTATACTGTGTAAATCTAGGTTTTCGTATGCCGTATAAATCGAGGTTTTAGTATATGGTATAAATCTAGGTTTTGGTATACGATATAAATCTAGGTTTTGCTATGCTACATAAATCTAGGTTTTGGTGTGCGATATAAATCTAGGTTTTGGTATACGTTATAAATCCAGGTATTGTTAAATTGTATAAATCTAGGTTTTGGTATAAGATATAAATCAAAGTTTTGGTATATTATATAAATCTAGGTTTTGGTATACGATATAATTCTAGGTTTTGGTATACGTTATAAATCTAGGTTTTGGTATGCGATATAAATCTAGGCGTTGATATACGTTATAAATCTAGGTTTTGGTATATAATATAAATCTAAGTTTTGGTATACGATATAAATCTAGGTTTTGGTATTTGATATAAATCTGGGTGTTGGTATGCTGTGTAAATCTAGGTTTTCGTATGCCGTATAAATCGAGGTTTTAGTATATGGTATAAATCTAGGTTTTGATATACGATATAAATCTAGGTTTTGGAATACAGTTTAAATCTAGGTTTTGGTATTCGATATAAATCTAGGCTTTGGTATACGGTATATATATAGGTTTTGGTATACGATATAAATCTAGGTTTTGGAATATGATATAAATCTGGGTGTTGGTATACTGTGTAAATCTAGGTTTTCGTATGCCGTATAAATCTAGGTTTTGGTATGCGATATAAATCTAGGTTTTGGTATTCGATATAAATCTAACTATTGGTATACGGTATAAATCTAGGTTTTGGTATGCGATATAAATCTAGGTTTTGGTATTCGATATAAATCTAACTATTGGTATGCGGTATAAATCTAGGTTTTGGTACACGATATCAATCTAGGCATTGGTATACTGTATAAATCTAGGTTTTGGTATACTGTATAAATCTAGATTTTGTCATACGAAATAAATCTAGATTTTGGTATACGATATAAATCAAAGTTTTGGTATACTATATATATCTAGGTTCTGGCATACGATATAAATCTAGGTTTTGATATACGTTATAAATCTAGGTTTTGGTATGTGATATAAATCTAAGTTTTGGTATTTGATATAAATCTAGGTTTTGGTATTTGATATAAATCTGGGTGTTGGTATACTGTGTAAATCTAGGTTTTCGTATGCCGTATAAATCGAGGTTTTAGTATATGGTATAAATCTAGGTTTTGATATACGATATAAATCTAGGTTTTGGTATGTGATATAAATCTGGGTGTTGGTATACTGTGTAAATCTAGGTTTTCGTATGCCGTATAAATCGAGGTTTTAGTATATGGTATAAATCTAGGTTTTGGTATACGATATAAATCTAGGTTTTGCTATGCTACATAAATCTAGGTTTTGGTGTGCGATATAAATCTAAGTTTTGGTATACGTTATAAATCCAGGTATTGGTAAATTGTATAAATCTAGGTTTTGGTATACGATATAAATCAAAGTTTTGGTATACTATATAAATCTAGGTTTTGGTATACGATATAAATCTAGGTTTTGGAAAACGATATAAATCTAGGTATTGGTATTCTGTATAAATCTAGGGGTTCGTATACGGTATAAATCTAGGTTGTGGTTTATGAGATAAATCTAGGTTTCGCTATGATACATAAATCTAGGTTTTGGTGTGCTATATAAATCTAGGTTTTGATATACGTTATAAATCTAGGTTTTGGTATGCGATATAAATCTAGGCGTTGATATACAATATAAATCTAGCTATTGGTATGTGATATAAATCTAAGTTTTGGTATACGATATAAATCTAGGTTTTGGTATTTCATATAAATCTGGGTGTTGGTATTCTGTGTAAATCTAGGTTTTCGTATGCCGTATAAATCGAGGTTTTAGTATATGGTATAAATCTAGGTTTTGATATACGATATAAATCTAGGTTTTGGTATACGGTTTAAATCTAGGTTTTGGTATTCGATATAAATCTAGGCTTTGGTATACGGTATATATATTGGTTTTGGTATACGATATAAATCTAGGTTTTGGAATATGATATAAATCTGGGTGTTGGTATTCTGTGTAAATCTAGGTTTTCGTATGCCGTATAAATCTAGATTTTGGTATGCGATATAAATCTAGGTTTTGGTATTCGATATAAATCTAACTATTGGTATACGGTATAAATCTAGGTTTTGGTACACGATATCAATCTAGGCATTGGTATACTGTATAAATCTAGGTTTTGGTATACTGTATAAATCTAGGTTTTGTCATACGAAATAAATCTAGACTTTGGTATACGATATAAATCAAAGTTTTGGTATACTATATATATCTAGGTTCTGGTATTTGATATAAATCTGGGTGTTGGTATACTGTGTAAATCTAGGTTTTCGTATGCCGTATAAATCGAGGTTTTAGTATATGGTATAAATCTAGGTTTTGGTATACGATATAAATCTAGGTTTTGCTATGCTACATAAATCTAGGTTTTGGTGTGCGATATAAATCTAGGTTTTGGTATACGTTATAAATCCAGGTATTGTTAAATTGTATAAATCTAGGTTTTGGTATAAGATATAAATCAAAGTTTTGGTATATTATATAAATCTAGGTTTTGGTATACGATATAATTCTAGGTTTTGGTATACGTTATAAATCTAGGTTTTGGTATGCGATATAAATCTAGGCGTTGATATACGTTATAAATCTAGGTTTTGGTATATAATATAAATCTAAGTTTTGGTATACGATATAAATCTAGGTTTTGGTATTTGATATAAATCTGGGTGTTGGTATGCTGTGTAAATCTAGGTTTTCGTATGCCGTATAAATCGAGGTTTTAGTATATGGTATAAATCTAGGTTTTGATATACGATATAAATCTAGGTTTTGGAATACAGTTTAAATCTAGGTTTTGGTATTCGATATAAATCTAGGCTTTGGTATACGGTATATATATAGGTTTTGGTATACGATATAAATCTAGGTTTTGGAATATGATATAAATCTGGGTGTTGGTATACTGTGTAAATCTAGGTTTTCGTATGCCGTATAAATCTAGGTTTTGGTATGCGATATAAATCTAGGTTTTGGTATTCGATATAAATCTAACTATTGGTATACGGTATAAATCTAGGTTTTGGTATGCGATATAAATCTAGGTTTTGGTATTCGATATAAATCTAACTATTGGTATGCGGTATAAATCTAGGTTTTGGTACACGATATCAATCTAGGCATTGGTATACTGTATAAATCTAGGTTTTGGTATACTGTATAAATCTAGATTTTGTCATACGAAATAAATCTAGATTTTGGTATACGATATAAATCAAAGTTTTGGTATACTATATATATCTAGGTTCTGGCATACGATATAAATCTAGGTTTTGATATACGTTATAAATCTAGGTTTTGGTATGTGATATAAATCTAAGTTTTGGTATTTGATATAAATCTAGGTTTTGGTATTTGATATAAATCTGGGTGTTGGTATACTGTGTAAATCTAGGTTTTCGTATGCCGTATAAATCGAGGTTTTAGTATATGGTATAAATCTAGGTTTTGATATACGATATAAATCTAGGTTTTGGTATGTGATATAAATCTGGGTGTTGGTATACTGTGTAAATCTAGGTTTTCGTATGCCGTATAAATCGAGGTTTTAGTATATGGTATAAATCTAGGTTTTGGTATACGATATAAATCTAGGTTTTGCTATGCTACATAAATCTAGGTTTTGGTGTGCGATATAAATCTAAGTTTTGGTATACGTTATAAATCCAGGTATTGGTAAATTGTATAAATCTAGGTTTTGGTATACGATATAAATCAAAGTTTTGGTATACTATATAAATCTAGGTTTTGGTATACGATATAAATCTAGGTTTTGGAAAACGATATAAATCTAGGTATTGGTATTCTGTATAAATCTAGGGGTTCGTATACGGTATAAATCTAGGTTGTGGTTTATGAGATAAATCTAGGTTTCGCTATGATACATAAATCTAGGTTTTGGTGTGCTATATAAATCTAGGTTTTGATATACGTTATAAATCTAGGTTTTGGTATGCGATATAAATCTAGGCGTTGATATACAATATAAATCTAGCTATTGGTATGTGATATAAATCTAAGTTTTGGTATACGATATAAATCTAGGTTTTGGTATTTGATATAAATCTGGGTGTTGGTATACTGTGTAAATCTAGGTTTTCGTATGCCGTATAAATCGAGGTTTTAGTATATGGTATAAATCTAGGTTTTGATATACGATATAAATCTAGGTTTTGGTATACGGTTTAAATCTAGGTTTTGGTATGCGATATAAATCTAGGTTTTGGCATTCGATATAAATCTAACTATTGATATACGGTATAAATCTAGGTTTTGGTATGCGATATAAATCTAGGTTTTGGTATTCGATATAAATCTAACTATTGGTATACGGTATAAATCTATGTTTTGGTACACGATATCAATCTAGGCATTGGTATACTGTATAAATCTAGGTTTTGGTATACTGTATAAATCTAGGTTTTGTCATACGAAATAAATCTAGACTTTGGTATACGATATAAATCAAAGTTTTGGTATACTATATATATCTAGGTTCTGGCATACGATATAAATCTAGGTTTTGATATACGTTATAAATCTAAGTTTTCGTATGCCGTATAAATCGAGGTTTTAGTATTTGGTATAAATCTAGGTTTTGATATACGATATAAATCTAGGTTTTGGTATACGGTTTAAATCTAGGTTTTGGTATTCGATATAAATCTAGGCTTTGGTATACGGTATATATATTGGTTTTGGTATACGATATAAATCTAGGTTTTGGAATATGATATAAATCTGGGTGTTGGTATTCTGTGTAAATCTACGTTTTCGTATGCCGTATAAATCTAGGTTTTGGTATGCGATATAAATCTAGGTTTTGGTATTCGATATAAATCTAACTATTGGTATACGGTATAAATCTAGGTTTTGGTATGCGATATAAATCAAGGTTTTGGTATTCGATATAAATCTAACTATTGGTATACGGTATAAATCTAGGTTTTGGTACACGATATCAATCTAGGCATTGGTATACTGTATAAATCTAGGTTTTGGTATACTGTATAAATCTAGGTTTTGTCATACGAAATAAATCTAGACTTTGGTATACGATATAAATCGAAGTTTTGGTATACTATATATATCTAGGTTCTGGCATACGATATACATCTAGGTTTTGATATACGTTATAAATCTAGGTTTTGGTATGTGATATAAATCTAAGTTTTGGTATACGATATAAATCTAGGTTTTGGTATTTGATATAAATCTGGGTGTTGGTATACTGTGTAAATCTAGGTTTTCGTATGCCGTATAAATCGAGGTTTTAGTATATGGTATAAATCTAGGTTTTGGTATACGATATAAATCTAGGTTTTGCTATGCTACATAAATCTAGGTTTTGGTGTGCGATATAAATCTAAGTTTTGGTATATGTTATAAATCCAGGTATTGGTAAATTGTATAAATCTAGGTTTTGGTATAAGATATAAATCAAAGTTTTGGTATACTATATAAATCTAGGTTTTGGTATACGATATAAATCTAGGTTTTGGTATACGTTATAAATCTAGGTTTTGGTATGCGATATAAATCTAGGCGTTGATATACGTTATAAATCTAGGTTTTGGTATATGATATAAATCTAAGTTTTGGTATACGATATAAATCTAGGTTTTGGTATTTGATATAAATCTGGGTGTTGGTATACTGTGTAAATCTAGGTTTTCGTATGCCGTATAAATCGAGGTTTTAGTATATGGTATAAATCTAGGTTTTGATATACGATATAAATCTAGGTTTTGGTATTCAGTTTAAATCTAGGTTTTGGTATTCGATATAAATCTAGGCTTTGGTATACGGTATATATATAGGTTTTGGTATACGATATAAATCTAGGTTTTGGAATATGATATAAATCTGGGTGTTGGTATACTGAGTAAATCTAGGTTTTCGTATGCCGTATAAATCTAGGTTTTGGTATGCGATATAAATCTAGGTTTTGGTATTCGATATAAATCTAACTATTGGTATACGGTATAAATCTAGGTTTTGGTATGCGATATAAATCTAGGTTTTGGTATTCGATATAAATCTAACTATTGGTATACGGTATAAATCTAGGTTTTGGTACACGATATCAATCTAGGCATTGGTATACTGTATAAATCTAGGTTTTGGTATACTGTATAAATCTAGGTTTTGTCATACGAAATAAATCTAGACTTTGGTATACGATATAAATCAAAGTTTTGGTATACTATATATATATCTAGGTTCTGGCATACGATATAAATCTAGGCGTTGATATACGTTATAAATCTAGGTTTTGGTATGTGATATAAATCTAAGTTTTGGTATACGATATAAATCTAGGTTTTGGTATTTGATATAAATCTGGGTGTTTGTATACTGTGTAAATCTAGGTTTTCGTATGCCGTATAAATCGAGGTTTTAGTATATGGTATAAATCTAGGTTTTGGTATACGATATAAATCTAGGTTTTGCTATGCTACATAAATCTAGGTTTTGGTGTGCGATATAAATCTAAATTTTGGTATACGTTATAAATCCAGGTATTGGTAAATTGTATAAATCTAGGTTTTGGTATAAGATATAAATCAAAGTTTTGGTATACTATATAAATCTAAGTTTTGGTATACGATATAAATCTAGGTTTTGGTATACGTTATAAATCTAAGTTTTGGTATGCGATATAAATCTAGGCGTTGATATACGTTATAAATCTAGGTTTTGGTATATGATATAAATCTAAGTTTTGGTATACGATATAAATCTAGGTTTTGGTATTTGATATAAATCTGGGTGTTGGTATACTGTGTAAATCTAGGTTTTCGTATGCCGTATAAATCGAGGTTTTAGTATATGGTATAAATCTAGGTTTTGATATACGATATAAATCTAGGTTTTGGTATACAGTTTAAATCTAGGTTTTGGTATTCGATATAAATCTAGGCTTTGGTATACGGTATATATATAGGTTTTGGTATACGATATAAATCTAGGTTTTGGAATATGATATAAATCTGGGTGTTGGTATACTGAGTAAATCTAGGTTTTCGTATGCCGTATAAATCTAGGTTTTGGTATGCGATATAAATCTAGGTTTTGGTATTCGATATAAATCTAACTATTGGTATACGGTATAAATCTAGGTTTTGGTATGCGATATAAATCTAGGTTTTGGTATACTGTATAAATCTAGGTTTTGGTATACTGTATAAATCTAGGTTTTTTCATACGAAATAAATCTAGACTTTGGTATACGATATAAATCAAAGTTTTGGTATACTAAATATATCTAGGTTCTGGCATACGATATGAATCTCGGTTTTGATATACGATATAAATCTAGGTTTTGGTATACGGTTTAAATCTAGGTTTTGGTATTCGATATAAATCTAGGTTTTGGTATGCGATATAAATCTAGGCGTTGATATACGTTATAAATCTAGGTTTTGGTATATGATATAAATCTAAGTTTTGGTATACGATATAAATCTAGGTTTTGGTATTTCATATAAATCTGGGTGTTGGTATACTGTGTAAATCTAGGTTTTCGTATGCCGTATAAATCGAGGTTTTAGTATATGGTATAAATCTAGGTTTTGATATACGATATAAATCTAGGTTTTGGTATACAGTTTAAATCTAGGTTTTGGTATTCGATATAAATCTAGGCTTTGGTATACGATATATATATTGGTTTTGGTATACGATATAAATCTAGGTTTTGGAATATGATATAAATCTGGGTGTTGGTATTCTGTGTAAATCTAGGTTTTCGTATGCCGTATAAATCTAGGTTTTGGTATGCGATATAAATCTAGGTTTTGGTATTCGATATAAATCTAACTATTGGTATACGGTATAAATCTAGGTTTTGGTATGCGATATAAATCAAAGTTTTGGTATTCGATATAAATCTAACTATTGGTATACGGTATAAATCTAGGTTTTGGTACACGATATCAATCTAGGCATTGGTATACTGTATAAATCTAGGTTTTGGTATACTGTATAAATCTAGGTTTTGTCATACGAAATAAATCTAGACTTTGGTATACGATATAAATCAAAGTTTTGGTATACTATATATATCTAGGTTCTGGCATACGATATAAATCTAGGTTTTGATATACGTTATAAATCTAGGTTTTGGTATGTGATATAAATCTAAGTTTTGGTATACGATATAAATCTAGGTTTTGGTATTTGATATAAATCTGGGTGTTGGTATACTGTGTAAATCTAGGTTTTCGTATGCCGTATAAATCGAGGTTTTAGTATATGGTATAAATCTAGGTTTTGGTATACGATATAAATCTAAGTTTTGCTATGCTACATAAATCTAGGTTTTGGTGTGCGATATAAATCTAAGTTTTGGTATACGTTATAAATCCAGGTATTGGTAAATTGTATAAATCTAGGTTTTGGTATAAGATATAAATCAAAGTTTTGGTATATTATATAAATCTAGGTTTTGGTATACGATATAAATCTAGGTTTTGGTATACGCTATAAATCTAGGTTTTGGTATGCGATATAAATCTAGGCGTTGATATACGTTATAAATCTAGGTTTTGGTATATGATATAAATCTAAGTTTTGGTATACGATATAAATCTAGGTTTTGGTATTTGATATAAATCTGGGTGTTGGTATACTGTGTAAATCTAGGTTTTCGTATGCCGTATAAATCGAGGTTTTAGTATATGGTATAAATCTAGGTTTTGATATACGATATAAATCTAGGCTTTGGTATACAGTTTAAATCTAGGTTTTGGTATTCGATATAAATCTAGGCTTTGGTATACGGTATATATATAGGTTTTGGTATACGATATAAATCTAGATTTTGGAATATGATATAAATCTGGGTGTTGGTATACTGTGTAAATCTAGGTTTTCGTATGCCGTATAAATCTAGGTTTTGGTATGCGATATAAATCTAGGTTTTGGTATTCGATATAAATCTAACTATTGGTATACGGTATAAATCTAGGTTTTGGTATGCGATATAAATCTAGGTTTTGGTATTCGATATAAATCTAACTATTGGTATGCGGTATAAATCTAGGTTTTGGTACACGATATCAATCTAGGCATTGGTATACTGTATAAATCTAGGTTTTGGTATGCTGTATAAATCTAGGTTTTGTCATACGAAATAAATCTAGACTTTGGTATACGATATAAATCAAAGTTTTGGTATACTATATATATCTAGGTTCTGGCATACGATATAAATCTCGGTTTTGATATACGATATAAATCTAGGTTTTGGTATACGGTTTAAATCTAGGTTTTGGTATTCGATATAAATCTAGGTTTTGGTATGCGATATAAATCTAGGCGTTGATATACATTATAAATCTAGGTTTTGGTATATGATATAAATCTAAGTTTTGGTATGCGATATAAATCTAAGTTTTGGTATTTGATATAAATCTGGGTGTTGGTATACTGTGTAAATCTAGGTTTTCGTATGCCGTATAAATCGAGGTTTTAGTATATGGTATAAATCTAGGTTTTGATATACGATATAAATCTAGGTTTTGGTATACAGTTTAAATCTAGGTTTTGGTATTCGATATAAATCTAGGCTTTGGTATACGGTATATATATAGGTTTTGGTATACGATATAAATCTAGGTTTTGGAATATGATATAAATCTGGGTGTTGGTATACTGTGTAAATCTAGGTTTTCGTATGCCGTATAAATCTAGGTTTTGGTATGCGATATAAATCTAGGTTTTGGTCTTCGATATAAATCTAACTATTGGTATACGGTATAAATCTAGGTTTTGGTACACGATATCAATCTAGGCATTGGTATACTGTATAAATCTAGGTTTTGGTATACTGTATAAATCTAGGTTTTGTCATACGAAATAAATCTAGACTTTGGTATACGATATAAATCAAAGTTTTGGTATACTATATATATCTAGGTTTTGGCATACGATATAAATCTAGGTTTTGATATACGTTATAAATCTAGGTTTTGGTATGTGATATAAATCTAAGTTTTGGTATACGATATAAATCTAGGTTTTGGTATTTGATATAAATCTGGGTGTTGGTATTCTGTGTAAATCTAGGTTTTCGTATGCCGTATAAATCGAGGTTTTAGTATATGGTATAAATCTAGGTTTTGATATACGATATAAATCTAGGTTTTGGTATACGGTTTAAATCTAGGTTTTGGTATTCGATATAAATCTAGGCTTTGGTATACGGTATATATATTGGTTTTGGTATACGATATAAATCTAGGTTTTGGAATATGATATAAATCTGGGTGTTGGTATTCTGTGTAAATCTAGGTTTTCGTATGCCGTATAAATCTAGGTTTTGGTATGCGATATAAATCTAGGTTTGGTATTCGATATAAATCTAACTATTGGTATACGTTATAAATCTAGGTTTTGGTATGCGATATAAATCAAGGTTTTGGTATTCGATATAAATCTAACTATTGGTATACGGTATAAATCTAGGTTTTGGTACACGATATCAATCTAGGCATTGGTATACTGTATAAATCTAGGTTTTGGTATACTGTATAAATCTAGGTTTTGTCATACGAAATAAATCTAGACTTTGGTATACGATATAAATCAAAGTTTTGGTATACTATATATATCTAGGTTCTGGCATACGATATAAATCTAGGTTTTGATATACGTTATAAATCTAGGTTTTGGTATGTGATATAAATCTAAGTTTTGGTATACGATATAAATCTAGGTTTTGGTATTTGATATAAATCTGGGTGTTGGTATACTGTGTAAATCTAGGTTTTCGTATGCCGTATAAATCGAGGTTTTAGTATATGGTATAAATCTAGGTTTTGGTATACGATATAAATCTAGGTTTTGCTATGCTACATAAATCTAGGTTTTGGTGTGCGATATAAATCAAAGTTTTGGTATATTATATAAATCTAGGTTTTGGTATACGATATAAATCTAGGTTTTGGTATACGTTATAAATCTAGGTTTTGGTATGCGATATAAATCTAGGCGTTGATATACGTTATAAATCTAGGTTTTGGTATATAATATAAATCTAAGTTTTGGTATACGATATAAATCTAGGTTTTGGTATTTGATATAAATCTGGGTGTTGGTATACTGTGTAAATCTAGGTTTTCGTATGCCGTATAAATCGAGGTTTTAGTATATGGTATAAATCTAGGTTTTGATATACGATATAAATCTAGGTTTTGGTATACAGTTTAAATCTAGGTTTTGGTATTCGATATAAATCTAGGCTTTGGTATACGGTATATATATAGGTTTTGGTATACGATATAAATCTAGGTTTTGGAATATGATATAAATCTGGGTGTTGGTATACTGTGTAAATCTAGGTTTTCGTATGCCGTATAAATCTAGGTTTTGGCATGCGATATAAATCTAGGTTTTGGTATTCGATATAAATCTAACTATTGGTATACGGTATAAATCTAGGTTTTGGTATGCGATATAAATCTAGGTTTTGGTATTCGATATAAATCTAACTATTGGTATACGGTATAAATCTAGGTTTTGGTACACGATATCAATCTAGGCATTGGTATACTGTATAAATCTAGGTTTTGGTATACTGTATAAATCTAGGTTTTGTCATACGAAATAAATCTAGATTTTGGTATACGATATAAATCAAAGTTTTGGTATACTATATATATCTAGGTTCTGGCATACGATATAAATCTAGGTTTTGATATACGTTATAAATCTAGGTTTTGGTATGTGATATAAATCTAAGTTTTGGTATACGATATAAATCTAGGTTTTGGTATTTGATATAAATCTGGGTGTTGGTATACTGTGTAAATCTAGGTTTTCGTATGCCGTATAAATCGAGGTTTTAGTATATGGTATAAATCTAGGTTTTGGTATACGATATAAATCTAGGTTTTGCTATGCTACATAAATCTAGGTTTTGGTGTGCGATATAAATCTAAGTTTTGGTATACGTTATAAATCCAGGTATTGTTAAATTGTATAAATCTAGGTTTTGGTATAAGATATAAATCAAAGTTTTGGTATATTATATAAATCTAGGTTTTGGTATACGATATAAATCTAGGTTTTGGTATACGTTATAAATCTAGGTTTTGGTATGCGATATAAATCTAGGCGTTGATATACGTTATAAATCTAGGTTTTGGTATATAATATAAATCTAAGTTTTGGTATACGATATAAATCTAGGTTTTGGTATTTGATATAAATCTGGGTGTTGGTATACTGTGTAAATCTAGGTTTTCGTATGCCGTATAAATCGAGGTTTTAGTATATGATATAAATCTAGGTTTTGATATACGATATAAATCTAGGTTTTGGTATACAGTTTAAATCTAGGTTTTGGTATTCGATATAAATCTAGGCTTTGGTATACGGTATATATATAGGTTTTGGTATACGATATAAATCTAGGTTTTGGAATATGATATAAATCTGGGTGTTGGTATACTGTGTAAATCTAGGTTTTCGTATGCCGTATAAATCTAGGTTTTGGTATGCGATATAAATCTAGGTTTTGGTATTCGATATAAATCTAACTATTGGTATACGGTATAAATCTAGGTTTTGGTATGCGATATAAATCTAGGTTTTGGTATTCGATATAAATCTAACTATTGGTATACGGTATAAATCTAGGTTTTGGTACACGATATCAATCTAGGCATTGGTATACTGTATAAATCTAGGTTTTGGTATACTGTATAAATCTAGGTTTTGTCATACGAAATAAATCTAGATTTTGGTATACGATATAAATCAAAGTTTTGGTATACTATATATATCTAGGTTCTGGCATACGATATAAATCTAGGTTTTGATATACGTTATAAATCTAGGTTTTGGTATGTGATATAAATCTAAGTTTTGGTATACGATATAAATCTAGGTTTTGGTATTTGATATAAATCTGGGAGTTGGTATACTGTGTAAATCTAGGTTTTCGTATGCCGTATAATCGAGGTTTTAGTATATGGTATAAATCTAGGTTTTGATATACGATATAAATCTAGGTTTTGGTATACGGTTTAAATCTAGGTTTTGGTATTCGATATAAATCTAGGCTTTGGTATACGGTATATATATTGGTTTTGATATACGATATAAATCTAGGTTTTGGAATATGATATAAATCTGGGTGTTGGTATTCTGTGTAAATCTAGGTTTTCGTATGCCGTATTAATCTAGGTTTTGGTATGCGATATAAATCTAGGTTTTGGTATACGATATAAATCTAGGTTTTGCTATGCTACATAAATCTAGGTTTTGGTGTGCGATATAAATCTAAGTTTTGGTATACGTTATAAATCCAGGTATTGGTAAATTGTATAAATCTAGGTTTTGGTATAAGATATAAATCAAAGATTTGGTATATTATATAAATCTAGGTTTTTGGTATGCGATATAAATCTAGGTTTTGGTATACGTTATAAATCTAGGTTTTGGTATGCGATATAAATCTAGGCGTTGATATACGTTATAAATCTAGGTTTTGGTATATGATATAAATCTAAGTTTTGGTATACGATATAAATCTAGGTTTTGGTATTTGATATAAATCTGGGTGTTGGTATACTGTGTAAATCTAGGTTTTCGTATGCCGTATAAATTGAGGTTTTAGTATATGGTATAAATCTAGGTTTTGATATACGATATAAATTTAGGTTTTGGTATACAGTTTAAATCTAGGTTTTGGTATTCGATATAAATCTAGGCTTTGGTATACGGTATATATATAGGTTTTGGTATACGATATAAATCTAGGTTTTGGAATATGATATAAATCTGGGTGTTGGTATACTGTGTAAATCTAGGTTTTGGTATGCCGTATAAATCTAGGTTTTGGTATGCGATATAAATCTAGGTTTTGGTATTCGATATAAATCTAACTATTGGTATACGGTATAAATCTAGGTTTTGGTACACGATATCAATCTAGGCATTGGTATACTGTATAAATCTAGGTTTTGGTATGCTGTATAAATCTAGGTTTTGTCATACGAAATAAATCTAGACTTTGGTATACGATATAAATCAAAGTTTTGCTATACTATATATATCTAGGTTCTGGCATACGATATAAATCTAGGTTTTGATATACGTTATAAATCTAGGTTTTGGTATGTGATATAAATCTGGGTGTTGGTATACTGTCTAAATCTAGGTTTTCGTATGCCGTATAAATCGAGGTTTTAGTATATGGTATAAATCTAGGTTTTGATATACGATATAAATCTAGGTTTTGGTATACGGTTTAAATCTATGTTTTGGTATTCGATATAAATCTAGGTTTTGGTATGCGATATAAATCTAGGCGTTGATATACATTATAAATCTAGGTTTTGGTATATGATATAAATCTAAGTTTTGGTATACGATATAAATCTAGGTTTTGGTATTTGATATAAATCTGGGTGTTGGTATACTGTGTAAATCTAGGTTTTCGTATGCCGTATAAATCGAGGTTTTAGTATATGGTATAAATCTAGGTTTTGATATACGATATAAATCTAGGTTTTGGTATACAGTTTAAATCTAGGTTTTGGTATTCGATATAAATCTAGGCTTTGGTATACGGTATATATATAGGTTTTGGTATACGATATAAATCTAGGTTTTGGAATATGATATAAATCTGGGTGTTGGTATACTGTGTAAATCTAGGTTTTCGTATGCCGTATAAATCGAGGTTTTGGTATGCGATATAAATCTAGGTTTTGGTATTCGATATAAATCTAACTATTGGTATACGGTATAAATCTAGGTTTTGGTACACGATATCAATCTATGCATTGGTATACTGTATAAATCTAGGTTTTGGTATACGATATAAATCTAGGTTTTGGAATACGTTATAAATCTAGGTTTTGGTATGCGATATAAATCTAGGCGTTGATATACGTTATAAATCTAGGTTTTGGTATATAATATAAATCTAAGTTTTGGTATACGATATAAATCTAGGTTTTGGTATACAGTTTAAATCTAGGTTTTGGTATTCGATATAAATCTAGGCTTTGGTATACGGTATATATATAGGTTTTGGTATACGATATAAATCTAGGTTTTGGAATATGATATAAATCTGGGTGTTGGTATACTGTGTAAATCTAGGTTTTCGTATGCCGTATAAATCTAGGTTTTGGTATGCGATATAAATCTAGGTTTTGGTATTCGATATAAATCTAACTATTGGTATACGGTATAAATCTAGGTTTTGGTATGCGATATAAATCTAGGTTTTGGTATTCGATATAAATCTAACTATTGGTATACGGTATAAATCTAGGTTTTGGTACACGATATCAATCTAGGCATTGGTATACTGTATAAATCTAGGTTTTGGTATACTGTATAAATCTAGGTTTTGTCATACGAAATAAATCTAGATTTTGGTATACGATATAAATCAAAGTTTTGGTATGCTATATATATCTAGGTTCTGGCATACGATATAAATCTAGGTTTTGATATACGTTATAAATCTAGGTTTTGGTATACAGTTTAAATCTAGGTTTTGGTATTCGATATAAATCTAGGCTTTGGTATACGGTATATATATAGGTTTTGGTATACGATATAAATCTAGGTTTTGGAATATGATATAAATCTGGGTGTTGGTATACTGTGTAAATCTAGGTTTTGGTATGCCGTATAAATCTAGGTTTTGGTATGCGATATAAATCTAGGTTTTGGTATTCGATATAAATCTAACTATTGGTATACGGTATAAATCTAGGTTTTGGTACACGATATCAATCTAGGCATTGGTATACTGTATAAATCTAGGTTTTGGTATACTTTATAAATCTAGGTTTTGTCATACGAAATAAATCTAGACTTTGGTATACGATATAAATCAAAGTTTTGGTATACTATATATATCTAGGTTCTGGCATACGATATAAATCTAGGTTTTGATATACGTTATAAATCTAGGTTTTGGTATGTGATATAAATCTAAGTTTTGGTATACGATATAAATCTAGTTTTGGTATTTGATATAAATCTGGGTGTTGGTATACTGTGTAAATCTAGGTTTTCGTATGCCGTATAAATCGAGGTTTTAGTATATGGTATAAATCTAGGTTTTGGTATACGATATAAATCTAGGTTTTGCTATGCTACACAAATCTAGGTTTTGGTGTGCGATATAAATCTAAGTTTTGGTATACGTTATAAATCCAGGTATTGGTAAATTGTATAAATCTAGGTTTTGGTATAAGATATAAATCAAAGTTTTGGTATATTATATAAATCTAGGTTTTGGTATACGATATAAATCTAGGTTTTGGTATACGTTATAAATCTAGGTTTTGGTATGCGATATAAATCTAGGCGTTGATATACGTTATAAATCTAGGTTTTGGTATATGATATAAATCTAAGTTTTGGTATACGATATAAATCTAGGTTTTGGTATTTGATATAAATCTGGGTGTTGGTATACTGTGTAAATCTAGGTTTTCGTATGCCGTATAAATCGAGGTTTTAGTATATGGTATAAATCTAGGTTTTGATATACGATATAAATCTAGGTTTTGGTATACAGTTTAAATCTAGGTTTTGGTATTCGATATAAATCTAGGCTTTGGTATACGGTATATATATAGGTTTTGGTATACGATATAAATCTAGGTTTTGGAATATGATATAAATCTGGGTGTTGGTATACTGTGTAAATCTAGGTTTTCGTATGCCGTATAAATCTAGGTTTTGTCATACGAAATAAATCTAGACTTTGGTATACGATATAAATCAAAGTTTTGGTATACTATATAAATCTAGGTTCTGGCATACGATATAAATCTAGGTTTTGATATACGTTATAAATCTAGGTTTTGGTATGTGATATAAATCTAAGTTTTGGTATACGATATAAATCTAGATTTTGGTATTTGATATAAATCTGGGTGTTGGTATACTGTGTAAATCTAGGTTTTCGTATGCCGTATAAATCGAGGTTTTAGTATATGGTATAAATCTAGGTTTTGATATACGATATAAATCTAGGTTTTGGTATGCAGTTTAAATCTAGGTTTTGGTATTCGATATAAATCTAGGTTTTGGTATGCGATATAAATCTAGGCGTTGATATACGTTATAAATCTAGGTTTTGGTATATGATATAAATCTAAGTTTTGGTATACGATATAAATCTAGGTTTTGGTATTTGATATAAATCTGGGTGTTGGTATACTGTGTAAATCTAGGTTTTCGTATGCCGTATAAATCGAGGTTTTAGTATATGGTATAAATCTAGGTTTTGATATACGATATAAATCTAGGTTTTGGTATACAGTTTAAATCTAGGTTTTGGTATTCGATATAAATCTAGGCTTTGGTATACGGTATATATATAGGTTTTGGTATACGATATAAATCTAGGTTTTGGAATATGATATAAATCTGGGTGTTGGTATACTGTGTAAATCTAGGTTTTCGTATGCCGTATAAATCTAGGTTTTGTCATACGAAATAAATCTAGACTTTGGTATACGATATAAATCAAAGTTTTGGTATACTATATAAATCTAGGTTCTGGCATACGATATAAATCTAGGTTTTGGTATGCGATATAAAATCTAGGTTTTGGTATTCGATATAAATCTAACTATTGGTATACGGTATAAATCTAGGTTTTGGTATGCGATATAAATCTAGGTTTTGGTATTCGATATAAATCTAACTATTGGTATACGGTATAAATCTAGGTTTTGGTACACGATATCAATCTAGGCATTGGTATACTGTATAAATCTAGGTTTTGGTATACTGTATAAATCTAGGTTTTGTCATACGAAATAAATCTAGATTTTGGTATACGATATAAATCAAAGTTTTGGTATACTATATATATCTAGGTTCTGGCATACGATATAAATCTAGGTTTTGATATACGTTATAAATCTAGGTTTTGGTATGTGATATAAATCTAAGTTTTGGTATACGATATAAATCTAGGTTTTGGTATTTGATATAAATCTGGGTGTTGGTATACTGTGTAAATCTAGGTTTTCGTATGCCGTATAAATCGAGGTTTTAGTATATGGTATAAATCTAGGTTTTGATATACGATATAAATCTAGGTTTTGGTATACGGTTTAAATCTAGGTTTTCGTATTCGATATAAATCTAGGCTTTGGTATACGGTATATATATTGGTTTTGATATACGATATAAATCTAGGTTTTGGAATATGATATAAATCTGGGGGTTGGTATTCTGTGTAAATCTAGGTTTTCGTATGCCGTATAAATCTAGGTTTTGGTATGCGATATAAATCTAGGTTTTGGTATTCGATATAAATCTAACTATTGGTATACGGTATAAATCTAGGTTTTTGGTACTGGATATCAATCTAGGCATTGGTATACTGTATAAATCTAGGTTTTGGTATACTGTATAAATCTAGGTTTTGTCATACGAAATAAATCTAGACTTTGGTATACGATATAAATCAAAGTTTTGGTATACTATATATATCTAGATTCTGGCATACGATATAAATCTAGGTTTTGATATACGTTATAAATCTAGGTTTTGGTATGTGATATAAATCTAAGTTTTGGTATACGATATAAATCTAGGTTTTGGTATTTGATATAAATCTGGGTGTTGGTATACTGTGTAAATCTAGGTTTTCGTATGCCGTATAAATCGAGGTTTTAGTATATGGTATAAATCTAGGTTTTGGTATACGATATAAATCTAGGTTTTGCTATGCTACATAAATCTAGGTTTTGGTGTGCGATATAAATCTAAGTTTTGGTATACGTTATAAATCCAGGTATTGGTAAATTGTATAAATCTAGGTTTTGGTATAAGATATAAATCAAAGATTTGGTATATTATATAAATCTAGGTTTTGGTATGCGATATAAATCTAGGTTTTGGTATACGTTATAAATCTAGGTTTTGGTATGCGATATAAATCTAGGCGTTGATATACGTTATAAATCTAGGTTTTGGTATATGATATAAATCTAAGTTTTGGTATACGATATAAATCTAGGTTTTGGTATTTGATATAAATCTGGGTGTTGGTATACTGTGTAAATCTAGGTTTTCGTATGCCGTATAAATTGAGGTTTTAGTATATGGTATAAATCTAGGTTTTGATATACGATATAAATCTAGGTTTTGGTATACAGTTTAAATCTAGGTTTTGGTATTCGATATAAATCTAGGCTTTGGTATACGGTATATATATAGGTTTTGGTATACGATATAAATCTAGGTTTTGGAATATGATATAAATCTGGGTGTTGGTATACTGTGTAAATCTAGGTTTTGGTATGCCGTATAAATCTAGGTTTTGGTATGCGATATAAATCTAGGTTTTGGTATTCGATATAAATCTAACTATTGGTATACGGTATAAATCTAGGTTTTGGTACACGATATCAATCTAGGCATTGGTATACTGTATAAATCTAGGTTTTGGTATGCTGTATAAATCTAGGTTTTGTCATACGAAATAAATCTAGACTTTGGTATACGATATAAATCAAAGTTTTGGTATACTATATATATCTAGGTTCTGGCATACGATATAAATCTAGGTTTTGATATACGTTATAAATCTAGGTTTTGGTATGTGATATAAATCTAAGTTTTGGTATACGATATAAATCTAGGTTTTGGTATTTGATATAAATCTGGGTGTTGGTATACTGTCTAAATCTAGGTTTTCGTATGCCGTATAAATCGAGGTTTTAGTATATGGTATAAATCTAGGTTTTGATATACGATATAAATCTAGGTTTTGGTATACGGTTTAAATCTAGGTTTTGGTATTCGATATAAATCTAGGTTTTGGTATGCGATATAAATCTAGGCGTTGATATACGTTATAAATCTAGGTTTTGGTATATGATATAAATCTAAGTTTTGGTATACGATATAAATCTAGGTTTTGGTATTTGATATAAATCTGGGTGTTGGTATACTGTGTAAATCTAGGTTTTCGTATGCCGTATAAATCGAGGTTTTAGTATATGGCATAAATCTAGGTTTTGATATACGATATAAATCTAGGTTTTGGTATACAGTTTAAATCTAGGTTTTGGTATTCGATATAAATCTAGGCTTTGGTATACGGTATATATATAGGTTTTGGTATACGATATAAATCTAGGTTTTGGAATATGATATAAATCTGGGTGTTGGTATACTGTGTAAATCTAGGTTTTCGTATGCCGTATAAATCTAGGTTTTGGTATGCGATATAAATCTAGGTTTTGGTATTCGATATAAATCTAACTATTGGTATACGGTATAAATCTAGGTTTTGGTACACGATATCAATCTAGGCATTGGTATACTGTATAAATCTAGGTTTTGGTATACGATATAAATCTAGGTTTTGTCATACGAAATAAATCTAGACTTTGGTATACGATATAAATCAAAGTTTTGGTATACTATATATATCTAGGTTCTTGCATACGATATAAATCTAGGTTTTGATATACGTTATAAATCTAGGTTTTGGTATGTGATATAAATCTAAGTTTTGGTATACGATATAAATCTAGGTTTTGGTATTTGATATAAATCTGGGTGTTGGTATACTGTGTAAATCTAGGTTTTCGTATGCCGTATAAATCGAGGTTTTAGTATATGGTATAAATCTAGGTTTTGATATACGATATAAATCTAGGTTTTGGTATGCGGTTTAAATCTAGGTTTTGGTATTCGATATAAATCTAGGCTTTGGTATACGGTATATATATTGGTTTTGGTATACGATATAAATCTAGGTTTTGGAATATGATATAAATCTGGGTGTTGGTATTCTGTTTAAATCTAGGTTTTCGTATGCCGTATAAATCTAGGTTTTGGTATGCGATATAAATCTAGGTTTTGGTATTCGATATAAATCTAACTATTGGTATACGGTATAAATCTAGGTTTTGGTATGCGATATAAATCAAGGTTTTGGTATTCGATATAAATCTAACTATTGGTATACGGTATAAATCTAGGTTTTGGTACACGATATCAATCTAGGCATTGGTATACTGTATAAATCTAGGTTTTGGTATACTTTATAAATCTAGGTTTTGTCATACGAAATAAATCTAGACTTTGGTATACGATATAAATCAAAGTTTTGGTATACTATATATATCTAGGTTCTGGCATACTATATAAATCTAGGTTTTGATATACGTTATAAATCTAGGTTTTGGTATGTGATATAAATCTAAGTTTTGGTATACGATATAAATCTAGTTTTGGTATTTGATATAAATCTGGGTGTTGGTATACTGTGTAAATCTAGGTTTTCGTATGCCGTATAAATCGAGGTTTTAGTATATGGTATAAATCTAGGTTTTGGTATACGATATAAATCTAGGTTTTGCTATGCTACATAAATCTAGGTTTTGGTGTGCGATATAAATCTAAGTTTTGGTATACGTTATAAATCCAGGTATTGGTAAATTGTATAAATCTAGGTTTTGGTATAAGATATAAATCAAAGTTTTGGTATATTATATAAATCTAGGTTTTGGTATACGATATAAATCTAGGTTTTGGTATACGTTATAAATCTAGGTTTTGGTATGCGATATAAATCTAGGCGTTGATATACGTTATAAATCTAGGTTTTGGTATATGATATAAATCTAAGTTTTGGTATACGATATAAATCTAGGTTTTGGTATTTGATATAAATCTGGGTGTTGGTATACTGTGTAAATCTAAGTTTTCGTATGCCGTATAAATCGAGGTTTTAGTATATGGTATAAATCTAGGTTTTGATATACGATATAAATCTAGGTTTTGGTATACAGTTTAAATCTAGGTTTTGGTATTCGATATAAATCTAGGCTTTGGTATACGGTATATATATAGGTTTTGGTATACGATATAAATCTAGGTTTTGGAATATGATATAAATCTGGGTGTTGGTATACTGTGTAAATCTAGGTTTTCGTATGCCGTATAAATCTAGGTTTTGTCATACGAAATAAATCTAGACTTTGGTATACGATATAAATCAAAATTTTGGTATACTATATAAATCTAGGTTCTGGCATACGATATAAATCTAGGTTTTGATATACGTTATAAATCTAGGTTTTGGTATGTGATATAAATCTAAGTTTTGGTATACGATATAAATCTAGGTTTTGGTATTTGATATAAATCTGGGTGTTGGTATACTGTGTAAATCTAGGTTTTCGTATGCCGTATAAATCGAGGTTTTAGTATATGGTATAAATCTAGGTTTTGATATACGATATAAATCTAGGTTTTGGTATACAGTTTAAATCTAGGTTTTGGTATTCGATATAAATCTAGGTTTTGGTATGCGATATAAATCTAGGCGTTGATATACGTTATAAATCTAGGTTTTGGTATATGATATAAATCTAAGTTTTGGTATACGATATAAATCTAGGTTTTGGTATTTGATATAAATCTGGGTGTTGGTATACTGTGTAAATCTAGGTTTTCGTATGCCGTATAAATCGAGGTTTTAGTATATGGTATAAATCTAGGTTTTGATATACGATATAAATCTAGGTTTTGGTATACAGTTTAAATCTAGGTTTTGGTATTCGATATAAATCTAGGCTTTGGTATACGGTATATATATAGGTTTTGGTATACGATATAAATCTAGGTTTTGGAATATGATATAAATCTGGGTGTTGGTATACTGTGTAAATCTAGGTTTTCGTATGCCGTATAAATCTAGGTTTTGTCATACGAAATAAATCTAGACTTTGGTATACGATATAAATCAAAGTTTTGGTATACTATATAAATCTAGGTTCTGGCATACGATATAAATCTAGGTTTTGATATACGTTATAAATCTAGGTTTTGGTATGTGATATAAATCTAAGTTTTGGTATACGATATAAATCTAGGTTTTGGTATTTGATATAAATCTGGGTGTTGGTATACTGTGTAAATCTAGGTTTTCGTATGCCGTATAAATCGAGGTTTTAGTATATGGTATAAATCTAGGTTTTGATATACGATATCAATCTAGGTTTTGGTATACAGTTTAAATCTAGGTTTTGGTATTCGATATAAATCTAGGTTTTGGTATGCGATATAAATCTAGGCGTTGATATACGTTATAAATCTAGGTTTTGGTATATGATATAAATCTAAGTTTTGGTATACGATATAAATCTAGGTTTTGGTATTTGATATAAATCTGGGTGTTGGTATACTGTGTAAATCTAGGTTTTTGTATGCCGTATAAATCGAGGTTTTAGTATATGGTATAAATCTAGGTTTTGATATACGATATAAATCTAGGCTTTGGTATACGGTTTAAATCTAGGTTTTGGTATTCGATATAAATCTAGGCTTTGGTATACGGTATATATATAGGTTTTGGTATACGATATAAATCTAGGTTTTGGAATATGATATAAATCTGGGTGTTGGTATACTGTGTAAATCTAGGTTTTGTATGCCGTATAAATCTAGGTTTTGTCATACGAAATAAATCTAGACTTTGGTATACGATATAAATCAAAGTTTTGGTATACTATATAAATCTAGGTTCTGGCATACGATATAAATCTAGGTTTTGATATACGTTATAAATCTAGGTTTTGGTATGTGATATAAATCTAAGTTTTGGTATACGATATAAATATAGGTTTTGGTATTTGATATAAATCTGGGTGTTGGTATACTGTGTAAATCTAGGTTTTCGTATGCCGTATAAATCGAGGTTTTAGTATATGGTATAAATCTAGGTTTTGATATACGATATAAATCTAGGTTTTGGTATACAGTTTAAATCTAGGTTTTGGTATTCGATATAAATCTAGGTTTTGGTATGCGATATAAATCTAGGCGTTGATATACGTTATAAATCTAGGTTTTGGTATATGATATAAATCTAAGTTTTGGTATACGATATAAATCTAGTTTTTGGTATTTGATATAAATCTGGGTGTTGGTATACTGTGTAAATCTAGGTTTTCGTATGCCGTATAAATCGAGGTTTTAGTATATGGTATAAATCTAGGTTTTGATATACGATATAAATCTAGGTTTTGGTATACAGTTTAAATCTAGGTTTTGGTAATCGATATAAATCTAGGCTTTGGTATACGGTATATATATAGGTTTTGGTATACGATATAAATCTAGGTTTTGGAATATGATATAAATCTGGGTGTTGGTATACTGTGTAAATCTAGGTTTTCGTATGCCGTATAAATCTAGGTTTTGTCATACGAAATAAATCTAGACTTTGGTATACGATATAAATCAAAGTTTTGGTATACTATATAAATCTAGGTTCTGGCATACGATATAAATCTAGGTTTTGATATACGTTATAAATCTAGGTTTTGGTATGTGATATAAATCTAAGTTTTGGTATACGATATAAATATAGGTTTTGGTATTTGATATAAATCTGGGTGTTGGTATACTGTGTAAATCTAGGTTTTCGTATGCCGTATAAATCGAGGTTTTAGTATATGGTATAAATCTAGGTTTTGATATACGATATAAATCTAGGTTTTGGTATACAGTTTAAATCTATGTTTTGGTATTCGATATAAATCTAGGTTTTGGTATGCGATATAAATCTAGGCGTTGATATACGTTATAAATCTAGGTTTTGGTATATGATATAAATCTAAGTTTTGGTATACGATATAAATCTAGGTTTTGGTATTTGATATAAATCTGGGTGTTGGTATACTGTGTAAATCTAGGTTTTCGTATGCCGTATAAATCGAGGTTTTAGTATATGGTATAAATCTAGGTTTTGATATACGATATAAATCTAGGTTTTGGTATACAGTTTAAATCTAGGCTTTGGTATTCGATATAAATCTAGGCTTTGGTATACGGTATATATATAGGTTTTGGTATACGATATAAATCTAGGTTTTGGAATATGATATAAATCTGGGTGTTGGTATACTGTGTAAATCTAGGTTTTCGTATGCCGTATAAATCTAGGTTTTGGTATGCGATATAAATCTAGGTTTTGGTATTCGATATAAATCTAACTATTGGTATACGGTATACATCTAGGTTTTGGTACACGATATCAATCTAGGTTTTGCTATGCTACATAAATCTAGGTTTGGTGTGCGATATAAATCTAAGTTTTGGCATACGTTATAAATCCAGGTATTGGTAAATTGTGTAAATCTAGGTTTTGGTATAAGATATAAATCAAAGTTTTGGTATACTATATAAATCTAGGTTTTGGTATACGATATAAATCTAGGTTTTGGAAAACGATATAAATCTAGGTATTGGTATTCTGTATAAATCTAGGGGTTCGTATACGGTATAAATCTAGGTTGTGGTTTATGAGATAAATCTAGGTTTCGCTATGATACATAAATCTAGGTTTTGGTGTGCTATATAAATCTAGGTTTTGATATACGTTATAAATCTAGGTTTTGGTATGCGATATAAATCTAGGCGTTGATATACAATATAAATCTAGCTATTGGTATGTGATATAAATCTAAGTTTTGGTATACGATATAAATCTAGGTTTTGGTATTTGATATAAATCTGGGTGTTGGTATACTGTGTAAATCTAGGTTTTCGTATGCCGTATAAATCGAGGTTTTAGTATATGGTATAAATCTAGGTTTTGATATACGATATAAATCTAGGTTTTGGTATACGGTGTAAATCTAGGTTTTGGTATTCGATATAAATCTAGGCTTTGGTATACGGTATATATATTGGTTTTGGTATACGATATAAATCTAGGTTTTGGAATATGATATAAATCTGGGTGTTGGTATTCTGTGTAAATCTAGATTTTTGTATGCCGTATAAATCTAGGTTTTGGTAAGCGATATAAATCTAGGTTTTGGTATTCGATATAAATCTAACTATTGGTATACGGTATAAATCTAGGTTTTGGTATGCGATATAAATCAAGGTTTTGGTATTCGATATAAATCTAACTATTGGTATACGGTATAAATCTAGGTTTTGGTACACGATATCAATCTAGGCATTGGTATACTGTATAAATCTAGGTTTTGGTATACGATATAAATCTAGGTTTTGTCATACGAAATAAATCTAGACTTTGGTATACGATATAAATCAAAGTTTTGGTATACTATATATATCTAGGTTCTGGCATACGATATAAATCTAGGTTTTGATATACGTTATAAATGTAGGTTTTGGTATGTGATATAAATCTAAGTTTTGGTATACGATATAAATCTAGGTTTTGGTATTTGATATAAATCTGGGTGTTGGTATACTGTGTAAATCTAGGTTTTCCTATGCCGTATAAATCGAGGTTTTAGTATATGGTATAAATCTAGGTTTTGGTATACGATATAAATCTAGGTTTTGCTATGCTACATAAATCTAGGTTTTGGTGTGCGATATAAATCTAAGTTTTGGTATACGTTATAAATCCAGGTATTGGTAAATTGTATAAATCTAGGTTTTGGTATAAGATATAAATCAAAGTTTTGGTATATTATATAAATCTAGGTTTTGGTATACGATATAAATCTAGGTTTTGGTATACGTTATAAATCTAGGTTTTGGTATGCGATATAAATCTAGGCGTTGATATACGTTATAGATCTAGGTTTTGGTATATGATATAAATCTAAGTTTTGGTATACGATATAAATCTAGGTTTTGGTATTTGATATAAATCTGGGTGTTGGTATACTGTGTAAATCTAGGTTTTCGTATGCCGTATAAATCGAGGTTTTAGTATATGGTATAAATCTAGGTTTTGATATACGATATAAATCTAGGTTTTGGTATACAGTTTAAATCTAGGTTTTGGTGTTCGATATAAATCTAGGCTTTGGTATACGGTATATATATAGGTTTTGGTATACGATATAAATCTAGGTTTTGGAATATGATATAAATCTGGGTGTTGGTATACTGTGTAAATCTAGGTTTTCGTATGCCGTATAAATCTAGGTTTTGGTATGCGATATAAATCTATGTTTTGGTATTCGATATAAATCTAACTATTGGTATACGGTATAAATCTAGGTTTTGGTATGCGATATAAATCTAGGTTTTGGTATTCGATATAAATCTAACTATTGGTATACGGTATAAATCTAGGTTTTGGTACACGATATCAATCTAGGCATTGGTATACTGTATAAATCTAGGTTTTGGTATACTGTATAAATCTAGGTTTTGTCATACGAAATAAATCTAGACTTTGGTATACGATATAAATCAAAGTTTTGGTATACTATATAAATCTAGGTTCAGTCATACGATATAAATCTAGGTTTTGATATACGTTATAAATCTAGGTTTTGGTATACGATATAAATCTAGGTTTTGGTATTTGATATAAATCTGGGTGTTGGTATACTGTGTAAATCTAGGTTTTCGTATGCCGTATAAATCGAGGTTTTAGTATATGGTATAAATCTAGGTTTTGATATACGATATAAATCTAGGTTTTGGTATACAGTTTAAATCTAGGTTTTGGTATTCGATATAAATCTAGGTTTTGGTATGCGATATAAATCTAGGCGTTGATATACGTTATAAATCTAGGTTTTGGTATATGATATAAATCTAAGTTTTGGTATACGATATAAATCTAGGTTTTGGTATTTGATATAAATCTGGGTGTTGGTATACTGTGTAAATCTAGGTTTTCGTATGCCGTATAAATCGAGGTTTTAGTATATGGTATAAATCTAGGTTTTGATATACGATATAAATCTAGGTTTTGGTATACAGTTTAAATCTAGGTTTTGGTATTCGATATAAATCTAGGCTTTGGTATACGGTATATATATAGGTTTTGGTATACGATATAAATCTAGGTTTTGGAATATGATATAAATCTGGGTGTTGGTATACTGTGTAAATCTAGGTTTTCGTATGCCGTATAAATCTAGGTTTTGGTATGCGATATCAATCTAGGTTTTGGTATTCGATATAAATCTAACTATTGGTATACGGTATACATCTAGGTTTTGGTACACGATATCAATCTAGTCATTGGTATACTGTATAAATCTAGGTTTTGGTATACTGTATAAGTCTAGGTTTTGTCATACGAAATAAATCTAGACTTTGGTATACGATATAAATCAAAGTTTTGGTATACTATATAAATCTAGGTTCTGGCATACGATATAAATCTAGGTTTTGATATACGTTATAAATCTAGGTTTTGGTATGTGATATAAATCTAAGTTTTGGTATACGATATAAATCTAGGTTTTGTTATTTGATATAAATCTGGGTGTTGGTATACTGTGTAAATCTAGGTTTTCGTATGCCGTATAAATCGAGGTTTTAGTATATGGTATAAATCTAGGTTTTGGTATACGATATAAATCTAGGTTTTGCTATGCTACATAAATCTAGGTTTTGGTGTGCGATATAAATCTAAGTTTTGGTATACGCTATAAATCCAGGTATTGGTAAATTGTATAAATCTAGGTTTTGGTATAAGATATAAATCAAAGTTTTGGTATACTATATAAATCTAGGTTTTGGAAAACGATATAAATCTAGGTATTGGTATTCTGTATAAATCTAGGGGTTCGTATACGGTATAAATCTAGGTTGTGGTTTATGAGATAAATCTAGGTTTCGCTATGATACATAAATCTAGGTTTTGGTGTGATATATAAATCTAGGTTTTGATATACGTTATAAATCTAGGTTTTGGTATGCGATATAAATCTAGGCGTTGATATACAATATAAATCTAGCTATTGGTATGTGATATAAATCTAAGTTTTGGTATACGATATAAATCTAGGTTTTGGTATTTGATATAAATCTGGGTGTTGGTATACTGTGTAAATCTAGGTTTTCGTATATGGTATAAATCTAGGTTTTGATATACGATATAAATCTAGGTTTTGATATACGGTTTAAATCTAGGTTTTGGTATTCGATATAAATCTAGGCTTTGGTATACGGTATATATATAGGTTTTGGTATACGATATAAATCTAGGTTTTGGAATATGATATAAATCTGGGTGTTGGTGTACTGTGTAAATCTAGGTTTTCGTATGCCGTATAAATCTAGGTTTTGGTATGCGATATAAATCTAGGTTTTGGTATTCGATATAAATCTAACTATTGGTATACGGTATAAATCTAGGTTTTGGTATGCGATATAAATCTAGGTTTTGGTATTCGATATAAATCTAACTATTGGTATACTGTATAAATCTAGGTTTTGGTATGCGATATAAATCTAGGATTTGGTATTCGATATAAATCTAACTATTGGTATACGGTATAAATCTAGGTTTTGGTACACGATATCAATCTAGGCATTGGTATACTGTATAAATCTAGGTTTTGGTATACTGTATAAATCTAGGTTTTGTCATACGAAATAAATCTAGACTTTGGTATACGATATAAATCAAAGTTTTGGTATACTATATATATCTAGGTTCTGGCATACGATATAAATCTAGGTTTTGATATACGTTATAAATCTAGGTTTTGGTATGTGATATAAATCTAAGTTTTGGTATACGATATAAATCTAGGTTTTGGTATTTGATATAAATCTGGGTGTTGGTATACTGTGTAAATCTAGGTTTTCGTATGCCGTATAAATCGAGGTTTTAGTATATGGTATAAATCTAGGTTTTGGTATACGATATAAATCTAGGTTTTGCTATGCTACATAAATCTAGGTTTTGGTGTGCGATATAAATCTAAGTTTTGGTATACGTTATAAATCCAGGTATTGGTAAATTGTATAAATCTAGGTTTTGGTATAAGATATAAATCAAAGTTTTGGTATACTATATAAATCTAGGTTTTGGTATACGATATAAATCTAGGTTTTGGAAAACGATATAAATCTAGGTATTGGTATTCTGTATAAATCTAGGGGTTCGTATACGGTATAAATCTAGGTTTTGGTTTATGAGATAAATCTAGGTTTCGCTATGATACATAAATCTAGGTTTTGGTGTGCTATATAAATCTAGGTTTTGATATACGTTATAAATCTAGGTTTTGGTATGCGATATAAATCTAGGCGTTGATATACAATATAAATCTAGCTATTGGTATGTGATATAAATCTAAGTTTTGGTATACGATATAAATCTAGGTTTTGGTATTTGATATAAATCTAGGTGTTGGTATACTGTGTAAATCTAGGTTTTCGTATGCCGTATAAATCGAGGTTTTAGTATATGGTATAAATCTAGGTTTTGGTATACGGTTTAAATCTAGGTTTTGGTATTCGATATAAATCTAGGCTTTGGTATACGGTATATATATAGGTTTTGGTATACGATATAAATCTAGGTTTTGGAATATGATATAAATCTGGGTGTTGGTATACTGTGTAAATCTAGGTTTTCGTATGCCGTATAAATCTAGGTTTTGGTATGCGATATAAATCTAGGTTTTGGTATTCGATATAAATCTAACTATTGGTATACGGTATAAATCTAGGTTTTGGTATGCGATATAAATCTAGGTTTTGGTATTCGATATAAATCTAACTATTGGTATACGGTATAAATCTAGGTTTTGGTACACGATATCAATCTAGGCATTGGTATACTGTATAAATCTAGGTTTTGTCATACGAAATAAATCTAGACTTTGGTATACGATATAAATCAAAGTTTTGGTATACTATATATATCTAGGTTCTGGCATACGATATAAATCTAGGTTTTGATATACGTTATAAATCTAGGTTTTGGTATATGATATAAATCTAAGTTTTGGTATACAATATAAATCTAGGTTTTGGTATTTGATATAAATCTGGGTGTTGGTATACTGTGTAAATCTAGGTTTTCGTATGCCGTATAAATCGAGGTTTTAGTATATGGTATAAATCTAGGTTTTGATATACGATATAAATCTAGGTTTTGGTATACGGTTTAAATCTAGGTTTTGGTATTCGATATAAATCTAGGCTTTGGTATACGGTATATATATAGGTTTTGGTATACGATATAAATCTAGGTTTTGGAATATGATATCAATCTGGGTGTTGGTATACTGTGTAAATCTAGGTTTTCGTATGCCGTATAAATCTAGGTTTTGGTATGCGATATAAATCTAGGTTTTGGTATTCGATATAAATCTAACTATTGGTATACGGTATAAATCTAGGTTTTGGTATGCGATATAAATCTAGGTTTTGGTATTCGATATAAATCTAACTATTGGTATACGGTATAAATCTAGGTTTTGGTACACGATATCAATCTAGGCATTGGTATACTGTATAAATCTAGGTTTTGGTATACTGTATAAATCTAGGTTTTGTCATACGAAATAAATCTAGACTTTGGTATACGATATAAATCAAAGTTTTGGTATGCTATATATATCTAGGTTCTGGCATACGATATAAATCTAGGTTTTGATATACGTTATAAATCTAGGTTATGGTATGTGATATAAAAGTAAGTTTTGGTATACGATATAAATCTAGGTTTTGGTATTTGATATAAATCTGGGTGTTGGTATACTGTGTAAATCTAGGTTTTCGTATGCCGTATACATCGAGGTTTTAGTATATGGTATAAATCTAGGTTTTGATATACGATATAAATCTAGGTTTTGGTATACGGTTTAAATCTAGGTTTTGGTATTCGATATAAATCTAGGCTTTGGTATACGGTATATATATTGGTTTTGGTATACGATATAAATCTAGATTTTGGAATATGATATAAATCTGGGTGTTGGTATTCTGTGTAAATCTAGGTTTTCGTATGCCGTATAAATCTAGGTTTTGGTATGCGATATAAATCTAGGTACCACCCTACCGCATGACAAATTAAAAACCCGCTTAAAAGAAACAATTCATAAAGCTTTTAGTCATAGAAACTATGGCTCAAAATTTGTTGTGTTAGGCTACAATTCCACATATTTTTCAAACAAAATTCATAAAGGTAAAACATGCTACTCCGAGGAACAAGTGATCAGTATGCTGGAGTTCCTCATCGATAACATATTTGTCTCCTTTGGAGGGACACTGTTTCAGCAGGTCGTCGGCATACCAATGGGTACGAATTGTGCCCCTCTTCTAACCGATTTATTTTTATACTCACATGAGTCGGAGTTTCTTCAAAAGCTTGTAAAAGATAAGAAGATTCATGAGGCTAGAGCCTTTAATTTCACATACAGGTATATTGATGACGTTTTATCTATCAATAATTCTAGATTTGCAGAATTTCTTCCATTGATATATCCTCCAGAGCTGGAAATTAAAGAGACCACCGATACAGCTTCGTCCGCATCATTTTTGGACTTATACCTCGAATTTGACGACAGTGGTCAACTCAGTACTAAAATTTATGATAAGCGGGACGACTTCAATTTTAAAATCATAAATTTTCCAAACATGTGCAGCAATATACCAGCTTCTCCTGCATATGGTGTTTACATCTCGCAATTGATTCGCTATGCAAGGGCCAGTAGCAATTATTCTGATTTCCTGAAACGTCATCTTCATCTGAGAAACAGGCTACTGGACCAGGGCTATAAAAAGATTCGCCTTATTCGATCTCTTAAAAAGTTTATATTCCGATACCAATATCTTGTCGAAATATATTCCGTCTCTGCAGAAAAAATTATAAGCGATGCATTTTCATATAGTGAAAATGTATAAAGATAAAGAAGTCGCAAATGTCAAGAATTTTTTTGTCAATGTGTGACGTAAAAGTATTTTTGACATTTACGTCACCGAATATGGTACTGCTTTGAAAACTATTTGACCTATTTTGTTCCTGTATTTAAATACTGTTACAGTGACAGCCGGAACCTTTGAACCGTAATGAGAGCGGGAGGTTTGGCGCCTTAAAATCTGATTCAACCCACCATTTCTTTAGAAATGCCTGTACCAAGTCAGGGTCATTACGGTTTTCACAGTTTTCCGGTTGTTGACTGATTTTGTCTGTTTATATAATTATGAGTTTTGACTTTCCCTTTGTAAGATTGTTCGGAGTTCGGTAATTTTGTTATTACCTTTATTTTGGTATTCGATATAAATCTAACTATTGGTATACGGTATAAATCTAGGTTTTGGTATGCGATATAAATCTAGGTTTTGGTATTCGATATAAATCTAACTATTGGTATACGGTATAAATCTAGGTTTTGGTACACGATATCAATCTAGGCATTGGTATACTGTATAAATCTAGGTTTTGGTATACTGTATAAATCTAGGTTTTGTCATACGAAATAAATCTAGACTTTGGTATACGATATAAATCAAAGTTTTGGTATACTATATATATCTAGGTTCTGGCATACGATATAAATCTAGGTTTTGATATACGTTATAAATCTAGGTTTTGGTATGTGATATAAATCTAAGTTTTGGTATACGATATAAATCTAGGTTTTGGTATTTGATATAAATCTGGGTGTTGGTATACTGTGTAAATCTAGGTTTTCGTATGCCGTATAAATCGAGGTTTTAGTATATGGTATAAATCTAGGTTTTGGTATACGATATAAATCTAGGTTTTGCTATGCTACATAAATCTAGGTTTTGGTGTGCGATATAAATCTAAGTTTTGGTATACGTTATAAATCCAGGTATTGGTAAATTGTATAAATCTAGGTTTTGGTATAAGATATAAATCAAAGTTTTGGTATACTATATAAATCTAGGTTTTGGTATACGATATAAATCTAGGTTTTGGTATACGTTATAAATCTAGGTTTTGGTATGCGATATAAATCTAGGCGTTGATATACGTTATAAATCTAGGTTTTGGTATATGATATAAATCTAAGTTTTGGTATGCGATATAAATCTAGGTTTTGGTATTTGATATAAATCTGGGTGTTGGTATACTGTGTAAATCTAGGTTTTCGTATGCCGTATAAATCGAGGTTTTAGTATATGGTATAAATCTAGGTTTTGATATACGATATAAATCTAGGTTTTGGTATACAGTTTAAATCTAGGTTTTGGTATTCGATATTAATCTAGGCTTTGGTATACGGTATATATATAGGTTTTGGTATACGATATAAATCTAGGTTTTGGAATATGATATAAATCTGGGTGTTGGTATACTGTGTAAATCTAGGTTTTCGTATGCCCTATAAATCTAGGTTTTGGTATGCGATATAAATCTAGGTTTTGGTATTCGATATAAATCTAACTATTGGTATACGGTATAAATCTAGGTTTTGGTATGCGATATAAATCTAGGTTTTGGTATTCGATATAAATCTAACTATTGGTATACGGTATAAATCTAGGTTTTGGTACACGATATCAATCTAGGCATTGGTATACTGTATAAATCTAGGTTTTGGTATACTGTATAAATCTAGGTTTTGTCATACGAAATAAATCTAGACTTTGGTATGCGATATAAATCAAAGTTTTGGTATACTATATATATCTAGGTTCTGGCATACGATATAAATCTAGGTTTTGATATACGTTATAAATCTAGGTTTTGGTATGTGATATAAATCTAAGTTTTGGTATACGATATAAATCTAGGTTTTGGTATTTGATATAAATCTGGGTGTTGGTATACTGTGTAAATCTAGGTTTTCGTATGCCGTATAAATCGAGGTTTTAGTATATGGTATAAATCTAGGTTTTGGTATACGATATAAATCTAGGTTTTGCTATGCTACATAAATCTAGGTTTTGGTGTGCGATATAAATCTAAGTTTTGGTATACGTTATAAATCCAGGTATTGGTAAATTGTATAAATCTAGGTTTTGGTATAAGATATAAATCAAAGTTTTGGTATACTATATAAATCTAGGTTTTGGTATACGATATAAATCTAGGTTTTGGTATACGTTATAAATCTAGGTTTTGGTATGCGATATAAATCTAGGCGTTGATATACGTTATAAATCTAGGTTTTGGTATATGATATAAATCTAAGTTTTGGTATGCGATATAAATCTAGGTTTTGGTATTTGATATAAATCTGGGTGTTGGTATACTGTGTAAATCTAGGTTTTCGTATGCCGTATAAATCGAGGTTTTAGTATATGGTATAAATCTAGGTTTTGATATACGATATAAATCTAGGTTTTGGTATACAGTTTAAATCTAGGTTTTGGTATTCGATATAAATCTAGGCTTTGGTATACGGTATATATATAGGTTTTGGTATGCGATATAAATCTAGGTTTTGGAATATGATATAAATCTGGGTGTTGGTATACTATGTAAATCTAGGTTTTCGTATGCCCTATAAATCTAGGTTTTGGTATGCGATATAAATCTAGGTTTTGGTATTCGATATAAATCTAACTATTGGTATACGGTATAAATCTAGGTTTTGGTATGCGATATAAATCTAGGTTTTGGTATTCGATATAAATCTAACTATTGGTATACGGTATAAATCTAGGTTTTGGTACACGATATCAATCTAGGCATTGGTATACTGTATAAATCTAGGTTTTGGTATACTGTATAAATCTAGGTTTTGTCATACGAAATAAATCTAGACTTTGGTATACGATATAAATCAAAGTTTTGGTATACTATATATATCTAGGTTCTGGCATACGATATAAATCTAGGTTTTGATATACGTTATAAATCTAGGTTTTGGTATGTGATATAAATCTAAGTTTTGGTATACGATATAAATTTAGGTTTTGGTATTTGATATAAATCTGGGTGTTGGTATACTGTGTAAATCTAGGTTTTCGTATGCCGTATAAATCGAGGTTTTAGTATATGGTATAAATCTAGGTTTTGGTATACGATATAAATCTAGGTTTTGCTATGCTACATAAATCTAGGTTTTGGTGTGCGATATAAATCTAAGTTTTGGTATACGTTATAAATCCAGGTATTGATAAATTGTATAAATCTAGGTTTTGGTATAAGATATAAATCAAAGTTTTGGTATACTATATAAATCTAGGTTTTGGTATACGATATAAATCTAGGTTTTGATATACGTTATAAATCTAGGTTTTGGTATGCGATATAAATCTAGGCGTTGATATACAATATAAATCTAGCTATTGGTATGTGATATAAATCTAAGTTTTGGTATACGATATAAATCTAGGTTTTGGTATTTGATATAAATCTGGGTGTTGGTATACTGTGTAAATCTAGGTTTTCGTATGCCGTATAAATCGAGGTTTTAGTATATGGTATAAATCTAGGTTTTGATATACGATATAAATCTAGGTTTTGGTATACGGTTTAAATCTAGGTTTTGGTATTCGATATAAATCTAGGTTTTGGTATAAGATATAAATCAAAGTTTTGGTATACTGTGTAAATCTAGGTTTTCGTATGCGTATAAATCTAGGTTTTGGTATGCGATATAAATCTAGGTTTTGGTATTCGATATAAATCTAACTATTGGTATACGGTATAAATCTAGGTTTTGGTATGCGATATAAATCTAGGTTTTGGTATTCGATATAAATCTAACTATTGGTACACGGTATAAATCTAGGTTTTGGTACACGATATCAATCTAGGCATTGGTATACTGTATAAATCTAGGTTTTGGTATACTGTATAAATCTAGGTTTTGTCATACGAAATAAATCTAGACTTTGGTATACGATATAAATCAAAGTTTTGGTATACTATATATATCTAGGTTCTGGCATACGATATAAATCTAGGTTTTGATATACGTTATAAATCTAGGTTTTGGTATGTGATATAAATCTAAGTTTTGGTATACGATATAAATCTAGGTTTTGGTATTTGATATAAATCTGGGTGTTGGTATACTGTGTAAATCTAGGTTTTCGTATGCCGTATAAATCGAGGTTTTAGTATATGGTATAAATCTAGGTTTTGATATACGATATAAATCTAGGTTTTGGTATTCGATATAAATCTAGGCTTTGGTATACGGTATATATATTGGTTTTGGTATACGATATAAATCTAGGTTTTGGAATATGATATAAATCTGGGTGTTGGTATTCTGTGTAAATCTAGGTTTTCGTATGCCCTATAAATCTAGGTTTTGGTATGCGATATAAATCTAGGTTTTGGTATTCGATATAAATCTAACTATTGGTATACGGTATAAATCTAGGTTTTGGTATGCGATATAAATCTAGGTTTTGGTATTCGATATAAATCTAACTATTGGTATACGGTATAAATCTAGGTTTTGGTACACGATATCAATCTAGGCATTGGTATACTGTATAAATCTAGGTTTTGGTATACTGTATAAATCTAGGTTTTGTCATACGAAATAAATCTAGACTTTGGTATACGATATAAATCAAAGTTTTGGTATACTATATATATCTAGGTTCTGGCATACGATATAAATCTAGGTTTTGATATACGTTATAAATCTAGGTTTTGGTATGTGATATAAATCTAAGTTTTGGTATACGATATAAATCTAGGTTTTGGTATTTGATATAAATCTGGGTGTTGGTATACTGTGTAAATCTAGGTTTTCGTATGCCGTATAAATCGAGGTTTTAGTATATGGTATAAATCTAGGTTTTGGTATACGATATAAATCTAGGTTTTGCTATGCTACATAAATCTAGGTTTTGGTGTGCGATATAAATCTAAGTTTTGGTATACGTTATAAATCCAGGTATTGGTAAATTGTATAAATCTAGGTTTTGGTATAAGATATAAATCAAAGTTTTGGTATACTATATATATCTAGGTTCTGGCATACGATATAAATCTAGGTTTTGATATACGTTATAAATCTAGGTTTTGGTATGTGATATAAATCTAAGTTTTGGTATACGATATAAATCTAGGTTTTGGTATTTGATATAAATCTGGGTGTTGGTATACTGTGTAAATCTAGGTTTTCGTATGCCGTATAAATCGAGGTTTTAGTATATGGTATAAATCTAGGTTTTGATATACGATATAAATCTAGGTTTTGGTATTCGATATAAATCTAGGCTTTGGTATACGGTATATATATTGGTTTTGGTATACGATATAAATCTAGGTTTTGGAATATGATATAAATCTGGGTGTTGGTATTCTGTGTAAATCTAGGTTTTCGTATGCCCTATAAATCTAGGTTTTGGTATGCGATATAAATCTAGGTTTTGGTATTCGATATAAATCTAACTATTGGTATACGGTATAAATCTAGGTTTTGGTATGCGATATAAATCTAGGCTTTGGTATACGGTATATATATTGGTTTTGGTATACGATATAAATCTAGGTTTTGGAATATGATATAAATCTGGGTGTTGGTATTCTGTGTAAATCTAGGTTTTCGTATGCCCTATAAATCTAGGTTTTGGTATGCGATATAAATCTAGGTTTTGGTATTCGATATAAATCTAACTATTGGTATACGGTATAAATCTAGGTTTTGGTATGCGATATAAATCTAGGTTTTGGTATTCGATATAAATCTAACTATTGGTATACGGTATAAATCTAGGTTTTGGTACACGATATCAATCTAGGCATTGGTATACTGTATAAATCTAGGTTTTGGTATACTGTATAAATCTAGGTTTTGTCATACGAAATAAATCTAGACTTTGGTATACGATATAAATCAAAGTTTTGGTATACTATATATATCTAGGTTCTGGCATACGATATAAATCTAGGTTTTGATATACGTTATAAATCTAGGTTTTGGTATGTGATATAAATCTAAGTTTTGGTATACGATATAAATCTAGGTTTTGGTATTTGATATAAATCTGGGTGTTGGTATACTGTGTAAATCTAGGTTTTCGTATGCCGTATAAATCGAGGTTTTAGTATATGGTATAAATCTAGGTTTTGGTATACGATATAAATCTAGGTTTTGCTATGCTACATAAATCTAGGTTTTGGTGTGCGATATAAATCTAAGTTTTGGTATACGTTATAAATCCAGGTATTGGTAAATTGTATAAATCTAGGTTTTGGTATAAGATATAAATCAAAGTTTTGGTATACTATATAAATCTAGGTTTTGGTATACGATATAAATCTAAGTTTTGGTATACGTTATAAATCTAGGTTTTGGTATGCGATATAAATCTAGGCGTTGATATACGTTATAAATCTAGGTTTTGGTATATGATATAAATCTAAGTTTTGGTATACGATATAAATCTAGGTTTTGGTATTTGATATAAATCTGGGTGTTGGTATACTGTGTAAATCTAGGTTTTCGTATGCCGTATAAATCGAGGTTTTAGTATATGGTATAAATCTAGGTTTTGATATACGATATAAATCTAGGTTTTGGTATACAGTTTAAATCTAGGTTTTGGTATTCGATATAAATCTAGGCTTTGGTATACGGTATATATATAGGTTTTGGTATACGATATAAATCTAGGTTTTGGAATATGATATAAATCTGGGTGTTGGTATACTGTGTAAATCTAGGTTTTCGTATGCCGTATAAATCGAGGTTTTGGTATGCGATATAAATCTAGGTTTTGGTATTCGATATAAATCTAACTAATGGTATACGGTATAAATCTAGGTTTTGGTATGCGATATAAATCTAGGTTTTGGTATTCGATATAAATCTAACTATTGGTATACCGTATAAATCTAGGTTTTGGTACACGATATCAATCTAGGCATTGGTATACTGTATAAATCTAGGTTTTGGTATACTGTATAAATCTAGGTTTTGTCATACGAAATAAATCTAGACTTTGGTATACGATATAAATCAAAGTTTTAGTATACTATATATATCTAGGTTCTGGCATACGATATAAATCTAGGTTTTGATATACGTTATAAATCTAGGTTTTGGTATACGATATAAATCTAGGTTTTGGTATTTGATATAAATCTGGGTGTTGGTATACTGTGTAAATCTAGGTTTTCGTATGCCGTATAAATCGAGGTTTTAGTATATGGTATAAATCTAGGTTTTGGTATACGATATAAATCTAGGTTTTGCTATGCTACATAAATCTAGGTTTTGGTGTGCGATATAAATCTAAGTTTTGGTATACGTTATAAATCCAGGTATTGGTAAATTGTATAAATCTAGGTTTTGGTATAAGATATAAATCAAAGTTTTGGTATACTATATAAATCTAGGTTTTGGTATACGATATAAATCTAGGTTTTGCTATGCTACATAAATCTAGGTTTTGGTGTGCGATATAAATCTAAGTTTTGGTATACGTTATAAATCCAGGTATTGGTAAATTGTATAAATCTAGGTTTTGGTATAAGATATAAATCAAAGTTTTGGTATACTATATAAATCTAGGTTTTGGTATACGATATAAATCTAGGTTTTGGTATACGTTATAAATCTAGGTTTTGGTATGCGATATAAATCTAGGCGTTGATATACAATATAAATCTAGCTATTGGTATGTGATATAAATCTAAGTTTTGGTATACGATATAAATCTAGGTTTTGGTATTTGATATAAATCTGGGTGTTGGTATACTGTGTAAATCTAGGTTTTCGTATGCCGTATAAATCGAGGTTTTAGTATATGGTATAAATCTAGGTTTTGGTATACGGTTTAAATCTAGGTTTTGGTATTCGATATAAATCTAGGCTTTGGTATACGGTATATATATAGGTTTTGGTATACGATATAAATCTAGGTTTTGGAATATGATATAAATCTGGGTGTTGGTATACTGTGTAAATCTAGGTTTTCGTATGCGTATAAATCTAGGTTTTGGTATGCGATATAAATCTAGGTTTTGGTATTCGATATAAATCTAACTATTGGTATACGGTATAAATCTAGGTTTTGGTATGCGATATAAATCTAGGTTTTGGTATTCGATATAAATCTAACTATTGGTACACGGTATAAATCTAGGTTTTGGTACACGATATCAATCTAGGCATTGGTATACTGTATAAATCTAGGTTTTGGTATACTGTATAAATCTAGGTTTTGTCATACGAAATAAATCTAGACTTTGGTATACGATATAAATCAAAGTTTTGGTATACTATATATATCTAGGTTCTGGCATACGATATAAATCTAGGTTTTGATATACGTTATAAATCTAGGTTTTGGTATGTGATATAAATCTAAGTTTTGGTATACGATATAAATCTAGGTTTTGGTATTTGATATAAATCTGGGTGTTGGTATACTGTGTAAATCTAGGTTTTCGTATGCCGTATAAATCGAGGTTTTAGTATATGGTATAAATCTAGGTTTTGGTATTCCATATAAATCTAACTATTGGTACACGGTATAAATCTAGGTTTTGGTACACGATATCAATCTAGGCATTGGTATACTGTATAAATCTAGGTTTTGGTATACTGTATAAATCTAGGTTTTGTCATACGAAATAAATCTAGACTTTGGTATACTATATATATCTAGGTTCTGGCATACGATATAAATCTAGGTTTTGATATACGTTATAAATCTAGGTTTTGGTATGTGATATAAATCTAAGTTTTGGTATACGATATAAATCTAGGTTTTGGTATTTGATATAAATCTGGGTGTTGGTATACTGTGTAAATCTAGGTTTTCGTATGCCGTATAAATCGAGGTTTTAGTATATGGTATAAATCTAGGTTTTGATATACGATATAAATCTAGGTTTTGGTATACTGTTTAAATCTAGGTTTTGGTATTCGATATAAATCTAGGCTTTGGTATACGGTATATATATTGGTTTTGGTATACGATATAAATCTAGGTTTTGGAATATGATATAAATCTGGGTGTTGGTATTCTGTGTAAATCTAGGTTTTCGTATGCCCTATAAATCTAGGTTTTGGTATGCGATATAAATCTAGGTTTTGGTATTCGATATAAATCTAACTATTGGTATACGGTATAAATCTAGGTTTTGGTATGCGATATAAATCTAGGTTTTGGTATTCGATATAAATCTAACTATTGGTATACGGTATAAATCTAGGTTTTGGTACACGATATCAATCTAGGCATTGGTATACTGTATAAATCTAGGTTTTGGTATACTGTATAAATCTAGGTTTTGTCATACGAAATAAATCTAGACTTTGGTATACGATATAAATCAAAGTTTTGGTATACTATATATATCTAGGTTCTGGCATACGATATAAATCTAGGTTTTGATATACGTTATAAATCTAGGTTTTGGTATGTGATATAAATCTAAGTTTTGGTATACGATATAAATCTAGGGTTTGGTATTTGATATAAATCTGGGTGTTGGTATACTATGTAAATCTAGGTTTTCGTATGCCGTATAAATCGAGGTTTTAGTATATGGTATAAATCTAGGTTTTGGTATACGATATAAATCTAGGTTTTGCTATGCTACATAAATCTAGGTTTTGGTGTGCGATATAAATCTAAGTTTTGGTATACGTTATAAATCCAGGAATTGGTAAATTGTATAAATCTAGGTTTTGGTATAAGATATAAATCAAAGTTTTGGTATACTATATAAATCTAGGTTTTGGTATACGATATAAATCAAGGTTTTGGTATACGTTATAAATCTAGGTTTTGGTATGCGATATAAATCTAGGCGTTGATATACGTTATAAATCTAGGTTTTGGTATATGATATAAATCTAAGTTTTGGTATGCGATATAAATCTAGGTTTTGGTATTTGATATAAATCTGGGTGTTGGTATACTGTGTAAATCTAGGTTTTCGTATGCCGTATAAATCGAGGTTTTAGTATATGGTATAAATCTAGGTTTTGATATACGATATAAATCTAGGTTTTGGTATACAGTTTAAATCTAGGTTTTGGTATTCGATATAAATCTAGGCTTTGGTATACGGTATATATATAGGTTTTGGTATACGATATAAATCTAGGTTTTGGAATATGATATAAATCTGGGTGTTGGTATACTGTGTAAATCTAGGTTTTCGTATGCCCTATAAAATCTAGGTTTTGGTATGCGATATAAATCTAGGTTTTGGTATTCGATATAAATCTAACTGTTGGTATACGGTATAAATCTAGGTTTTGGTATGCGATATAAATCTAGGTTTTGGTATTCGATATAAATCTAACTATTGGTATACGGTATAAATCTAGGTTTTGGTACACGATATCAATCTAGGCATTGGTATACTGTTTAAATCTAGGTTTTGGTATACTGTATAAATCTAGGTTTTGTCATACGAAATAAATCTAGACTTTGGTATACGATATAAATCAAAGTTTTGGTACACTATATATATCTAGGTTCTGGCATACGATATAAATCTAGGTTTTGATATACGTTATAAATCTAGGTTTTGGTATGTGATATAAATCTAAGTTTTGGTATACGATATAAATCTAGGTTTTGGTATTTGATATAAATCTGGGTGTTGGTATACTGTGTAAATCTAGGTTTTCGTATGCCGTATAAATCGAGGTTTTAGTATATGGTATAAATCTAGGTTTTGGTATACGATATAAATCTAGGTTTTGCTATGCTACATAAATCTAGGTTTTGGTGTGCGATATAAATCCAGGTATTGGTAAATTGTATAAATCTAGGTTTTGGTATAAGATATAAATCAAAGTTTTGGTATACTATATAAATCTAGGTTTTGGTATACGATATAAATCTAGGTTTTGATATACGTTATAAATCTAGGTTTTGGTATGCGATATAAATCTAGGCGTTGATATACAATATAAATCTAGCTATTGGTATGTGATATAAATCTAAGTTTTGGTATGCGATATAAATCTAGGTTTTGGTATTTGATATAAATCTGGGTGTTGGTATACTGTGTAAATCTAGGTTTTCGTATGCCGTATAAATCGAGGTTTTAGTATATGGTATAAATCTAGGTTTTGATATACGATATAAATCTAGGTTTTGGTATACGGTTTAAATCTAGGTTTTGGTATTCGATATAAATCTAGGCTTTGGTATACGGTATATATATAGGTTTTGGTATACGATATAAATCTAGGTTTTGGAATATGATATAAATCTGGGTGTTGGTATACTGTGTAAATCTAGGTTTTCGTATGCGTATAAATCTAGGTTTTGGTATGCGATATAAATCTAGGTTTTGGTATTCGATATAAATCTAACTATTGGTATACGGTATAAATCTAGGTTTTGGTATGCGATATAAATCTAGGTTTTGGTATTCGATATAAATCTAACTATTGGTACACGGTATAAATCTAGGTTTTGGTACACGATATCAATCTAGGCATTGGTATACTGTATAAATCTAGGTTTTGGTATACTGTATAAATCTAGGTTTTGTCATACGAAATAAATCTAGACTTTGGTATACGATATAAATCAAAGTTTTGGTATACTATATATATCTAGGTTCTGGCATACGATATAAATCTAGGTTTTGATATACGTTATAAATCTAGGTTTTGGTATGTGATATAAATCTAAGTTTTGGTATACGATATAAATCTAGGTTTTGGTATTTGATATAAATCTGGGTGTTGGTATACTGTGTAAATCTAGGTTTTCGTATGCCGTATAAATCGAGGTTTTAGTATATGGTATAAATCTAGGTTTTGATATACGATATAAATCTAGGTTTTGGTATTCGATATAAATCTAGGCTTTGGTATACGGTATATATATTGGTTTTGGTATACGATATAAATCTAGGTTTTGGAATATGATATAAATCTGGGTGTTGGTATTCTGTGTAAATCTAGGTTTTCGTATGCCCTATAAATCTAGGTTTTGGTATGCGATATAAATCTAGGTTTTGGTATTCGATATAAATCTAACTATTGGTATACGGTATAAATCTAGGTTTTGGTATGCGATATAAATCTAGGTTTTGGTATTCGATATAAATCTAACTATTGGTATACGGTATAAATCTAGGTTTTGGTACACGATATCAATCTAGGCATTGGTATACTGTATAAATCTAGGTTTTGGTATACTGTATAAATCTAGGTTTTGTCATACGAAATAAATCTAGACTTTGGTATACGATATAAATCAAAGTTTTGGTATACTATATATATCTAGGTTCTGGCATACGATATAAATCTAGGTTTTGATATACGTTATAAATCTAGGTTTTGGTATGTGATATAAATCTAAGTTTTGGTATACGATATAAATCTAGGTTTTGGTATTTGATATAAATCTGGGTGTTGGTATACTGTGTAAATCTAGGTTTTCGTATGCCGTATAAATCGAGGTTTTAGTATATGGTATAAATCTAGGTTTTGGTATACGATATAAATCTAGGTTTTGCTATGCTACATAAATCTAGGTTTTGGTGTGCGATATAAATCTAAGTTTTGGTATACGTTATAAATCCAGGTATTGGTAAATTGTATAAATCTAGGTTTTGGTATAAGATATAAATCAAAGTTTTGGTATACTATATAAATCTAGGTTTTGGTATACGATATAAATCTAAGTTTTGGTATACGTTATAAATCTAGGTTTTGGTATGCGATATAAATCTAGGCGTTGATATACGTTATAAATCTAGGTTTTGGTATATGATATAAATCTAAGTTTTGGTATACGATATAAATCTAGGTTTTGGTATTTGATATAAATCTGGGTGTTGGTATACTGTGTAAATCTAGGTTTTCGTATGCCGTATAAATCGAGGTTTTAGTATATGGTATAAATCTAGGTTTTGATATACGATATAAATCTAGGTTTTGGTATACAGTTTAAATCTAGGTTTTGGTATTCGATATAAATCTAGGCTTTGGTATACGGTATATATATAGGTTTTGGTATACGATATAAATCTAGGTTTTGGAATATGATATAAATCTGGGTGTTGGTATACTGTGTAAATCTAGGTTTTCGTATGCCGTATAAATCGAGGTTTTGGTATGCGATATAAATCTAGGTTTTGGTATTCGATATAAATCTAACTAATGGTATACGGTATAAATCTAGGTTTTGGTATGCGATATAAATCTAGGTTTTGGTATTCGATATAAATCTAACTATTGGTATACCGTATAAATCTAGGTTTTGGTACACGATATCAATCTAGGCATTGGTATACTGTATAAATCTAGGTTTTGGTATACTGTATAAATCTAGGTTTTGTCATACGAAATAAATCTAGACTTTGGTATACGATATAAATCAAAGTTTTAGTATACTATATATATCTAGGTTCTGGCATACGATATAAATCTAGGTTTTGATATACGTTATAAATCTAGGTTTTGGTATGTGATATAAATCTAAGTTTTGGTATACGATATAAATCTAGGTTTTGGTATTTGATATAAATCTGGGTGTTGGTATACTGTGTAAATCTAGGTTTTCGTATGCCGTATAAATCGAGGTTTTAGTATATGGTATAAATCTAGGTTTTGGTATGCGATATAAATCTAGGTTTTGCTATGCTACATAAATCTAGGTTTTGGTGTGCGATATAAATCTAAGTTTTGGTATACGTTATAAATCCAGGTATTGGTAAATTGTATAAATCTAGGTTTTGGTATAAGATATAAATCAAAGTTTTGGTATACTATATAAATCTAGGTTTTGGTATACGATATAAATCTAGGTTTTGGTATACGTTATAAATCTAGGTTTTGGTATGCGATATAAATCTAGGCGTTGATATACGTTATAAATCTAGGTTTTGGTATATGATATAAATCTAAGTTTTGGTATGCGATATAAATCTAGGTTTTGGTATTTGATATAAATCTGGGTGTTGGTATACTGTGTAAATCTAGGTTTTCGTATGCCGTATAAATCGAGGTTTTAGTATATGGTATAAATCTAGGTTTTGATATACGATATAAATCTAGGTTTTGGTATACAGTTTAAATCTAGGTTTTGGTATTCGATATAAATCTAGGCTTTGGTATACGGTATATATATAGGTTTTGGTATACGATATAAATCTAGGTTTTGGAATATGATATAAATCTGGGTGTTGGTATACTGTGTAAATCTAGGTTTTCGTATGCCCTATAAATCTAGGTTTTGGTATGCGATATAAATCTAGGTTTTGGTATACGTTATAAATCCAGGTATTGGTAAATTGTATAAATCTAGGTTTTGGTATAAGATATAAATCAAAGTTTTGGTATACTATATAAATCTAGGTTTTGGTATACGATATAAATCTAGGTTTTGGTATACGTTATAAATCTAGGTTTTGGTATGCGATATAAATCTAGGCGTTGATATACAATATAAATCTAGCTATTGGTATGTGATATAAATCTAAGTTTTGGTATACGATATAAATCTAGGTTTTGGTATTTGATATAAATCTGGGTGTTGGTATACTGTGTAAATCTAGGTTTTCGTATGCCGTATAAATCGAGGTTTTAGTATATGGTATAAATCTAGGTTTTGGTATACGGTTTAAATCTAGGTTTTGGTATTCGATATAAATCTAGGCTTTGGTATACGGTATATATATAGGTTTTGGTATACGATATAAATCTAGGTTTTGGAATATGATATAAATCTGGGTGTTGGTATACTGTGTAAATCTAGGTTTTCGTATGCGTATAAATCTAGGTTTTGGTATGCGATATAAATCTAGGTTTTGGTATTCGATATAAATCTAACTATTGGTATACGGTATAAATCTAGGTTTTGATATGCGATATAAATCTAGGTTTTGGTATTCGATATAAATCTAACTATTGGTACACGGTATAAATCTAGGTTTTGGTACACGATATCAATCTAGGCATTGGTATACTGTATAAATCTAGGTTTTGGTATACTGTATAAATCTAGGTTTTGTCATACGAAATAAATCTAGACTTTGGTATACGATATAAATCAAAGTTTTGGTATACTATATATATCTAGGTTCTGGCATACGATATAAATCTAGGTTTTGATATACGTTATAAATCTAGGTTTTGGTATGTGATATAAATCTAAGTTTTGGTATACGATATAAATCTAGGTTTTGGTATTTGATATAAATCTGGGTGTTGGTATACTGTGTAAATCTAGGTTTTCGTATGCCGTATAAATCGAGGTTTTAGTATATGGTATAAATCTAGGTTTTGGTATACGATATAAATCTAGGTTTTGCTATGCTACATAAATCTAGGTTTTGGTGTGCGATATAAATCCAGGTATTGGTAAATTGTATAAATCTAGGTTTTGGTATAAGATATAAATCAAAGTTTTGGTATACTATATAAATCTAGGTTTTGGTATACGATATAAATCTAGGTTTTGATATACGTTATAAATCTAGGTTTTGGTATGCGATATAAATCTAGGCGTTGATATACAATATAAATCTAGCTATTGGTATGTGATATAAATCTAAGTTTTGGTATGCGATATAAATCTAGGTTTTGGTATTTGATATAAATCTGGGTGTTGGTATACTGTGTAAATCTAGGTTTTCGTATGCCGTATAAATCGAGGTTTTAGTATATGGTATAAATCTAGGTTTTGATATACGATATAAATCTAGGTTTTGGTATACGGTTTAAATCTAGGTTTTGGTATTCGATATAAATCTAGGCTTTGGTATACGGTATATATATAGGTTTTGGTATACGATATAAATCTAGGTTTTGGAATATGATATAAATCTGGGTGTTGGTATACTGTGTAAATCTAGGTTTTCGTATGCGTATAAATCTAGGTTTTGGTATGCGATATAAATCTAGGTTTTGGTATTCGATATAAATCTAACTATTGGTATACGGTATAAATCTAGGTTTTGGTATGCGATATAAATCTAGGTTTTGGTATTCGATATAAATCTAACTATTGGTACACGGTATAAATCTAGGTTTTGGTACACGATATCAATCTAGGCATTGGTATACTGTATAAATCTAGGTTTTGGTATACTGTATAAATCTAGGTTTTGTCATACGAAATAAATCTAGACTTTGGTATACGATATAAATCAAAGTTTTGGTATACTATATATATCTAGGTTCTGGCATACGATATAAATCTAGGTTTTGATATACGTTATAAATCTAGGTTTTGGTATGTGATATAAATCTAAGTTTTGGTATACGATATAAATCTAGGTTTTGGTATTTGATATAAATCTGGGTGTTGGTATACTGTGTAAATCTAGGTTTTCGTATGCCGTATAAATCGAGGTTTTAGTATATGGTATAAATCTAGGTTTTGATATACGATATAAATCTAGGTTTTGGTATTCGATATAAATCTAGGCTTTGGTATACGGTATATATATTGGTTTTGGTATACGATATAAATCTAGGTTTTGGAATATGATATAAATCTGGGTGTTGGTATTCTGTGTAAATCTAGGTTTTCGTATGCCCTATAAATCTAGGTTTTGGTATGCGATATAAATCTAGGTTTTGGTATTCGATATAAATCTAACTATTGGTATACGGTATAAATCTAGGTTTTGGTATGCGATATAAATCTAGGTTTTGGTATTCGATATAAATCTAACTATTGGTATACGGTATAAATCTAGGTTTTGGTACACGATATCAATCTAGGCATTGGTATACTGTATAAATCTAGGTTTTGGTATACTGTATAAATCTAGGTTTTGTCATACGAAATAAATCTAGACTTTGGTATACGATATAAATCAAAGTTTTGGTATACTATATATATCTAGGTTCTGGCATACGATATAAATCTAGGTTTTGATATACGTTATAAATCTAGGTTTTGGTATGTGATATAAATCTAAGTTTTGGTATACGATATAAATCTAGGTTTTGGTATTTGATATAAATCTGGGTGTTGGTATACTGTGTAAATCTAGGTTTTCGTATGCCGTATACATCGAGGTTTTAGTATATGGTATAAATCTAGGTTTTGGTATACGATATAAATCTAGGTTTTGCTATGCTACATAAATCTAGGTTTTGGTGTGCGATATAAATCTAAGTTTTGGTATACGTTATAAATCCAGGTATTGGTAAATTGTATAAATCTAGGTTTTGGTATAAGATATAAATCAAAGTTTTGGTATACTATATAAATCTAGGTTTTGGTATACGATATAAATCTAAGTTTTGGTATACGTTATAAATCTAGGTTTTGGTATGCGATATAAATCTAGGCGTTGATATACGTTATAAATCTAGGTTTTGGTATATGATATAAATCTAAGTTTTGGTATACGATATAAATCTAGGTTTTGGTATTTGATATAAATCTGGGTGTTGGTATACTGTGTAAATCTAGGTTTTCGTATGCCGTATAAATCGAGGTTTTAGTATATGGTATAAATCTAGGTTTTGATATACGATATAAATCTAGGTTTTGGTATACAGATTAAATCTAGGTTTTGGTATTCGATATAAATCTAGGCTTTGGTATACGGTATATATATAGGTTTTGGTATACGATATAAATCTAGGTTTTGGAATATGATATAAATCTGGGTGTTGGTATACTGTGTAAATCTAGGTTTTCGTATGCCGTATAAATCGAGGTTTTGGTATGCGATATAAATCTAGGTTTTGGTATTCGATATAAATCTAACTAATGGTATACGGTATAAATCTAGGTTTTGGTATGCGATATAAATCTAGGTTTTGGTATTCGATATAAATCTAACTATTGGTATACCGTATAAATCTAGGTTTTGGTACACGATATCAATCTAGGCATTGGTATACTGTATAAATCTAGGTTTTGGTATACTGTATAAATCTAGGTTTTGTCATACGAAATAAATCTAGACTTTGGTATACGATATAAATCAAAGTTTTAGTATACTATATATATCTAGGTTCTGGCATACGATATAAATCTAGGTTTTGATATACGTTATAAATCTAGGTTTTGGTATGTGATATAAATCTAAGTTTTGGTATACGATATAAATCTAGGTTTTGGTATTTGATATAAATCTGGGTGTTGGTATACTGTGTAAATCTAGGTTTTCGTATGCCGTATAAATCGAGGTTTTAGTATATGGTATAAATCTAGGTTTTGGTATACGATATAAATCTAGGTTTTGCTATGCTACATAAATCTAGGTTTTGGTGTGCGATATAAATCTAAGTTTTGGTATACGTTATAAATCCAGGTATTGGTAAATTGTATAAATCTAGGTTTTGGTATAAGATATAAATCAAAGTTTTGGTATACTATATAAATCTAGGTTTTGGTATACGATATAAATCTAGGTTTTGGTATACGTTATAAATCTAGGTTTTGGTATGCGATATAAATCTAGGCGTTGATATACAATATAAATCTAGCTATTGGTATGTGATATAAATCTAAGTTTTGGTATACGATATAAATCTAGGTTTTGGTATTTGATATAAATCTGGGTGTTGGTATACTGTGTAAATCTAGGTTTTCGTATGCCGTATAAATCGAGGTTTTAGTATATGGTATAAATCTAGGTTTTGATATACGATATAAATCTAGGTTTTGGTATACGGTTTAAATCTAGGTTTTGGTATTCGATATAAATCTAGGCTTTGGTATACAGTATATATATTGGTTTTGGTATACGATATAAATCTAGGTTTTGGAATATGATATAAATCTGGGTGTTGGTATTCTGTGTAAATCTAGGTTTTGGTATGCGATATAAATCTAGGTTTTGGTATTCGATATAAATCTAACTATTGGTATACGGTATAAATCTAGGTTTTGGTATGCGATATAAATCTAGGTTTTGGTATTCGATATAAATCTAACTATTGGTATACGGTATAAATCTAGGTTTTGGTACACGATATCAATCTAGGCATTGGTATACGTTATAAATCTAGGTTTTGGTATGCGATATAAATCTAGGCGTTGATATACGTTATAAATCTAGGTTTTGGTATATGATATAAATCTAAGTTTTGGTATGCGATATAAATCTAGGTTTTGGTATTTGATATAAATCTGGGTGTTGGTATACTGTGTAAATCTAGGTTTTCGTATGCCGTATAAATCGAGGTTTTAGTATATGGTATAAATCTAGGTTTTGATATACGATATAAATCTAGGTTTTGGTATACAGTTTAAATCTAGGTTTTGGTATTCGATATAAATCTAGGCTTTGGTATACGGTATATATATAGGTTTTGGTATTCGATATAAATCTAGGTTTTGGAATATGATATAAATCTGGGTGTTGGTATACTGTGTAAATCTAGGTTTTCGTATGCCCTATAAAATCTAGGTTTTGGTATGCGATATAAATCTAGGTTTTGGTATTCGATATAAATCTAACTGTTGGTATACGGTATAAATCTAGGTTTTGGTATGCGATATAAATCTAGGTTTTGGTATTCGATATAAATCTAACTATTGGTATACGGTATAAATCTAGGTTTTGGTACACGATATCAATCTAGGCATTGGTATACTGTATAAATCTAGGTTTTGGTATACTGTATAAATCTAGGTTTTGTCATACGAAATAAATCTAGACTTTGGTATACGATATAAATCAAAGTTTTGGTATACTATATATATCTAGGTTCTGGCATACGATATAAATCTAGGTTTTGATATACGTTATAAATCTAGGTTTTGGTATGTGATATAAATCTAAGTTTTGGTATGCGATATAAATCTAGGGTTTGGTATTTGATATAAATCTGGGTGTTGGTATACTATGTAAATCTAGGTTTTCGTATGCCGTATAAATCGAGGTTTTAGTATATGGTATAAATCTAGGTTTTGGTATACGATATAAATCTAGGTTTTGCTATGCTACATAAATCTAGGTTTTGGTGTGCGATATAAATCTAAGTTTTGGTATACGTTATAAATCCAGGAATTGGTAAATTGTATAAATCTAGGTTTTGGTATAAGATATAAATCAAAGTTTTGGTATACTATATAAATCTAGGTTTTGGTATACGATATAAATCAAGGTTTTGGTATACGTTATAAATCTAGGTTTTGGTATGCGATATAAATCTAGGCGTTGATATACGTTATAAATCTAGGTTTTGGTATATGATATAAATCTAAGTTTTGGTATGCGATATAAATCTAGGTTTTGGTATTTGATATAAATCTGGGTGTTGGTATACTGTGTAAATCTAGGTTTTCGTATGCCGTATAAATCGAGGTTTTAGTATATGGTATAAATCTAGGTTTTGATATACGATATAAATCTAGGTTTTGGTATACAGTTTAAATCTAGGTTTTGGTATTCGATATAAATCTAGGCTTTGGTATACGGTATATATATAGGTTTTGGTATACGATATAAATCTAGGTTTTGGAATATGATATAAATCTGGGTGTTGGTATACTGTGTAAATCTAGGTTTTCGTATGCCCTATAAAATCTAGGTTTTGGTATGCGATATAAATCTAGGTTTTGGTATTCGATATAAATCTAACTGTTGGTATACGGTATAAATCTAGGTTTTGGTATGCGATATAAATCTAGGTTTTGGTATTCGATATAAATCTAACTATTGGTATACGGTATAAATCTAGGTTTTGGTACACGATATCAATCTAGGCATTGGTATACTGTATAAATCTAGGTTTTGGTATACTGTATAAATCTAGGTTTTGTCATACGAAATAAATCTAGACTTTGGTATACGATATAAATCAAAGTTTTGGTACACTATATATATCTAGGTTCTGGCATACGATATAAATCTAGGTTTTGATATACGTTATAAATCTAGGTTTTGGTATGTGATATAAATCTAAGTTTTGGTATACGATATAAATCTAGGTTTTGATATACGTTATAAATCTAGGTTTTGGTATGCGATATAAATCTAGGCGTTGATAAACAATATAAATCTAGCTATTGGTATGTGATATAAATCTAAGTTTTGGTATACGATATAAATCTAGGTTTTGGTATTTGATATAAATCTGGGTGTTGGTATACTGTGTAAATCTAGGTTTTCGTATGCCGTATAAATCGAGGTTTTAGTATATGGTATAAATCTAGGTTTTGATATACGATATAAATCTAGGTTTTGGCATACGGTTTAAATCTAGGTTTTGGTATTCGATATAAATCTAGGCTTTGGTATACGGTATATATATAGGTTTTGGTATACGATATAAATCTAGGTTTTGGAATATGATATAAATCTGGGTGTTGGTATACTGTGTAAATCTAGGTTTTCGTATGCGTATAAATCTAGGTTTTGGTATGCGATATAAATCTAGGTTTTGGTATTCGATATAAATCTAACTATTGGTATACGGTATAAATCTAGGTTTTGGTATGCGATATAAATCTAGGTTTTGGTATTCGATATAAATCTAACTATTGGTACACGGTATAAATCTAGGTTTTGGTACACGATATCAATCTAGGCATTGGTATACTGTATAAATCTAGGTTTTGGTATACTGTATAAATCTAGGTTTTGTCATACGAAATAAATCTAGACTTTGGTATACGATATAAATCAAAGTTTTGCTATACTATATATATCTAGGTTCTGGCATACGATATAAATCTAGGTTTTGATATACGTTATAAATCTAGGTTTTGGTATGTGATATAAATCTAAGTTTTGGTATACGATATAAATCTAGGTTTTGGTATTTGATATAAATCTGGGTGTTGGTATACTGTGTAAATCTAGGTTTTCGTATGCCGTATAAATCGAGGTTTTAGTATATGGTATAAATCTAGGTTTTGGTATACGATATAAATCTAGGTTTTGCTATGCTACATAAATCTAGGTTTTGGTGTGCGATATAAATCTAAGTTTTGGTATACGTTATAAATCCAGGTATTGGTAAATTGTATAAATCTGGGTTTTGGTATAAGATATAAATCAAAGTTTTGGTATACTATATAAATCTAGGTTTTGGTATACGATATAAATCTAGGTTTTGGTATACGTTATAAATCTAGGTTTTGGTATGCGATATAAATCTAGGCGTTGATATACGTTATAAATCTAGGTTTTGGTATATGATATAAATCTAAGTTTTGGTATGCGATATAAATCTAGGTTTTGGTATTTGATATAAATCTGGGTGTTGGTATACTGTGTAAATCTAGGTTTTCGTATGCCGTATAAATCGAGGTTTTAGTATATGGTATAGATCTAGGTTTTGATATACGATATAAATCTAGGTTTTGGTATACAGTTTAAATCTAGGTTTTGGTATTCGATATAAATCTAGGCTTTGGTATACGGTATATATATAGGTTTTGGTATACGATATAAATCTAGGTTTTGGAATATGATATAAATCTGGGTGTTGGTATACTGTTTAAATCTAGGTTTTCGTATACCGTATAAATCTAGGTTTTGGTTTGCGATATAAATCTAGGTTTTGGTATTCGATATAAATCTAACTATTGGTATACGGTATAAATCTAGGTTTTGGTATGCGATATAAATCTAGGTTTTGGTATTCGATATAAATCTAACTATTGGTATACGGTATAAATCTAGGTTTTGGTACACGATATCAATCTAGGCATTGGTATACTGTATAAATCTAGGTTTTGGTATACTGTATAAATCTAGGTTTTGTCATACGAAATAAATCTAGACTTTGGTATACGATATAAATCAAAGTTTTGGTATACTATATATATCTAGGTTCTGGCATACGATATAAATCTAGGTTTTGATATACGTTATAAATCTAGGTTTTGGTATGTGATATAAATCTAAGTTTTGGTATACGATATAAATCTAGGTTTTGGTATTTGATATAAATCTGGGTGTTGGTATACTGTGTAAATCTAGGTTTTCGTATGCCGTATATATCGAGGTTTTAGTATATGGTATAAATCTAGGTTTTGGTGTGCGATATAAATCTAGGTTTTGCTATGCTACATAAATCTAGGTTTTGGTGTGCGATATAAATCTAAGTTTTGGTATACGTTATAAATCCAGGTATTGGTAAATTGTATAAATCTAGGTTTTGGTATAAGATATAAATCAAAGTTTTGGTATACTATATAAATCTAGGTTTTGGTATACGATATAAATCTAAGTTTTGGTATACGTTATAAATCTAGGTTTTGGTATGCGATATAAATCTAGGCGTTGATATACGTTATAAATCTAGGTTTTGGTATATGATATAAATCTAAGTTTTGGTATACGATATAAATCTAGGTTTTGGTATTTGATATAAATCTGGGTGTTGGTATACTGTGTAAATCTAGGTTTTCGTATGCCGTATAAATCGAGGTTTTAGTATATGGTATAAATCTAGGTTTTGATATACGATATAAATCTAGGTTTTGGTATACAGTTTAAATCTAGGTTTTGGTATTCGATATAAATCTAGGCTTTGGTATACGGTATATATATAGGTTTTGGTATACGATATAAATCTAGGTTTTGGAATATGATATAAATCTGGGTGTTGGTATACTGTGTAAATCTAGGTTTTCGTATGCCGTATAAATCGAGGTTTTGGTATGCGATATAAATCTAGGTTTTGGTATTCGATATAAATCTAACTAATGGTATACGGTATAAATCTAGGTTTTGGTATGCGATATAAATCTAGGTTTTGGTATTCGATATAAATCTAACTATTGGTATACCGTATAAATCTAGGTTTTGGTACACGATATCAATCTAGGCATTGGTATACTGTATAAATCTAGGTTTTGGTATACTGTATAAATCTAGGTTTTGTCATACGAAATAAATCTAGACTTTGGTATACGATATAAATCAAAGTTTTAGTATACTATATATATCTAGGTTCTGGCATACGATATAAATCTAGGTTTTGATATACGTTATAAATCTAGGTTTTGGTATGTGATATAAATCTAAGTTTTGGTATACGATATAAATCTAGGTTTTGGTATTTGATATAAATCTGGGTGTTGGTATACTGTGTAAATCTAGGTTTTCGTATGCCGTATAAATCGAGGTTTTAGTATATGGTATAAATCTAGGTTTTGGTATACGATATAAATCTAGGTTTTGCTATGCTACATAAATCTAGGTTTTGGTGTGCGATATAAATCTAAGTTTTGGTATACGTTATAAATCCAGGTATTGGTAAATTGTATAAATCTAGGTTTTGGTATAAGATATAAATCAAAGTTTTGGTATACTATATAAATCTAGGTTTTGGTATACGATATAAATCTAGGTTTTGGTATACGTTATAAATCTAGGTTTTGGTATGCGATATAAATCTAGGCGTTGATATACAATATAAATCTAGCTATTGGTATGTGATATAAATCTAAGTTTTGGTATACGATATAAATCTAGGTTTTGGTATTTGATATAAATCTGGGTGTTGGTATACTGTGTAAATCTAGGTTTTCGTATGCCGTATAAATCGAGGTTTTAGTATATGGTATAAATCTAGGTTTTGATATACGATATAAATCTAGGTTTTGGTATACGGTTTAAATCTAGGTTTTGGTATTCGATATAAATCTAGGCTTTGGTATACAGTATATATATTGGTTTTGGTATACGATATAAATCTAGGTTTTGGAATATGATATAAATCTGGGTGTTGGTATTCTGTGTAAATCTAGGTTTTGGTATGCGATATAAATCTAGGTTTTGGTATTCGATATAAATCTAACTATTGGTATACGGTATAAATCTAGGTTTTGGTATGCGATATAAATCTAGGTTTTGGTATTCGATATAAATCTAACTATTGGTATACGGTATAAATCTAGGTTTTGGTACACGATATCAATCTAGGCATTGGTATACTGTATAAATCTAGGTTTTGGTATACTGTCTAAAACTAGGTTTTGTCATACGAAATAAATCTAGACTTTGGTATACGATATAAATCAAAGTTTTGGTATACTATATATATCTAGGTTCTGGCATACGATATAAATCTAGGTTTTGATATACGTTATAAATCTAGGTTTTGGTATGTGATATAAATCTAAGTTTTGGTATACGATATAAATCTAGGTTTTGGTATTTGATATAAATCTGGGTGTTGGTATACTGTGTAAATCTAGGTTTTCGTATGCCGTATAAATCGAGGTTTTAGTATATGGTATAAATCTAGGTTTTGGTATACGATATAAATCTAGGTTTTGCTATGCTACATAAATCTAGGTTTTGGTGTGCGATATAAATCTAAGTTTTGGTATACGTTATAAATCCAGGAATTGGTAAATTGTATAAATCTAGGTTTTGGTATAAGATATAAATCAAAGTTTTGGTATACTATATAAATCTAGGTTTTGGTATACGATATAAATCAAGGTTTTGGTATACGTTATAAATCTAGGTTTTGGTATGCGATATAAATCTAGGCGTTGATATACGTTATAAATCTAGGTTTTGGTATATGATATAAATCTAAGTTTTGGTATGCGATATAAATCTAGGTTTTGGTATTTGATATAAATCTGGGTGTTGGTATACTGTGTAAATCTAGGTTTTCGTATGCCGTATAAATCGAGGTTTTAGTATATGGTATAAATCTAGGTTTTGATATACGATATAAATCTAGGTTTTGGTATACAGTTTAAATCTAGGTTTTGGTATTCGATATAAATCTAGGCTTTGGTATACGGTATATATATAGGTTTTGGTATTCGATATAAATCTAGGTTTTGGAATATGATATAAATCTGGGTGTTGGTATACTGTGTAAATCTAGGTTTTCGTATGCCCTATAAAATCTAGGTTTTGGTATGCGATATAAATCTAGGTTTTGGTATTCGATATAAATCTAACTGTTGGTATACGGTATAAATCTAGGTTTTGGTATGCGATATAAATCTAGGTTTTGGTATTCGATATAAATCTAACTATTGGTATACGGTATAAATCTAGGTTTTGGTACACGATATCAATCTAGGCATTGGTATACTGTATAAATCTAGGTTTTGGTATACTGTATAAATCTAGGTTTAGTCATACGAAATAAATCTAGACTTTGGTATACGATATAAATCAAAGTTTTGGTACACTATATATATCTAGGTTCTGGCATACGATATAAATCTAGGTTTTGATATACGTTATAAATCTAGGTTTTGGTATGTGATATAAATCTAAGTTTTGGTATACGATATAAATCTAGGTTTTGGTATTTGATATAAATCTGGGTGTTGGTATACTGTGTAAATCTAGGTTTTCGTATGCCGTATAAATCGAGGTTTTAGTATATGGTATAAATCTAGGTTTTGGTATACGATATAAATCTAGGTTTTGCTATGCTACATAAATCTAGGTTTTGGTGTGCGATATAAATCTAAGTTTTGGTATACGTTATAAATCCAGGTATTGGTAAATTGAATAAATCTAGGTTTTGGAATATGATATAAATCTGGGTGTTGGTATTCTGTGTAAATCTAGGTTTTGGTATGCGATATAAATCTAGGTTTTGGTATTCGATATAAATCTAACTATTGGTATACGGTATAAATCTAGGTTTTGGTATGCGATATAAATCTAGGTTTTGGTATTCGATATAAATCTAACTATTGGTATACGGTATAAATCTAGGTTTTGGTACACGATATCAATCTAGGCATTGGTATACTGTATAAATCTAGGTTTTGGTATACTGTCTAAAACTAGGTTTTGTCATACGAAATAAATCTAGACTTTGGTATACGATATAAATCAAAGTTTTGGTATACTATATATATCTAGGTTCTGGCATACGATATAAATCTAGGTTTTGATATACGTTATAAATCTAGGTTTTGGTATGTGATATAAATCTAAGTTTTGGTATACGATATAAATCTAGGTTTTGGTATTTGATATAAATCTGGGTGTTGGTATACTGTGTAAATCTAGGTTTTCGTATGCCGTATAAATCGAGGTTTTAGTATATGGTATAAATCTAGGTTTTGGTATACGATATAAATCTAGGTTTTGCTATGCTACATAAATCTAGGTTTTGGTGTGCGATATAAATCTAAGTTTTGGTATACGTTATAAATCCAGGAATTGGTAAATTGTATAAATCTAGGTTTTGGTATAAGATATAAATCAAAGTTTTGGTATACTATATAAATCTAGGTTTTGGTATACGATATAAATCAAGGTTTTGGTATACGTTATAAATCTAGGTTTTGGTATGCGATATAAATCTAGGCGTTGATATACGTTATAAATCTAGGTTTTGGTATATGATATAAATCTAAGTTTTGGTATGCGATATAAATCTAGGTTTTGGTATTTGATATAAATCTGGGTGTTGGTATACTGTGTAAATCTAGGTTTTCGTATGCCGTATAAATCGAGGTTTTAGTATATGGTATAAATCTAGGTTTTGATATACGATATAAATCTAGGTTTTGGTATACAGTTTAAATCTAGGTTTTGGTATTCGATATAAATCTAGGCTTTGGTATACGGTATATATATAGGTTTTGGTATTCGATATAAATCTAGGTTTTGGAATATGATATAAATCTGGGTGTTGGTATACTGTGTAAATCTAGGTTTTCGTATGCCCTATAAAATCTAGGTTTTGGTATGCGATATAAATCTAGGTTTTGGTATTCGATATAAATCTAACTGTTGGTATACGGTATAAATCTAGGTTTTGGTATGCGATATAAATCTAGGTTTTGGTATTCGATATAAATCTAACTATTGGTATACGGTATAAATCTAGGTTTTGGTACACGATATCAATCTAGGCATTGGTATACTGTATAAATCTAGGTTTTGGTATACTGTATAAATCTAGGTTTAGTCATACGAAATAAATCTAGACTTTGGTATACGATATAAATCAAAGTTTTGGTACACTATATATATCTAGGTTCTGGCATACGATATAAATCTAGGTTTTGATATACGTTATAAATCTAGGTTTTGGTATGTGATATAAATCTAAGTTTTGGTATACGATATAAATCTAGGTTTTGGTATTTGATATAAATCTGGGTGTTGGTATACTGTGTAAATCTAGGTTTTCGTATGCCGTATAAATCGAGGTTTTAGTATATGGTATAAATCTAGGTTTTGGTATACGATATAAATCTAGGTTTTGCTATGCTACATAAATCTAGGTTTTGGTGTGCGATATAAATCTAAGTTTTGGTATACGTTATAAATCCAGGTATTGGTAAATTGAATAAATCTAGGTTTTGGTATAAGATATAAATCAAAGTTTTGGTATACTATATAAATCTAGGTTTTGGTATACGATATAAATCTAGGTTTTGATATACGTTATAAATCTAGGTTTTGGTATGCGATATAAATCTAGGCGTTGATATACAATATAAATCTAGCTATTGGTATGTGATATAAATCTAAGTTTTGGTATACGATATAAATCTAGGTTTTGGTATTTGATATAAATCTGGGTGTTGGTATACTGTGTAAATCTAGGTTTTCGTATGCCGTATAAATCGAGGTTTTAGTATATGGTATAAATCTAGGTTTTGATATACGATATAAATCTAGGTTTTGGTATACGGTTTAAATCTAGGTTTTGGTATTCGATATAAATCTAGGCTTTGGTATACGGTATATATATAGGTTTTGGTATACGATATAAATCTAGGTTTTGGAATATGATATAAATCTGGGTGTTGGTATACTGTGTAAATCTAGGTTTTCGTATGCGTATAAATCTAGGTTTTGGTATGCGATATAAATCTAGGTTTTGGTATTCGATATAAATCTAACTATTGGTATACGGTATAAATCTAGGTTTTGGTATGCGATATAAATCTAGGTTTTGGTATTCGATATAAATCTAACTATTGGTACACGGTATAAATCTAGGTTTTGGTACACGATATCAATCTAGGCATTGGTATACTGTATAAATCTAGGTTTTGGTATACTGTATAAATCTAGGTTTTGTCATACGAAATAAATCTAGACTTTGGTATACGATATAAATCAAAGTTTTGGTATACTATATATATCTAGGTTCTGGCATACGATATAAATCTAGGTTTTGATATACGTTATAAATCTAGGTTTTGGTATGTGATATAAATCTAAGTTTTGGTATACGATATAAATCTAGGTTTTGGTATTTGATATAAATCTGGGTGTTGGTATACTGTGTAAATCTAGGTTTTCGTATGCCGTATAAATCGAGGTTTTAGTATATGGTATAAATCTAGGTTTTGATATACGATATAAATCTAGGTTTTGGTATTCGATATAAATCTAGGCTTTGGTATACGGTATATATATTGGTTTTGGTATACGATATAAATCTAGGTTTTGGAATATGATATAAATCTGGGTGTTGGTATTCTGTGTAAATCTAGGTTTTCGTATGCCCTATAAATCTAGGTTTTGGTATGCGATATAAATCTAGGTTTTGGTATTCGATATAAATCTAACTATTGGTATACGGTATAAATCTAGGTTTTGGTATGCGATATAAATCTAGGTTTTGGTATTCGATATAAATCTAACTATTGGTATACGGTATAAATCTAGGTTTTGGTACACGATATCAATCTAGGCATTGGTATACTGTATAAATCTAGGTTTTGGTATACTGTATAAATCTAGGTTTTGTCATACGAAATAAATCTAGACTTTGGTATACGATATAAATCAAAGTTTTGGTATACTATATATATCTAGGTTCTGGCATACGATATAAATCTAGGTTTTGATATACGTTATAAATCTAGGTTTTGGTATGTGATATAAATCTAAGTTTTGGTATACGATATAAATCTAGGTTTTGGTATTTGATATAAATCTGTGTGTTGGTATACTGTGTAAATCTAGGTTTTCGTATGCCGTATAAATCGAGGTTTTAGTATATGGTATAAATCTAGGTTTTGGTATACGATATAAATCTAGGTTTTGCTATGCTACATAAATCTAGGTTTTGGTGTGCGATATAAATCTAAGTTTTGGTATACGTTATAAATCCAGGTATTGGTAAATTGTATAAATCTGGGTTTTGGTATAAGATATAAATCAAAGTTTTGGTATACTATATAAATCTAGGTTTTGGTATACGATATAAATCTAGGTTTTGGTATACGTTATAAATCTAGGTTTTGGTATGCGATATAAATCTAGGCGTTGATATACGTTATAAATCTAGGTTTTGGTATATGATATAAATCTAAGTTTTGGTATGCGATATAAATCTAGGTTTTGGTATTTGATATAAATCTGGGTGTTGGTATACTGTGTAAATCTAGGTTTTCGTATGCCGTATAAATCGAGGTTTTAGTATATGGTATAAATCTAGGTTTTGATATACGATATAAATCTAGGTTTTGGTATACAGTTTAAATCTAGGTTTTGGTATTCGATATAAATCTAGGCTTTGGTATACGGTATATATATAGGTTTTGGTATACGATATAAATCTAGGTTTTGGAATATGATATAAATCTGGGTGTTGGTATACTGTTTAAATCTAGGTTTTCGTATACCGTATAAATCTAGGTTTTGGTTTGCGATATAAATCTAGGTTTTGGTATTCGATATAAATCTAACTATTGGTATACGGTATAAATCTAGGTTTTGGTATGCGATATAAATCTAGGTTTTGGTATTCGATATAAATCTAACTATTGGTATACGGTATAAATCTAGGTTTTGGTACACGATATCAATCTAGGCATTGGTATACTGTATAAATCTAGGTTTTGGTATACTGTATAAATCTAGGTTTTGTCATACGAAATAAATCTAGACTTTGGTATACGATATAAATCAAAGTTTGGGTATACTATATATATCTAGGTTCTGGCATACGATATAAATCTAGGTTTTGATATACGTTATAAATCTAGGTTTTGGTATGTGATATAAATCTAAGTTTTGGTATACGATATAAATCTAGGTTTTGGTATTTGATATAAATCTGGGTGTTGGTATACTGTGTAAATCTAGGTTTTCGTATGCCGTATAAATCGAGGTTTTAGTATATGGTATAAATCTAGGTTTTGGTATACGATATAAATCTAGGTTTTGCTATGCTACATAAATCTAGGTTTTGGTGTGCGATATAAATCTAAGTTTTGGTATACGTTATAAATCCAGGTATTGGTAAATTGTATAAATCTAGGTTTTGGTATAAGATATAAATCAAAGTTTTGGTATACTATATAAATCTAGGTTTTGGTATACGATATAAATCTAGGTTTTGGTATACGTTATAAATCTAGGTTTTGGTATGCGATATAAATCTAGGAGTTGATATACGTTATAAATCTAGGTTTTGGTATATGATATAAATCTAAGTTTTGGTATACGATATAAATCTAGGTTTTGGTATTTGATATAAATCTGGGTGTTGGTATACTGTGTAAATCTAGGTTTTCGTATGCCGTATAAATCGAGGTTTTAGTATATGGTATAAATCTAGGTTTTGATATACGATATAAATCTAGGTTTTGGTATACAGTTTAAATCTAGGTTTTGGTATTCGATATAAATCTAGGCTTTGGTATACGGTATATATATAGGTTTTGGTATACGATATAAATCTAGGTTTTGGAATATGATATAAATCTGGGTGTTGGTATACTGTGTAAATCTAGGTTTTCGTATGCCGTATAAATCGAGGTTTTGGTATGCGATATAAATCTAGGTTTTGGTATTCGATATAAATCTAACTAATGGTATACGGTATAAATCTAGGTTTTGGTATGCGATATAAATCTAGGTTTTGGTATTCGATATAAATCTAACTATTGGTATACCGTATAAATCTAGGTTTTGGTACACGATATCAATCTAGGCATTGGTATACTGTATAAATCTAGGTTTTGGTATACTGTATAAATCTAGGTTTTGTCATACGAAATAAATCTAGACTTTGGTATACGATATAAATCAAAGTTTTAGTATACTATATATATCTAGGTTCTGGCATACGATATAAATCTAGGTTTTGATATACGTTATAAATCTAGGTTTTGGTATGTGATATAAATCTAAGTTTTGGTATACGATATAAATCTAGGTTTTGGTATTTGATATAAATCTGGGTGTTGGTATACTGTGTAAATCTAGGTTTTCGTATGCCGTATAAATCGAGGTTTTAGTATATGGTATAAATCTAGGTTTTGGTATACGATATAAATCTAGGTTTTGCTATGCTACATAAATCTAGGTTTTGGTGTGCGATATAAATCTAAGTTTTGGTATACGTTATAAATCCAGGTATTGGTAAATTGTATAAATCTAGGTTTTGGTATAAGATATAAATCAAAGTTTTGGTATACTATATAAATCTAGGTTTTGGTATACGATATAAATCTAGGTTTTGGTATACGTTATAAATCTAGGTTTTGGTATGCGATATAAATCTAGGCGTTGATATACAATATAAATCTAGCTATTGGTATGTGATATAAATCTAAGTTTTGGTATACGATATAAATCTAGGTTTTGGTATTTGATATAAATCTGGGTGTTGGTATACTGTGTAAATCTAGGTTTTCGTATGCCGTATAAATCGAGGTTTTAGTATATGGTATAAATCTAGGTTTTGATATACGATATAAATCTAGGTTTTGGTATACGGTTTAAATCTAGGTTTTGGTATTCGATATAAATCTAGGCTTTGGTATACAGTATATATATTGGTTTTGGTATACGATATAAATCTAGGTTTTGGAATATGATATAAATCTGGGTGTTGGTATTCTGTGTAGATCTAGGTTTTGGTATGCGATATAAATCTAGGTTTTGGTATTCGATATAAATCTAACTATTGGTATACGGTATAAATCTAGGTTTTGGTATGCGATATAAATCTAGGTTTTGGTATTCGATATAAATCTAACTATTGGTATACGGTATAAATCTAGGTTTTGGTACACGATATCAATCTAGGCATTGGTATACTGTATAAATCTAGGTTTTGGTATACTGTATAAATCTAGGTTTTGTCATACGAAATAAATCTAGACTTTGGTATACGATATAAATCAAAGTTTTGGTATACTATATATATCTAGGTTCTGGCATACGATATAAATCTAGGTTTTGATATACGTTATAAATCTAGGTTTTGGTATGTGATATAAATCTAAGTTTTGGTATACGATATAAATCTAGGTTTTGGTATTTGATATAAATCTGGGTGTTGGTATACTGTGTAAATCTAGGTTTTCGTATGCCGTATAAATCGAGGTATTAGTATATGGTATAAATCTAGGTTTTGGTATACGATATAAATCTAGGTTTTGCTATGCTACATAAATCTAGGTTTTGGTGTGCGATATAAATCTAAGTTTTGGTATACGTTATAAATCCAGGTATTGGTAAATTGTATAAATCTAGGTTTTGGTATAAGATATAAATCAAAGTTTTGGTATACTATATAAATCTAGGTTTTGGTATACGATATAAATCTAGGTTTTGGTATACGTTATAAATCTAGGTTTTGGTATGCGATATAAATCTAGGCGTTGATATACGTTATAAATCTAGGTTTTGGTATGTGATGTAAATCTAAGTTTTGGTATACGATATAAATCTAGGTTTTGGTATTTGATATAAATCTGGGTGTTGGTATACTGTGTAAATCTAGGTTTTCGTATGCCGTATTAATCGAGGTTTTAGTATATGGTATAAATCTAGGTTTTGATATACGATATAAATCTAGGTTTTGGTATACGGTTTAAATCTAGGTTTTGGTATTCGATATAAATCTAGGCTTTGGTATACGGTATATATATTGGTTTTGGTATACGATATAAATCTAGGTTTTGGAATATGATATAAATCTGGGTGTTGGTATTCTGTGTAAATCTAGGTTTTCGTATGCCCTATTAATCTAGGTTTTGGTATGCGATATAAATCTAGGTTTTGGTATTCGATATAAATCTAACTATTGGTATACGGTATAAATCTAGGTTTTGGTATGCGATATAAATCTAGGTTTTGGTATTCGATATAAATCTAACTATTGGTATACGGTATAAATCTAGGTTTTGGTACACGATATCAATCTAGGCATTGGTATACTGTATAAATCTAGGTTTTGGTATACTGTATTAATCTAGGTTTTGTCATACGAAATAAATCTAGACTTTGGTATACGATATAAATCAAAGTTTTGGTATACTATATATATCTAGGTTCTGGCATACGATATAAATCTAGGTTTTGATATACGTTATAAATCTAGGTTTTGGTATGTGATATAAATCTTAGTTTTGGTATACGATATAAATCTAGGTTTTGGTATTTGATATAAATCTGGGTGTTGGTATACTGTGTAAATCTAGGTTTTCGTATGCCGTATAAATCGAGGTTTTAGTATATGGTATAAATCTAGGTTTTGGTATACGATATAAATCTAGGTTTTGCTATGCTACATAAATCTAGGTTTTGGTGTGCGATATAAATCTAAGTTTTGGTATACGTTATAAATCCAGGTATTGGTAAATTGTATAAATCTAGGTTTTGGTATAAGATATAAATCAAAGTTTTGGTATACTATATAAATCTAGGTTTTGGTATACGATATAAATCTAGGTTTTGGTATACGTTATAAATCTAGGTTTTGGTATGCGATATAAATCTAGGCGTTGATATACGTTATAAATCTAGGTTTTGGTATATGATATAAATCTAAGTTTTGGTATGCGATATAAATCTAGGTTTTGGTATTTGATATAAATCTGGGTGTTGGTATACTGTGTAAATCTAGGTTTTCGTATGCCGTATAAATCGAGGTTTTAGTATATGGTATAAATCTAGGTTTTGATATACGATATAAATCTAGGTTTTGGTATACAGTTTAAATCTAGGTTTTGGTATTCGATATAAATCTAGGCTTTGGTATACGGTATATATATAGGTTTTGGTATACGATATAAATCTAGGTTTTGGAATATGATATAAATCTGGGTGTTGGTATACTGTGTAAATCTAGGTTTTCGTATGCCGTATAAATCTAGGTTTTGGTATGCGATATAAATCTAGGTTTTGGTATTCGATATAAATCTAACTATTGGTATACGGTATAAATCTAGGTTTTGGTATGCGATATAAATCTAGGTTTTGGTATTCGATATAAATCTAACTATTGGTATACGGTATAAATCTAGGTTTTGGTACACGATATCAATCTAGGCATTGGTATACTGTATAAATCTAGGTTTTGGTATACTGTATAAATCTAGGTTTTGTCATACGAAATAAATCTAGACTTTGGTATACGATATAAATCAAAGTTTTGGTATACTATATATATCTAGGTTCTGGCATACGATATAAATCTAGGTTTTGATATACGTTATAAATCTAGGTTTTGGTATGTGATATAAATCTAAGTTTTGGTATACGATATAAATCTAGGTTTTGGTATTTGATATAAATCTGGGTGTTGGTATACTGTGTAAATCTAGGTTTTCGTATGCCGTATAAATCGAGGTTTTAGTATATGGTATAAATCTAGGTTTTGGTATACGATATAAATCTAGGTTTTGCTATGCTACATAAATCTAGGTTTTGGTGTGCGATATAAATCTAAGTTTTGGTATACGTTATAAATCCAGGTATTGGTAAATTGTATAAATCTAGGTTTTGGTATAAGATATAAATCAAAGTTTTGGTATACTATATAAATCTAGGTTTTGGTATACGATATAAATCTAGGTTTTGGTATACGTTATAAATCTAGGTTTTGGTATGCGATATAAATCTAGGCGTTGATATACGTTATAAATCTAGGTTTTGGTATATGGTATAAATCTAGGTTTTGATATACGATATAAATCTAGGTTTTGGTATACAGTTTAAATCTAGGTTTTGGTATTCGATATAAATCTAGGCTTTGGTATACGGTATATATATAGGTTTTGGTATACGATATAAATCTAGGTTTTGGAATATGATATAAATCTGGGTGTTGGTATACTGTGTAAATCTAGGTTTTCGTATGCCGTATAAATCTAGGTTTTGGTATGCGATATAAATCTAGGTTTTGGTATTCGATATAAATCTAACTATTGGTATACGGTATAAATCTAGGTTTTGGTATGCGATATAAATCTAGGTTTTGGTATTCGATATAAATCTAACTATTGGTATACGGTATAAATCTAGGTTTTGGTACACGATATCAATCTAGGCATTGGTATACTGTATAAATCTAGGTTTTGGTATACTGTATAAATCTAGGTTTTGTCATACGAAATAAATCTAGACTTTGGTATACGATATAAATCAAAGTTTTGGTATACTATATATATCTAGGTTCTGGCATACGATATAAATCTAGGTTTTGATATACGTTATAAATCTAGGTTTTGGTATGTGATATAAATCTAAGTTTTGGTATACGATATAAATCTAGGTTTTGGTATTTGATATAAATCTGGGTGTTGGTATACTGTGTAAATCTAGGTTTTCGTATGCCGTATAAATCGAGGTTTTAGTATATGGTATAAATCTAGGTTTTGGTATACGATATAAATCTAGGTTTTGCTATGCTACATAAATCTAGGTTTTGGTGTGCGATATAAATCTAAGTTTTGGTATACGTTATAAATCCAGGTATTGGTAAATTGTATAAATCTAGGTTTTGGTATACGATATAAATCTAGGTTTTGCTATGCTACATAAATCTAGGTTTTGGTGTGCGATATAAATCTAAGTTTTGGTATACGTTATAAATCCAGGTATTGGTAAATTGTATAAATCTAGGTTTTGGTATAAGATATAAATCAAAGTTTTGGTATACTATATAAATCTAGGTTTTGGTATACGATATAAATCTAGGTTTTGGTATACGTTATAAATCTAGGTTTTGGTATGCGATATAAATCTAGGCGTTGATATACGTTATAAATCTAGGTTTTGGTATGTGATGTAAATCTAAGTTTTGGTATACGATATAAATCTAGGTTTTGGTATTTGATATAAATCTGGGTGTTGGTATACTGTGTAAATCTAGGTTTTCGTATGCCGTATAAATCGAGGTTTTAGTATATGGTATAAATCAAGGCTTTGGTATACGGTATATATATTGGTTTTGGTATACGATATAAATCTAGGTTTTGGAATATGATATAAATCTGGGTGTTGGTATTCTGTGTAAATCTAGGTTTTCGTATGCCCTATTAATCTAGGTTTTGGTATGCGATATAAATCTAGGTTTTGGTATTCGATATAAATCTAACTATTGGTATACGGTATAAATCTAGGTTTTGGTATGCGATATAAATCTAGGTTTTGGTATTCGATATAAATCTAACTATTGGTATACGGTATAAATCTAGGTTTTGGTACACGATATCAATCTAGGCATTGGTATACTGTATAAATCTAGGTTTTGGTATACTGTATAAATCTAGGTTTTGTCATACGAAATAAATCTAGACTTTGGTATACGATATAAATCAAAGTTTTGGTATACTATATATATCTAGGTTCTGGCATACGATATAAATCTAGGTTTTGATATACGTTATAAATCTAGGTTTTGGTATGTGATATAAATCTAAGTTTTGGTATACGATATAAATCTAGGTTTTGGTATTTGATATAAATCTGGGTGTTGGTATACTGTGTAAATCTAGGTTTTCGTATGCCGTATAAATCGAGGTTTTAGTATATGGTATAAATCTAGGTTTTGGTATACGATATAAATCTAGGTTTTGCTATGCTACATAAATCTAGGTTTTGGTGTGCGATATAAATCTAAGTTTTGGTATACGTTATAAATCCAGGTATTGGTAAATTGTATAAATCTAGGTTTTGGTATAAGATATAAATCAAAGTTTTGGTATACTATATAAATCTAGGTTTTGGTATACGATATAAATCTAGGTTTTGGTATACGTTATAAATCTAGGTTTTGGTATGCGATATAAATCTAGGCGTTGATATACGTTATAAATCTAGGTTTTGGTATATGATATAAATCTAAGTTTTGGTATGCGATATAAATCTAGGTTTTGGTATTTGATATAAATCTGGGTGTTGGTATACTGTGTAAATCTAGGTTTTCGTATGCCGTATAAATCGAGGTTTTAGTATATGGTATTAATCTAGGTTTTGATATACGATATAAATCTAGGTTTTGGTATACAGTTTAAATCTAGGTTTTGGTATTCGATATAAATCTAGGCTTTGGTATACGGTATATATATAGGTTTTGGTATACGATATAAATCTAGGTTTTGGAATATGATATAAATCTGGGTGTTGGTATACTGTGTAAATCTAGGTTTTCGTATGCCGTATAAATCTAGGTTTTGGTATGCGATATAAATCTAGGTTTTGGTATTCGATATAAATCTAACTATTGGTATACGGTATAAATCTAGGTTTTGGTATGCGATATAAATCTAGGTTTTGGTATTCGATATAAATCTAACTATTGGTATACGGTATAAATCTAGGTTTTGGTACACGATATCAATCTAGGCATTGGTATACTGTATAAATCTAGGTTTTGGTATACTGTATAAATCTAGGTTTTGTCATACGAAATAAATCTAGACTTTGGTATACGATATAAATCTAGGTTTTGGTATTTGATATAAATCTTGGTGTTGGTATACTGTGTAAATCTAGGTTTTCGTATGCCGTATAAATCGAGGTTTTAGTATATGGTATAAATCTAGGTTTTGGTATACGATATAAATCTAGGTTTTCCTATGCTACATAAATCTAGGTTTTGGTGTGCGATATAAATCTAAGTTTTGGTATACGTTATAAATCCAGGTATTGGTAAATTGTATAAATCTAGGTTTTGGTATAAGATATAAATCAAAGTTTTGGTATACTCTATAAATCTAGGTTTTGGTATACGATATAAATCTAGGTTTTGGTATACGTTATAAATCTAGGTTTTGGTATACGATATAAATCTAGGTTTTGGTACACGATATCAATCTAGGCATTGGTATACGATATAAATCTAGGTTTTGTCATACGAAATAAATCTAGACTTTGGTATACGATATAAATCAAAGTTTTGGTATACTATATATATCTAGGTTCTGGCATACGATATAAATCTAGGTTTTGATATACGTTATAAATCTAGGTTTTGGTATATGATATAAATCTAAGTTTTGGTATACGATATAAATCTAGGTTTTGGTATTTGATATAAATCTGGGTGTTGGTATACTGTGTAAATCTAGGTTTTCGTATGCCGTATAAATCGAGGTTTTAGTATATGGTATAAATCTAGGTTTTGATATACGATATAAATCTAGGTTTTGGTATACGGTTTAAATCTAGGCTTTGGTATACGGTATATATATAGGTTTTGGTATACGATATAAATCTAGGTTTTGGAATATGATATAAATATGGGTGTTGGTATACTGTGTAAATCTAGGTTTTCGTATGCCGTATAAATCTAGGTTTTGGTATGCGATATAAATCTAGGTTTTGGTATTCGATATAAATCTAACTATTGGTATACGGTATAAATCTAGGTTTTGGTATGCGATATAAATCAAGGTTTTGGTATTCGATATAAATCTAACTATTGGTATACGGTATAAATCTAGGTTTTGGTACACGATATCAATCTAGGCATTGGTATACTGTATAAATCTAGGTTTTGGTATACTGTATAAATCTAGGTTTTGTCATACGAAATAAATCTAGACTTTGGTATACGATATAAATCAAAGTTTTGGTATACTATATATATCTAGGTTCTGGCATACGATATAAATCTAGGTTTTGATATACGTTATAAATCTAGGTTTTGGTATGTGATATAAATCTAAGTTTTGGTATACGATATAAATCTAGGTTTTGGTATTTGATATAAATCTGGGTGTTGGTATACTGTGTAAATCTAGGTTTTCGTATGCCGTATAAATCGAGGTTTTAGTATATGGTATAAATCTAGGTTTTGGTATACGATATAAATCTAGGTTTTGCTATGCTACATAAATCTAGGTTTTGGTGTGCGATATAAATCTAAGTTTTGGTATACGTTATAAATCCAGGTATTGGTAAATTGTATAAATCTAGGTTTTGGTATACGATATAAATCTAGGTTTTGGTATACGTTATAAATCTAGGTTTTGGTATGCGATATAAATCTAGGCGTTGATATACGTTATAAATCTAGGTTTTGGTATATGGTATAAATCTAGGTTTTGATATACGATATAAATCTAGGTTTTGGTATACAGTTTAAATCTAGGTTTTGGTATTCGATATAAATCTAGGCTTTGGTATACGGTATATATATAGGTTTTGGTATACGATATAAATCTAGGTTTTGGAATATGATATAAATCTGGGTGTTGGTATACTGTGTAAATCTAGGTTTTCGTATGCCGTATAAATCTAGGTTTTGGTATGCGATATAAATCTAGGTTTTGGTATTCGATATAAATCTAACTATTGGTATACGGTATAAATCTAGGTTTTGGTATGCGATATAAATCTAGGTTTTGGTATTCGATATAAATCTAACTATTGGTATACGGTATAAATCTAGGTTTTGGTACACGATATCAATCTAGGCATTGGTATACTGTATAAATCTAGGTTTTGGTATACTGTATAAATCTAGGTTTTGTCATACGAAATAAATCTAGACTTTGGTATACGATATAAATCAAAGTTTTGGTATACTATATATATCTAGGTTCTGGCATACGATATAAATCTAGGTTTTGATATACGTTATAAATCTAGGTTTTGGTATGTGATATAAATCTAAGTTTTGGTATACGATATAAATCTAGGTTTTGGTATTTGATATAAATCTGGGTGTTGGTATACTGTGTAAATCTAGGTTTTCGTATGCCGTATAAATCGAGGTTTTAGTATATGGTATAAATCTAGGTTTTGGTATACGATATAAATCTAGGTTTTGCTATGCTACATAAATCTAGGTTTTGGTGTGCGATATAAATCTAAGTTTTGGTATACGTTATAAATCCAGGTATTGGTAAATTGTATAAATCTAGGTTTTGGTATAAGATATAAATCAAAGTTTTGGTATACTATATAAATCTAGGTTTTGGTATACGATATAAATCTAGGTTTTGGTATACGTTATAAATCTAGGTTTTGGTATGCGATATAAATCTAGGCGTTGATATACAATATAAATCTAGCTATTGGTATGTGATATAAATCTAAGTTTTGGTATACGATATAAATCTAGGTTTTGGTATTCGATATAAATCTAACTATTGGTATACGGTATAAATCTAGGTTTTGGTACACGATAACAATCTAGGCATTGGTATACTCTATAAATCTAGGTTTTGGTATACTGTATAAATCTAGGTTTTGTCATACGAAATGAATCTAGACTTTGGTATACGATATAAATCAAAGTTTTGGTATACTATATATATCTAGGTTCTGGCATACGATATAAATCTAGGTTTTGATATACGTTATAAATCTAGGTTTTGGTATGTGATATAAATCTAAGTTTTGGTATACGATATAAATCTAGGTTTTGGTATTTGATATAAATCTTGGTGTTGGTATACTGTGTAAATCTAGGTTTTCGTATGCCGTATAAATCGAGGTTTTAGTATATGGTATAAATCTAGGTTTTGGTATACGATATAAATCTAGGTTTTCCTATGCTACATAAATCTAGGTTTTGGTGTGCGATATAAATCTAAGTTTTGGTATACGTTATAAATCCAGGTATTGGTAAATTGTATAAATCTAGGTTTTGGTATAAGATATAAATCAAAGTTTTGGTATACTCTATAAATCTAGGTTTTGGTATACGATATAAATCTAGGTTTTGGTATACGTTATAAATCTAGGTTTTGGTATACGATATAAATCTAACTATTGGTATACGGTATAAATCTAGGTTTTGGTACACGATATCAATCTAGGCATTGGTATACGATATAAATCTAGGTTTTGTCATACGAAATAAATCTAGACTTTGGTATACGATATAAATCAAAGTTTTGGTATACTATATATATCTAGGTTCTGGCATACGATATAAATCTAGGTTTTGATATACGTTATAAATCTAGGTTTTGGTATATGATATAAATCTAAGTTTTGGTATACGATATAAATCTAGGTTTTGGTATTTGATATAAATCTGGGTGTTGGTATACTGTGTAAATCTAGGTTTTCGTATGCCGTATAAATCGAGGTTTTAGTATATGGTATAAATCTAGGTTTTGATATACGATATAAATCTAGGTTTTGGTATACGGTTTAAATCTAAGTTTTGGTATTCGATATAAATCTAGGCTTTGGTATACGGTATATATATAGGTTTTGGTATACGATATAAATCTAGGTTTTGGAATATGATATAAATCTGGGTGTTGGTATACTGTGTAAATCTAGGTTTTCGTATGCCGTATAAATCGAGGTTTTGGTATGCGATATAAATCTAGGTTTTGGTATTCGATATAAATCTAACTAATGGTATACGGTATAAATCTAGGTTTTGGTATGCGATATAAATCTAGGTTTTGGTATTCGATATAAATCTAACTATTGGTATACCGTATAAATCTAGGTTTTGGTACACGATATCAATCTAGGCATTGGTATACTGTATAAATCTAGGTTTTGGTATACTGTATAAATCTAGGTTTTGTCATACGAAATAAATCTAGACTTTGGTATACGATATAAATCAAAGTTTTAGTATACTATATATATCTAGGTTCTGGCATACGATATAAATCTAGGTTTTGATATACGTTATAAATCTAGGTTTTGGTATGTGATATAAATCTAAGTTTTGGTATACGATATAAATCTAGGTTTTGGTATTTGATATAAATCTGGGTGTTGGTATACTGTGTAAATCTAGGTTTTCGTATGCCGTATAAATCGAGGTTTTAGTATATGGTATAAATCTAGGTTTTGGTATACGATATAAATCTAGGTTTTGCTATGCTACATAAATCTAGGTTTTGGTGTGCGATATAAATCTAAGTTTTGGTATACGTTATAAATCCAGGTATTGGTAAATTGTATAAATCTAGGTTTTGGTATAAGATATAAATCAAAGTTTTGGTATACTATATAAATCTAGGTTTTGGTATACGATATAAATCTAGGTTTTGGTATACGTTATAAATCTAGGTTTTGGTATGCGATATAAATCTAGGCGTTGATATACAATATAAATCTAGCTATTGGTATGTTATATAAATCTAAGTTTTGGTATACGATATAAATCTAGGTTTTGGTATTTGATATAAATCTGGGTGTTGGTATACTGTGTAAATCTAGGTTTTCGTATGCCGTATAAATAGAGGTTTTAGTATATGGTATAAATCTAGGTTTTGATATACGATATAAATCTAGGTTTTGGTATACGGTTTAAATCTAGGTTTTGGTATTCGATATAAATCTAGGCTTTGGTATACAGTATATATATTGGTTTTGGTATACGATATAAATCTAGGTTTTGGAATATGATATAAATCTGGGTGTTGGTATTCTGTGTAAATCTAGGTTTTGGTATGCGATATAAATCTAGGTTTTGGTATTCGATATAAATCTAACTATTGGTATACGGTATAAATCTAGGTTTTGGTATGCGATATAAATCTAGGTTTTGGTATTCGATATAAATCTAACTATTGGTATACGGTATAAATCTAGGTTTTGGTACACGATATCAATCTAGGCATTGGTATACTGTATAAATCTAGGTTTTGGTATACTGTATAAATCTAGGTTTTGTCATACGAAATAAATCTAGACTTTGGTATACGATATAAATCAAAGTTTTGGTATACTATATATATCTAGGTTCTGGCATACGATATAAATCTAGGTTTTGATATACGTTATAAATCTAGGTTTTGGTATGTGATATAAATCTAAGTTTTGGTATACGATATAAATCTAGGTTTTGGTATTTGATATAAATCTGGGTGTTGGTATACTGTGTAAATCTAGGTTTTCGTATGCCGTATAAATCGAGGTATTAGTATATGGTATAAATCTAGGTTTTGGTATACGATATAAATCTAGGTTTTGCTATGCTACATAAATCTAGGTTTTGGTGTGCGATATAAATCTAAGTTTTGGTATACGTTATAAATCCAGGTATTGGTAAATTGTATAAATCTAGGTTTTGGTATAAGATATAAATCAAAGTTTTGGTATACTATATAAATCTAGGTTTTGGTATACGATATAAATCTAGGTTTTGGTATACGTTATAAATCTAGGTTTTGGTATGCGATATAAATCTAGGCGTTGATATACGTTATAAATCTAGGTTTTGGTATGTGATATAAATCTAAGTTTTGGTATACGATATAAATCTAGGTTTTGGTATTTGATATAAATCTGGGTGTTGGTATACTGTGTAAATCTAGGTTTTCGTATGCCGTATAAATCGAGGTTTTAGTATATGGTATAAATCTAGGTTTTGATATACGATATAAATCTAGGTTTTGGTATACGGTTTAAATCTAGGTTTTGGTATTCGATATAAATCTAGGCTTTGGTATACGGTATATATATTGGTTTTGGTATACGATATAAATCTAGGTTTTGGAATATGATATAAATCTGGGTGTTGGTATTCTGTGTAAATCTAGGTTTTCGTATGCCCTATTAATCTAGGTTTTGGTATGCGATATAAATCTAGGTTTTGGTATTCGATATAAATCTAACTATTGGTATACGGTATAAATCTAGGTTTTGGTATGCGATATAAATCTAGGTTTTGGTATTCGATATAAATCTAACTATTGGTATACGGTATAAATCTAGGTTTTGGTACACGATATCAATCTAGGCATTGGTATACTGTATAAATCTAGGTTTTGGTATACTGTATAAATCTAGGTTTTGTCATACGAAATAAATCTAGACTTTGGTATACGATATAAATCAAAGTTTTGGTATACTATATATATCTAGGTTCTGGCATACGATATAAATCTAGGTTTTGATATACGTTATAAATCTAGGTTTTGGTATGTGATATAAATCTAAGTTTTGGTATACGATATAAATCTAGGTTTTGGTATTTGATATAAATCTGGGTGTTGGTATACTGTGTAAATCTAGGTTTTCGTATGCCGTATAAATCGAGGTTTTAGTATATGGTATAAATCTAGGTTTTGATATACGATATAAATCTAGGTTTTGGTATACGGTTTAAATCTAGGTTTTGGTATTCGATATAAATCTAGGCTTTGGTATACGGTATATATATTGGTTTTGGTATACGATATAAATCTAGGTTTTGGAATATGATATAAATCTGGGTGTTGGTATTCTGTGTAAATCTAGGTTTTCGTATGCCCTATTAATCTAGGTTTTGGTATGCGATATAAATCTAGGTTTTGGTATTCGATATAAATCTAACTATTTGTATACGGTATAAATCTAGGTTTTGGTATGCGATATAAATCTAGGTTTTGGTATTCGATATAAATCTAACTATTGGTATACGGTATAAATCTAGGTTTTGGTACACGATATCAATCTAGGCATTGGTATACTGTATAAATCTAGGTTTTGGTATACTGTATAAATCTAGGTTTTGTCATACGAAATAAATCTAGACTTTGGTATACGATATAAATCAAAGTTTTGGTATACTATATATATCTAGGTTCTGGCATACGATATAAATCTAGGTTTTGATATACGTTATAAATCTAGGTTTTGGTATGTGATATAAATCTAAGTTTTGGTATACGATATAAATCTAGGTTTTGGTATTTGATATAAATCTGGGTGTTGGTATTCTGTGTAAATCTAGGTTTTCGTATGCCGTATAAATCGAGGTTTTAGTATATGGTATAAATCTAGGTTTTGGTATACGATATAAATCTAGGTTTTGCTATGCTACATAAATCTAGGTTTTGGTGTGCGATATAAATCTAAGTTTTGGTATACGTTATAAATCCAGGTATTGGTAAATTGTATAAATCTAGGTTTTGGTATAAGATATAAATCAAAGTTTTGGTATACTATATAAATCTAGGTTTTGGTATACGATATAAATCTAGGTTTTGGTATACGTTATAAATCTAGGTTTTGGTATGCGATATAAATCTAGGCGTTGATATACGTTATAAATCTAGGTTTTGGTATATGATATAAATCTAAGTTTTGGTATGCGATATAAATCTAGGTTTTGGTATTTGATATAAATCTGGGTGTTGGTATACTGTGTAAATCTAGGTTTTCGTATGCCGTATAAATCGAGGTTTTAGTATATGGTATAAATCTAGGTTTTGATATACGATATAAATCTAGGTTTTGGAATACAGTTTAAATCTAGGTTTTGGTATTCGATATAAATCTAGGCTTTGGTATACGGTATATATATAGGTTTTGGTATACGATATAAATCTAGGTTTTGGAATATGATATAAATCTGGGTGTTGGTATACTGTGTAAATCTAGGTTTTCGTATGCCGTATAAATCTAGGTTTTGGTATGCGATATAAATCTAGGTTTTGGTATTCGATATAAATCTAACTATTGGTATACGGTATAAATCTAGGTTTTGGTATGCGATATAAATCTAGGTTTTGGTATTCGATATAAATCTAACTATTGGTATACGGTATAAATCTAGGTTTTGGTACACGATATCAATCTAGGCATTGGTATACTGTATAAATCTAGGTTTTGGTATACTGTATAAATCTAGGTTTTATCATACGAAATAAATCTAGACTTTGGTATACGATATAAATCAAAGTTTTGGTATACTATATATATCTAGGTTCTGGCATACGATAAAAATCTAGGTTTTGGTATACGATATAAATCTAGGTTTTGGTATTTGATATAAATCTGGGTGTTGGTATACTGTGTAAATCTAGGTTTTCGTATGCCGTATAAATCGAGGTTTTAGTATATGGTATAAATCTAGGTTTTGGTATGCGATATAAATCTAGGTTTTGCTATGCTACATAAATCTAGGTTTTGGTGTGCGATATAAATCTAAGTTTTGGTATACGTTATAAATCCAGGTATTGGTAAATTGTATAAATCTAGGTTTTGGTATAAGATATAAATCAAAGTTTTGGTATACTATATAAATCTAGGTTTTGGTATACGATATAAATCTAGGTTTTGGTATACGTTATAAATCTAGGTTTTGGTATGCGATATAAATCTAGGCGTTGATATACGTTATAAATCTAGGTTTTGGTATATGATATAAATCTAAGTTTTGGTATACGATATAAATCTAGGTTTTGGTATTTGATATAAATCTGGGTGTTGGTATACTGTGTAAATCTAGGTTTTCGTATGCCGTATAAATCGAGGTTTTAGTATATGGTATAAATCTAGGTTTTGATATACGATATAAATCTAGGTTTTGGTATACAGTTTAAATCTAGGTTTTGGTATTCGATATAAATCTAGGCTTTGGTATACGGTATATATATAGGTTTTGGTATACGATATAAATCTAGGTTTTGGAATATGATATAAATCTGGGTGTTGGTATACTGTGTAAATCTAGGTTTTCGTATGCCGTATAAATCTAGGTTTTGGTATGCGATATAAATCTAGGTTTTGGTATTCGATATAAATCTAACTATTGGTATACGGTATAAATCTAGGTTTTGGTATGCGATATAAATCTAGGTTTTGGTATTCGATATAAATCTAACTATTGGTATACGGTATAAATCTAGGTTTTGGTACACGATATCAATCTAGGCATTGGTATACTGTATAAATCTAGGTTTTGGTATACTGTATAAATCTAGGTTTTGTCATACGAAATAAATCTAGACTTTGGTATACGATATAAATCAAAGTTTTGGTATACTATATATATCTAGGTTCTGGCATACGATATAAATCTAGGTTTTGATATACGTTATAAATCTAGGTTTTGGTATGTGATATAAATCTAAGTTTTGGTATACGATATAAATCTAGGTTTTGGTATTTGATATAAATCTGGGTGTTGGTATACTGTGTAAATCTAGGTTTTCGTATGCCGTATAAATCGAGGTTTTAGTATATGGTATAAATCTAGGTTTTGGTATACGATATAAATCTAGGTTTTGCTATGCTACATAAATCTAGGTTTTGGTGTGCGATATAAATCTAAGTTTTGGTATACGTTATAAATCCAGGTATTGGTAAATTGTATAAATCTAGGTTTTGGTATAAGATATAAATCAAAGTTTTGGTATACTATATAAATCTAGGTTTTGGTATACGATATAAATCTAGGTTTTGGTATACGTTATAAATCTAGGTTTTGGTATGCGATATAAATCTAGGCGTTGATATACAATATAAATCTAGCTATTGGTATGTGATATAAATCTAAGTTTTGGTATACGATATAAATCTAGGTTTTGGTATTTGATATAAATCTAACTATTGGTATACGGTATAAATCTAGGTTTTGGTACACGATATCAATCTAGGCATTGGTATACTGTATAAATCTAGGTTTTGGTATACTGTATAAATCTAGGTTTTGTCATACGAAATAAATCTAGACTTTGGTATACGATATAAATCAAAGTTTTGGTATACTATATATATCTAGGTTCTGGCATACGATATAAATCTAGGTTTTGATATACGTTATAAATCTAGGTTTTGGTATGTGATATAAATCTAAGTTTTGGTATACGATATAAATCTAGGTTTTGGTATTTGATATAAATCTTGGTGTTGGTATACTGTGTAAATCTAGGTTTTCGTATGCCGTATAAATCGAGGTTTTAGTATATGGTATAAATCTAGGTTTTGGTATACGATATAAATCTAGGTTTTCCTATGCTACATAAATCTAGGTTTTGGTGTGCGATATAAATCTAAGTTTTGGTATACGTTATAAATCCAGGTATTGGTAAATTGTATAAATCTAGGTTTTGGTATAAGATATAAATCAAAGTTTTGGTATACTCTATAAATCTAGGTTTTGGTATACGATATAAATCTAGGTTTTGGTATACGTTATAAATCTAGGTTTTGGTATACGATATAAATCTAACTATTGGTATACGGTATAAATCTAGGTTTTGGTACACGATATCAATCTAGGCATTGGTATACGATATAAATCTAGGTTTTGTCATACGAAATAAATCTAGACTTTGGTATACGATATAAATCAAAGTTTTGGTATACTATATATATCTAGGTTCTGGCATACGATATAAATCTAGGTTTTGATATACGTTATAAATCTAGGTTTTGGTATATGATATAAATCTAAGTTTTGGTATACGATATAAATCTAGGTTTTGGTATTTGATATAAATCTGGGTGTTGGTATACTGTGTAAATCTAGGTTTTCGTATGCCGTATAAATCGAGGTTTTAGTATATGGTATAAATCTAGGTTTTGATATACGATATAAATCTAGGTTTTGGTATACGGTTTAAATCTAAGTTTTGGTATTCGATATAAATCTAGGCTTTGGTATACGGTATATATATAGGTTTTGGTATACGATATAAATCTAGGTTTTGGAATATGATATAAATATGGGTGTTGGTATACTGTGTAAATCTAGGTTTTCGTATGCCGTATAAATCTAGGTTTTGGTATGCGATATAAATCTAGGTTTTGGTATTCGATATAAATCTAACTATTGGTATACGGTATAAATCTAGGTTTTGGTATGCGATATAAATCAAGGTTTTGGTATTCGATATAAATCTAACTATTGGTATACGGTATAAATCTAGGTTTTGGTACACGATATCAATCTAGGCATTGGTATACTGTATAAATCTAGGTTTTGGTATACTGTATAAATCTAGGTTTTGTCATACGAAATAAATCTAGACTTTGGTATACGATATAAATCAAAGTTTTGGTATACTATATATATCTAGGTTCTGGCATACGATATAAATCTAGGTTTTGATATACGTTATAAATCTAGGTTTTGGTATGTGATATAAATCTAAGTTTTGGTATACGATATAAATCTAGGTTTTGGTATTTGATATAAATCTGGGTGTTGGTATACTGTGTAAATCTAGGTTTTCGTATGCCGTATAAATCGAGGTTTTAGTATATGGTATAAATCTAGGTTTTGGTATACGATATAAATCTAGGTTTTGCTATGCTACATAAATCTAGGTTTTGGTGTGCGATATAAATCTAAGTTTTGGTATACGTTATAAATCCAGGTATTGGTAAATTGTATAAATCTAGGTTTTGGTATAAGATATAAATCAAAGTTTTGGTATACTATATAAATCTAGGTTTTGGTATACGATATAAATCTAGGTTTTGGTATACGTTATAAATCTAGGTTTTGGTATGCGATATAAATCTAGGCGTTGATATACGTTATAAATCTAGGTTTTGGTATATGATATAAATCTAAGTTTTGGTATGCGATATAAATCTAGGTTTTGGTATTTGATATAAATCTGGGTGTTGGTATACTGTGTAAATCTAGGTTTTCGTATGCCGTATAAATCGAGGTTTTAGTATATGGTATAAATCTAGGTTTTGATATACGATATAAATCTAGGTTTTGGTATACAGTTTAAATCTAGGTTTTGGTATTCGATATAAATCTAGGCTTTGGTATACGGTATATATATAGGTTTTGGTATACGATATAAATCTAGGTTTTGGAATATGATATAAATCTGGGTGTTGGTATTCTGTGTAAATCTAGGTTTTCGTATGCCGTATAAATCTAGGTTTTGGTATGCGATATAAATCTAGGTTTTGGTATTCGATATAAATCTAACTATTGGTATACGGTATAAATCTAGGTTTTGGTATGCGATATAAATCTAGGTTTTGGTATTCGATATAAATCTAACTATTGGTATACGGTATAAATCTAGGTTTTGGTACACGATATCAATCTAGGCATTGGTATACTGTATAAATCTAGGTTTTGGTATACTGTATAAATCTAGGTTTTGTCATACGAAATAAATCTAGACTTTGGTATACGATATAAATCAAAGTTTTGGTATACTATATATATCTAGGTTCTGGCATACGATATAAATCTAGGTTTTGATATACGTTATAAATCTAGGTTTTGGTATGTGATATAAATCTAAGTTTTGGTATACGATATAAATCTAGGTTTTGGTATTTGATATAAATCTGGGTGTTGGTATACTGTGTAAATCTAGGTTTTCGTATGCCGTATAAATCGAGGTTTTAGTATATGGTATAAATCTAGGTTTTGGTATACGATATAAATCTAGGTTTTGCTATGCTACATAAATCTAGGTTTTGGTGTGCGATATAAATCTAAGTTTTGGTATACGTTATAAATCCAGGTATTGGTAAATTGTATAAATCTAGGTTTTGGTATAAGATATAAATCAAAGTTTTGGTATACTATATAAATCTAGGTTTTGGTATACGATATAAATCTAGGTTTTGGTATACGTTATAAATCTAGGTTTTGGTATGCGATATAAATCTAGGCGTTGATATACGTTATAAATCTAGGTTTTGGTATATGATATAAATCTAAGTTTTGGTATACGATATAAATCTAGGTTTTGGTATTTGATATAAATCTGGGTGTTGGTATACTGTGTAAATCTAGGTTTTCGTATGCCGTATAAATCGAGGTTTTAGTATATGGTATAAATCTAGGTTTTGATATACGATATAAATCTAGGTTTTGGTATACAGTTTAAATCTAGGTTTTGGTATTCGATATAAATCTAGGCTTTGGTATACGGTATATATATAGGTTTTGGTATACGATATAAATCTAGGTTTTGGAATATGATATAAATCTGGGTGTTGGTATACTGTGTAAATCTAGGTTTTCGTATGCCGTATAAATCTAGGTTTTGGTATGCGATATAAATCTAGGTTTTGGTATTCGATATAAATCTAACTATTGGTATACGGTATAAATCTAGGTTTTGGTATGCGATATAAATCTAGGTTTTGGTATTCGATATAAATCTAACTATTGGTATACGGTATAAATCTAGGTTTTGGTACACGATATCAATCTAGGCATTGGTATACTGTATAAATCTAGGTTTTGGTATACTGTATAAATCTAGGTTTTGTCATACGAAATAAATCTAGACTTTGGTATACGATATAAATCAAAGTTTTGGTATACTATATATATCTAGGTTCTGGCATACGATATAAATCTAGGTTTTGATATACGTTATAAATCTAGGTTTTGGTATGTGATATAAATCTAAGTTTTGGTATACGATATAAATCTAGGTTTTGGTATTTGATATAAATCTGGGTGTTGGTATACTGTGTAAATCTAGGTTTTCGTATGCCGTATAAATCGAGGTTTTAGTATATGGTATAAATCTAGGTTTTGGTATACGATATAAATCTAGGTTTTGCTATGCTACATAAATCTAGGTTTTGGTGTGCGATATAAATCCAGGTATTGGTAAATTGTATAAATCTAGGTTTTGGTATAAGATATAAATCAAAGTTTTGGTATACTATATAAATCTAGGTTTTGGTATACGATATAAATCTAGGTTTTGGTATACGTTATAAATCTAGGTTTTGGTATGCGATATAAATCTAGGCGTTGATATACAATATAAATCTAGCTATTGGTATGTGATATAAATCTAAGTTTTGGTATACGATATAAATCTAGGTTTTGGTATTCGATATAAATCTAACTATTGGTATACGGTATAAATCTAGGTTTTGGTACACGATATCAATCTAGGCATTGGTATACTGTATAAATCTAGGTTTTGGTATACTGTATAAATCTAGGTTTTGGTATGCGATATAAATCTAGGTTTTGGCATTCGATATAAATCTAACTATTGGTATACGGTATAAATCTAGGTTTTGGTACACGATATCAATCTAGGCATTGGTATACTGTATAAATCTAGGTTTTGTCATACGAAATAAATCTAGACTTTGGTATACGATATAAATCAAAGTTTTGGTATACTATATATATCTAGGTTCTGGCATACGATATAAATCTAGGTTTTGATATACGTTATAAATCTAGGTTTTGGTATATGATATAAATCTAAGTTTTGGTATACGATATAAATCTAGGTTTTGGTATTTGATATAAATCTGGGTGTTGGTATACTGTGTAAATCTAGGTTTTCGTATGCCGTATAAATCGAGGTTTTAGTATATGGTATAAATCTAGGTTTTGATATACGATATAAATCTAGGTTTTGGTATACGGTTTAAATCTAAGTTTTGGTATTCGATATAAATCTAGGCTTTGGTATACGGTATATATATAGGTTTTGGTATACGATATAAATCTAGGTTTTGGAATATGATATAAATATGGGTGTTGGTATACTGTGTAAATCTAGGTTTTCGTATGCCGTATAAATCTAGGTTTTGGTATGCGATATAAATCTAGGTTTTGGTATTCGATATAAATCTAACTATTGGTATACGGTATAAATCTAGGTTTTGGTATGCGATATAAATCAAGGTTTTGGTATTCGATATAAATCTAACTATTGGTATACGGTATAAATCTAGGTTTTGGTACACGATATCAATCTAGGCATTGGTATACTGTATAAATCTAGGTTTTGGTATACTGTATAAATCTAGGTTTTGTCATACGAAATAAATCTAGACTTTGGTATACGATATAAATCAAAGTTTTGGTATACTATATATATCTAGGTTCTGGCATACGATATAAATCTAGGTTTTGATATACGTTATAAATCTAGGTTTTGGTATGTGATATAAATCTAAGTTTTGGTATACGATATAAATCTAGGTTTTGGTATTTGATATAAATCTGGGTGTTGGTATACTGTGTAAATCTAGGTTTTCGTATGCCGTATAAATCGAGGTTTTAGTATATGGTATAAATCTAGGTTTTGGTATACGATATAAATCTAGGTTTTGCTATGCTACATAAATCTAGGTTTTGGTGTGCGATATAAATCTAAGTTTTGGTATACGTTATAAATCCAGGTATTGGTAAATTGTATAAATCTAGGTTTTGGTATAAGATATAAATCAAAGTTTTGGTATACTATATAAATCTAGGTTTTGGTATACGATATAAATCTAGGTTTTGGTATACGTTATAAATCTAGGTTTTGGTATGCGATATAAATCTAGGCGTTGATATACGTTATAAATCTAGGTTTTGGTATATGATATAAATCTAAGTTTTGGTATGCGATATAAATCTAGGTTTTGGTATTTGATATAAATCTGGGTGTTGGTATACTGTGTAAATCTAGGTTTTCGTATGCCGTATAAATCGAGGTTTTAGTATATGGTATAAATCTAGGTTTTGATATACGATATAAATCTAGGTTTTGGTATACAGTTTAAATCTAGGTTTTGGTATTCGATATAAATCTAGGCTTTGGTATACGGTATATATATAGGTTTTGGTATACGATATAAATCTAGGTTTTGGAATATGATATAAATCTGGGTGTTGGTATTCTGTGTAAATCTAGGTTTTCGTATGCCGTATAAATCTAGGTTTTGGTATGCGATATAAATCTAGGTTTTGGTATTCGATATAAATCTAACTATTGGTATACGGTATAAATCTAGGTTTTGGTATGCGATATAAATCTAGGTTTTGGTATTCGATATAAATCTAACTATTGGTATACGGTATAAATCTAGGTTTTGGTACACGATATCAATCTAGGCATTGGTATACTGTATAAATCTAGGTTTTGGTATACTGTATAAATCTAGGTTTTGTCATACGAAATAAATCTAGACTTTGGTATACGATATAAATCAAAGTTTTGGTATACTATATATATCTAGGTTCTGGCATACGATATAAATCTAGGTTTTGATATACGTTATAAATCTAGGTTTTGGTATGTGATATAAATCTAAGTTTTGGTATACGATATAAATCTAGGTTTTGGTATTTGATATAAATCTGGGTGTTGGTATACTGTGTAAATCTAGGTTTTCGTATGCCGTATAAATCGAGGTTTTAGTATATGGTATAAATCTAGGTTTTGGTATACGATATAAATCTAGGTTTTGCTATGCTACATAAATCTAGGTTTTGGTGTGCGATATAAATCTAAGTTTTGGTATACGTTATAAATCCAGGTATTGGTAAATTGTATAAATCTAGGTTTTGGTATAAGATATAAATCAAAGTTTTGGTATACTATATAAATCTAGGTTTTGGTATACGATATAAATCTAGGTTTTGGTATACGTTATAAATCTAGGTTTTGGTATGCGATATAAATCTAGGCGTTGATATACGTTATAAATCTAGGTTTTGGTATATGATATAAATCTAAGTTTTGGTATACGATATAAATCTAGGTTTTGGTATTTGATATAAATCTGGGTGTTGGTATACTGTGTAAATCTAGGTTTTCGTATGCCGTATAAATCGAGGTTTTAGTATATGGTATAAATCTAGGTTTTGATATACGATATAAATCTAGGTTTTGGTATACAGTTTAAATCTAGGTTTTGGTATTCGATATAAATCTAGGCTTTGGTATACGGTATATATATAGGTTTTGGTATACGATATAAATCTAGGTTTTGGAATATGATATAAATCTGGGTGTTGGTATACTGTGTAAATCTAGGTTTTCGTATGCCGTATAAATCTAGGTTTTGGTATGCGATATAAATCTAGGTTTTGGTATTCGATATAAATCTAACTATTGGTATACGGTATAAATCTAGGTTTTGGTATGCGATATAAATCTAGGTTTTGGTATTCGATATAAATCTAACTATTGGTATACGGTATAAATCTAGGTTTTGGTACACGATATCAATCTAGGCATTGGTATACTGTATAAATCTAGGTTTTGGTATACTGTATAAATCTAGGTTTTGTCATACGAAATAAATCTAGACTTTGGTATACGATATAAATCAAAGTTTTGGTATACTATATATATCTAGGTTCTGGCATACGATATAAATCTAGGTTTTGATATACGTTATAAATCTAGGTTTTGGTATGTGATATAAATCTAAGTTTTGGTATACGATATAAATCTAGGTTTTGGTATTTGATATAAATCTGGGTGTTGGTATACTGTGTAAATCTAGGTTTTCGTATGCCGTATAAATCGAGGTTTTAGTATATGGTATAAATCTAGGTTTTGGTATACGATATAAATCTAGGTTTTGCTATGCTACATAAATCTAGGTTTTGGTGTGCGATATAAATCCAGGTATTGGTAAATTGTATAAATCTAGGTTTTGGTATAAGATATAAATCAAAGTTTTGGTATACTATATAAATCTAGGTTTTGGTATACGATATAAATCTAGGTTTTGGTATACGTTATAAATCTAGGTTTTGGTATGCGATATAAATCTAGGCGTTGATATACAATATAAATCTAGCTATTGGTATGTGATATAAATCTAAGTTTTGGTATACGATATAAATCTAGGTTTTGGTATTCGATATAAATCTAACTATTGGTATACGGTATAAATCTAGGTTTTGGTACACGATATCAATCTAGGCATTGGTATACTGTATAAATCTAGGTTTTGGTATACTGTATAAATCTAGGTTTTGTCATACGAAATAAATCTAGACTTTGGTATACGATATAAATCAAAGTTTTGGTATACTATATATATCTAGGTTCTGGCATACGATATAAATCTAGGTTTTGATATACGTTATAAATCTAGGTTTTGGTATGTGATATAAATCTAAGTTTTGGTATACGATATAAATCTAGGTTTTGGTATTTGATATAAATCTGGGTGTTGGTATACTGTGTAAATCTAGGTTTTCGTATGCCGTATAAATCGAGGTTTTAGTATATGGTATAAATCTAGGTTTTGGTATACGATATAAATCTAGGTTTTCCTATGTTACATAAATCTAGGTTTTGGTGTGCGATATAAATCTAAGTTTTGGTATACGTTATAAATCCAGGTATTGGTAAATTGTATAAATCTAGGTTTTGGTATAAGATATAAATCAAAGTTTTGGTATACTCTATAAATCTAGGTTTTGGTATACGATATAAATCTAGGTTTTGGTATACGTTATAAATCTAGGTTTTGGTATACGATATAAATCTAACTATTGGTATACGGTATAAATCTAGGTTTTGGTACACGATATCAATCTAGGCATTGGTATACGATATAAATCTAGGTTTTGTCATACGAAATAAATCTAGACTTTGGTATGCGATATAAATCAAAGTTTTGGTATACTATATATATCTAGGTTCTGGCATACGATATAAATCTAGGTTTTGATATACGTTATAAATCTAGGTTTTGGTATATGATATAAATCTAAGTTTTGGTATACGATATAAATCTAGGTTTTGGTATTTGATATAAATCTGGGTGTTGGTATACTGTGTAAATCTAGGTTTTCGTATGCCGTATAAATCGAGGTTTTAGTATATGGTATAAATCTAGGTTTTGATATACGATATAAATCTAGGTTTTGGTATACGGTTTAAATCTAGGTTTTGGTATTCGATATAAATCTAGGCTTTGGTATACGGTATATATATAGGTTTTGGTATACGATATAAATCTAGGTTTTGGAATATGATATAAATCTGGGTGTTGGTATACTGTGTAAATCTAGGTTTTCGTATGCCGTATAAATCTAGGTTTTGGTATGCGATATAAATCTAGGTTTTGGTATTCGATATAAATCTAACTATTGGTATACGGTATAAATCTAGGTTTTGGTATGCGATATAAATCAAGGTTTTGGTATTCGATATAAATCTAACTATTGGTATACGGTATAAATCTAGGTTTTGGTACACGATATCAATCTAGGCATTGGTATACTGTATAAATCTAGGTTTTGGTATACTGTATAAATCTAGGTTTTGTCATACGAAATAAATCTAGACTTTGGTATACGATATAAATCAAAGTTTTGGTATACTATATATATCTAGGTTCTGGCATACGATATAAATCTAGGTTTTGATATACGTTATAAATCTAGGTTTTGGTATGTGATATAAATCTAAGTTTTGGTATACGATATAAATCTAGGTTTTGGTATTTGATATAAATCTGGGTGTTGGTATACCGTGTAAATCTAGGTTTTCGTATGCCGTATAAATCGAGGTTTTAGTATATGGTATAAATCTAGGTTTTGATATACGATATAAATCCAGGTATTGGTAAATTGTATAAATCTAGGTTTTGGTATAAGATATAAATCAAAGTTTTGGTATACTATATAAATCTAGGTTTTGGTATACGATATAAATCTAGGTTTTGGTATACGTTATAAATCCAGGTATTGGTAAATTGTATAAATCTAGGTTTTGGTATAAGATATAAATCAAAGTTTTGGTATACTATATAAATCTAGGTTTTGGTATACGATATAAATCTAGGTTTTGGTATACGTTATAAATCTAGGTTTTGGTATGCGATATAAATCTAGGCGTTGATATACAATATAAATCTAGCTATTGGTATGTGATATAAATCTAAGTTTTGGTATACGATATAAATCTAGGTTTTGGTATTCGATATAAATCTGGGTGTTGGTATACTGTGTAAATCTAGGTTTTCGTATGCCGTATAAATCGAGGTTTTAGTATATGGTATAAATCTAGGTTTTGATATACGATATAAATCTAGGTTTTGGTATACGGTTTAAATCTAGGTTTTGGTATTCGATATAAATCTAGGCTTTGTTATACGGTATATATATAGGTTTTGGTATACGATATAAATCTAGGTTTTGGAATATGATATAAATCTGGGTGTTGGTATACTGTGTAAATCTAGGTTTTCGTATGCCGTATAAATCTAGGTTTTGGTATGCGATATAAATCTAGGTTTTGGTATTCGATATAAATCTAACTATTGGTATACGGTATAAATCTAGGTTTTGGTACACGATATCAATCTAGGCATTGGTATACTGTATAAATCTAGGTTTTGTCATACGAATTAAATCTAGACTTTGGTATACGATATAATTCAAAGTTTTGGTATACTATATATATCTAGGTTCTGGCATACGATATAAATCTAGGTTTTGATATACGTTATAAATCTAGGTTTTGGTATATGATATAAATCTAAGTTTTGGTATACTGTATAAATCTAGGTTTTGGTATTTGATATAAATCTGGGTGTTGGTATGCTGTGTAAATCTAGGTTTTCGTATGCCGTATAAATCGAGGTTTTAGTATATGGTATAAATCTAGGTTTTGATATACGATATAAATCTAGGTTTTGGTATACGGTTTAAATCTAGGTTTTGGTATTCGATATAAATCTAGGCTTTGGTATACGGTATATATATAGGTTTTGGTATACGATATAAATCTAGGTTTTGGAATATGATATAAATCTGGGTGTTGGTATACTGTGTAAATCTAGGTTTTCGTATGCCGTATAAATCTAGGTTTTGGTATGCGATATAAATCTAGGTTTTGGTATTCGATATAAATCTAACTATTGGTATACGGTATAAATCTAGGTTTTGGTACACGATATCAATCTAGGCATTGGTATACTGTATAAATCTAGGTTTTGTCATAACGAAATAAATCTAGACTTTGGTATGCGATATAAATCAAAGTTTTGGTATACTATATATATCTAGGTTCTGGCATACGATATAAATCTAGGTTTTGATATACGTTATAAATCTAGGTTTTGGTATTCGATATAAATCTGGGTGTTGGTATACTGTGTAAATCTAGGTTTTCGTATGCCGTATAAATCGAGGTTTTAGTATATGGTATAAATCTAGGTTTTGATATACGATATAAATCTAGGTTTTGGTATACCGTTTAAATCTAGGTTTTGGTATTCGATATAAATCTAGGCTTTGTTATACGGTATATATATAGGTTTTGGTATACGATATAAATCTAGGTTTTGGAATATGATATAAATCTGGGTGTTGGTATACTGTGTAAATCTAGGTTTTCGTATGCCGTATAAATCTAGGTTTTGGTATGCGATATAAATCTAGGTTTTGGTATTCGATATAAATCTAACTATTGGTATACGGTATAAATCTAGGTTTTGGTACACGATATCAATCTAGGCATTGGTATACTGTATAAATCTAGGTTTTGTCATACGAATTAAATCTAGACTTTGGTATACGATATAATTCAAAGTTTTGGTATACTATATATATCTAGGTTCTGGCATACGATATAAATCTAGGTTTTGATATACGTTATAAATCTAGGTTTTGGTATATGATATAAATCTAAGTTTTGGTATACTGTATAAATCTAGGTTTTGGTATTTGATATAAATCTGGGTGTTGGTATGCTGTGTAAATCTAGGTTTTCGTATGCCGTATAAATCGAGGTTTTAGTATATGGTATAAATCTAGGTTTTGATATACGATATAAATCTAGGTTTTGGTATACGGTTTAAATCTAGGTTTTGGTATTCGATATAAATCTAGGCTTTGGTATACGGTATATATATAGGTTTTGGTATACGATATAAATCTAGGTTTTGGAATATGATATAAATCTGGGTGTTGGTATACTGTGTAAATCTAGGTTTTCGTATGCCGTATAAATCTAGGTTTTGGTATGCGATATAAATCTAGGTTTTGGTAATCGATATAAATCTAACTATTGGTATACGGTATAAATCTAGGTTTTGGTACACGATATCAATCTAGGCATTGGTATACTGTATAAATCTAGGTTTTGTCATACGAAATAAATCTAGACTTTGGTATACGATATAAATCAAAGTTTTGGTATACTATATATATCTAGGTTCTGGCATACGATATAAATCTAGGTTTTGATATACGTTATAAATCTAGGTTTTGGTATATGATATAAATCTAAGCTTTGGTATACGATATAAATCTAGGTTTTGGTATTTGATATAAATCTGGGTGTTGGTATACTGTGTAAATCTAGGTTTTCGTATGCCGTATAAATCGAGGTTTTAGTATATGGTATAAATCTAGGTTTTGATATACGATATAAATCTAGGTTTTGGTATACGGTTTAAATCTAGGTTTTGGTATTCGATATAAATCTAGGCTTTGGTATACGGTATATATATAGGTTTTGGTATACGATATAAATCTAGGTTTTGGAATATGATATAAATCTGGGTGCTGGTATACTGTGTAAATCTAGGTTTTCGTATGCCGTATAAATCTAGGTTTTGGTATGCGATATAAATCTAGGTTTTGGTATTCGATATAAATCTAACTATTGGTATACGGTATAAATCTAGGTTTTGGTATGCGATATAAATCAAGGTTTTGGTATTCGATATAAATCTAACTATTGGTATACGGTATAAATCTAGGTTTTGGTACACGATATCAATCTAGGCATTGGTATACTGTATAAATCTAGGTTTTGGTATACTGTATAAATCTAGGTTTTGTCATACGAAATAAATCTAGACTTTGGTATACGATATAAATCAAAGTTTTGGTATACTGTAGATATCTAGGTTCTGGCATACGATATAAATCTAGGTTTTGATATACGTTATAAATCTAGGTTTTGGTATGTGATATAAATCTAAGTTTTGGTATACGATATAAATCTAGGTTTTGGTATTTGATATAAATCTGGGTGTTGGTATACTGTGTAAATCTAGGTTTTCGTATGCCGTATAAATCGAGGTTTTAGTATATGGTATAAATCTAGGTTTTGATATACGATATAAATCTAGGTTTTGGTATACGGTTTAAATCTAGGTTTTGGTATTCGATATAAATCTAGGCTTTGGTATACGGTATATATATAGGTTTTGGTATACGATATAAATCTAGGTTTTGGAATATGATATAAATCTGGGTGTTGGTATACTGTGTAAATCTAGGTTTTCGTATGCCGTATAAATCGAGGTTTTAGTATATGGTATAAATCTAGGTTTTGATATACGATATAAATCTAGGTTTTGGTATACGGTTTAAATCTAGGTTTTGGTATTCGATATAAATCTAGGCTTTGGTATACGGTATATATATAGGTTTTGGTATACGATATAAATCTAGGTTTTGGAATATGATATAAATCTGGGTGTTGGTATACTGTGTAAATCTAGGTTTTGGTATGCCGTATAAATCTAGGTTTTGGTATGCGATATAAATCTAGGTTTTGGTATTCGATATAAATCTAACTATTGGTATACGGTATAAATCTAGGTTTTGGTATGCGATATAAATCTAAGTTTTGGTATTCGATATAAATCTAACTATTGGTATACGGTATAAATCTAGGTTTTGGTACACGATATCAATCTAGGCATTGGTACACTGTATAAATCTAGGTTTTGGTATACTGTATAAATCTAGGTTTTGGCATACGAAATAAATCTAGACTTTGGTATACGATATAAATCAAAGTTTTGGTATACTATATATATCTAGGTTCTGGCATACGATATAAATCTAGGTTTTGATATACGTTATAAATCTAGGTTTTGGTATATGATATAAATCTAAGTTTTGGTATTTGATATAAATCTGGGTGTTGGTATACTGTGTAAATCTAGGTTTTCGTATGCCGTATAAATCGAGGTTTTAGTATATGGTATAAATCTAGGTTTTGATATACGATATAAATCTAGGTTTTGGTATACGGTTTAAATCTAGGTTTTGGTATTCGATATAAATCTAGGCTTTGGTATACGGTATATATATAGGTTTTGGTTTACGATATAAATCTAGGTTTTGGAATATGATATAATTCTGGGTGTTGGTATACTGTGTAAATCTAGGTTTTCGTATGCCGTATAAATCTAGGTTTTGGTATGCGATATAAATCTAACTATTAGTATACGGTATAAATCTATGTTTTGGTACACGATATCAATCTAGGCATTGGTATACTGTATAAATCTAGGTTTTGTCATACGAAATAAATCTAGACTTTGGTATACGATATAAATCAAAGTTTTGGTATGCTATATATATCTAGGTTCTGGCATACGATATAAATCTAGGTTTTGATATACGTTATAAATCTAGGTTTTGGTATATGATATAAATCTAGGTTTTGGTATTTGATATAAATCTGGGTGTTGGTATACTGTGTAAATCTAGGTTTTCGTATGCCGTATAAATCGAGGTTTTAGTATATGGTATACATCTAGGTTTTGATATACGATATAAATCTAGGTTTTGGTATACGGTTTAAATCTAGGTTTTGGTATTCGATATAAATCTAGGCTTTGGTATACGGTATATATATAGGTTTTGGTATACGATATAAATCTAGGTTTTGGAATATGATATAAATCTGGGTGTTGGTATACTGTGTAAATCTAGGTTTTCGTATGCCGTATAAATCTAGGTTTTGGTATTCGATATAAATCTAGGCTTTGGTATACGGTATATATATAGGTTTTGGTATACGATATAAATCAAGGTTTTGGTATTCGATATAAATCTAACTATTGGTATACGGTATAAATCTAGGTTTTGGTATGCGATATAAATCTAGGTTTTGGTATTCGATATAAATCTAACTATTGGTATACGGTATAAATCTAGGTTTTGGTACACGATATCAATCTAGGCATTGGTATACTGTATAAATCTAGGTTTTGGTATACTGTATCAATCTAGGTTTTGTCATACGAAATAAATCTAGACTTTGGTATACGATATAAATCAAAGTTTTGGTATACTGTATATATCTAGGTTCTGTCATACGATATCAATCTAGGTTTTGATATACGTTATAAATCTAGGTTTTGGTATGTGATATAAATCTAAGTTTTGGTATTTGATATAAATCTGGGTGTTGGTATACTGTGTAAATCTAGGTTTTCGTATGCCGTATAAATCTAGGTTTTGGTATGCGATATAAATCTAGGTTTTGGTATTCGATATAAATCTAACTATTGGTATACGGTATACATCTAGGTTTTGGTACACGATATCAATCTAGGCATTGGTATACGATATAAATCTAGGTTTTGTCATACGAAATAAATCTAGACTTAGGTATACGATATAAATCAAAGTTTTGGTATACTATATATATCTAGGTTCTGGCATACGATATAAATCTAGGTTTTGATATACGTTATAAATCTAGGTTTTGGTATATGATATAAATCTAAGTTTTGGTATACGATATAAATCTAGGTTTTGGTATTTGATATCAATCTGGGTGTTGGTATACTGTGTAAATCTAGGTTTTCGTATGCCGTATAAATCAAGGTTTTAGTATATGGTATAAATCTAGGTTTTGATATACGATATAAATCTAGGTTTTGGTATACGGTTTAAATCTAGGTTTTGGTATTCGATATCAATCTAGGCTTTGGTATACGGTATATATATAGGTTTTGGTATACGATATAAATCTAGGTTTTGGAATATGATATAAATCTGGGTGTTGGTATACTGTGTAAATCTAAGTTTTCGTATGCCGTATAAATCTAGGTTTTGGTATGCGATATAAATCTAGGTTTTGGTATTCGATATAAATCTAACTATTGGTATACGGTATAAATCTAGGTTTTGGTACACGATATCAATCTAGGCATTGGTATACTGTATAAATCTAGGTTTTGGTATACTGTATAAATCTAGGTTTTGTCATACGAAATAAATCTAGACTTTGGTATACGATATAAATCAAAGTTTTGGTATACTGTATATATCTAGGTTCTGGCATACGATATAAATCTAGGTTTTGATATACGTTATAAATCTAGGTTTTGGTATGTGATATAAATCTAAGTTTTGGTATACGATATAAATCTAGGTTTTGGTATTTGATATAAATCTGGGTGTTGGTATACTGTGTAAATCTAGGTTTTCGTATGCCGTATAAATCTAGGTTTTAGTATATAGTATAAATCTAGGTTTTGATATACGATATAAATCTAGGTTTTGGTATACGGTTTAAATCTAGGTTTTGGTATTCGATATAAATCTAGGCTTTGGTATACGGTATATATATAGGTTTTGGTATACGATATAAATCTGGGTGTTGGTATACTGTGTAAATCTAGGTTTTCGTATGCCGTATAAATCTAGGTTTTAGTATATAGTATAAATCTAGGTTTTGATATACGATATAAATCTAGGTTTTGGTATACGGTTTAAATCTAGGTTTTGGTATTCGATATAAATCTAGGTTTTGGTATGCGATATAAACCTAGGTTTTGGTATTCGATATAAATCTAACGATTGGTATACGGTATAAATCTAGGTTTTGGTACACGATATCAATCTAGGCATTGGTATACTGTATAAATCTAGGTTTTGTCATACGAAATAAATCTAGACTTTGGTATACGATATAAATCAAAGTTTTGGTATACTATATATATCTAGGTTCTGGCATACGATATAAATCTAGGTTTTGATATACGTTATAAATCTAGGTTATGTTATATGATATAAATCTAAGTTTTGGTATACGATATAAATCTAGGTTTTGGTATTTGATATAAATCTGGGTGTTGGTATACTGTGTAAATATAGGTTTTCGTATGCCGTATTAATCGAAGTTTTAGTATATGGTATAAATCTAGGTTTTGATATACGATATAAATCTAGGTTTTGGTATACGGTTTAAATCTAGGTTTTGGTATTCGATATAAATCTAGGCTTTGGTATACGGTATATATATAGGTTTTGGTATACGATATAAATCTAGGTTTTGGAATATGATATACATCTGGGTGTTGGTATACTGTGTAAATCTAGGTTTTCGTATGCCGTATAAATCTAGGTTTTGGTATGCGTTATAAATCTAGGTTTTGGTATTCGATATAAAACTAACTATTGGTATACGGTATAAATCTAGGTTTTGGTATGCGATATAAATCTAGGTTTTGGTATTCGATATAAATCTAACTATTGGTATACGGTATAAATCTAGATTTTGGTACACGATATCAATCTAGGCATTGGTATACTGTATAAATCTAGGTTTTGGTATGCTGTATAAATCTAGGTTTTGTCATACGAAATAAATCTAGACTTTGGTATTCGATATAAATCAAAGTTGAGGTATACTATATATATCTAGATTCTGGCATACGATATAAATCTAGGTTTTGATATACGATATAAATCTAGGTTTTGGTATGTGATATAAATCTAAGTTTTGGTATACGATATAAATCTAGGTTTTGGTATTTGATATACATCTGGGTGTTGGTATACTGTGTAAATCTAGGTTTTCGTATGCCGTATAAATCGAGGTTTTAGTATATGGTATAAATCTAGGTTTTGGTATACGATATAAATCTAGGTTTTGCTATGCTACATAAATCTAGGTTTTGGGGTGCGATATAAATCTAAGTTTTGGTATACGTTATAAATTCAGGTATTGGTAAATTGTATAAATCTAGGTTTTGGTATACGATATAAATCTAGGTTTTGGTATACGTTATAAATCTAGGTTTTGGTATGCGATATAAATCTAGGCGTTGATATACAATATAAATCTAGCTATTGGTATGTGATATAAATCTAAGTTTTGGTATACGATATAAATCTAGGTTTTGGTATTTGATATAAATCTGGGTGTTGGTATACTGTGTAAATCTAGGTTTTCGTATGCCGTATAAATCGAGGTTTTAGTATATGGTATAAATCTAGGTTTTGATATACGATATAAATCTAGGTTTTGGTATACGGTTTAAATCTAGGTTTTGGTATTCGATATAAATCTAGGCTTTGGTATACGGTATATATATAGGCTTTGGTATACGATATAAATCTAGGTTTTGGAATATGATATAAATCTGGGTGTTGGTATACTGTGTAAATCTAGGTTTTCGTATGCCGTATAAATCTAGGTTTTGGTATGCGATATAAACCTAGGTTTTGGTATTCGATATAAATCTAACGATTGGTATACGGTATAAATCTAGGTTTTGGTACACGATATCAATCTAGGCATTGGTATACGATATAAATCTAGGTTTTGTCATACGAAATAAATCTAGACTTTGGTATACGATATAAATCAAAGTTTTGGTATACTATATATATCTAGGTTCTGGCATACGATATAAATCTAGGTTTTGATATACGTTATAAATCTAGGTTTTGGTATATGATATAAATCTAAGTTTTGGTATACGGTATAAATCTAGGTTTTGGTACACGATATCAATCTAGGCATTGGTATACGATATCAATCTAGGTTTTGTCATACGAAATAAATCTAGACTTTGGTATACGATATAAATCAAAGTTTTGGTATGCTATATAAATCTAGGTTTTGGTATACGATATAAATCTAGGTTTTGGTATACGTTATAAATCTAGGTTTTGGTATGCGATATAAATCTAGGCGTTGATATACAATATAAATCTAGCTATTGGTATGTGATATAAATCTAAGTTTTGGTATACGATATAAATCTAGGTTTTGGTATTCGATATAAATCTAACTATTGGTATACGGTATAAATCTAGGTTTTGGTACACGATATCAATCTAGGCATTGGTATACTGTATAAATCTAGGTTTTGGTATACTGTATAAATCTAGGTTTTGGCATACGAAATAAATCTAGACTTTGGTATACGATATAAATCAAAGTTTTGGTATACTATATATATCTAGGTTCTGGCATACGATATAAATCTAGGTTTTGATATACGTTATAAATCTAGGTTTTGGTATGTGATATAAATCTAAGTTTTGGTATACGATATAAATCTAGGTTTTGGTATTCGATATAAATCTAGGCTTTGGTATACGGTTTAAATCTAGGTTTTAGTATTCGATATAAATCTAGCTATTGGTATACGCTTTTAAATCAAGGTTTTGGTATACGATATAAATCTATGTTTTGGAAAACGATATAAATCTATGTTTTGGAAAACGATATAAATCTAGGTATTGGTATTCTGTATAAATCTAGGGGTTCGTATACGGTATAAATCTAGGTTGTGGTTTATGAGATAAATCTAGGTTTCGCTATGATACATAAATCTAGGTTTTGGTGTGCTATATAAATCTAGGTTTTGATATACGTTATGAATCTAGGTTTTGGTATGCGATATAAATCTAGGCGTTGATATACAATATAAATCTAGCTATTGGTATGTGATATAAATCTAAGTTTTGGTATACGATATAAATCTAGGTTTTGGTATTTGATATAAATCTGGGTGTTGGTATACTGTGTAAATCTAGGTTTTCGTATGCCGTATAAATCGAGGTTTTAGTATATGGTATAAATCTAGGTTTTGGTATACGATATAAATCTAGGTTTTGGTATTTGATATAAATCTGGGTGTTGGTATACTGTGTAAATCTAGGTTTTCGTATGCCGTATAAATCGAGGTTTTAGTATATGGTATAAATCTAGGTTTTGGTATACGATATAAATCTAGGTTTTGCTATGCTACATAAATCTAGGTTTTGGTGTGCGATATAAATCTAAGTTTTGGTATACGTTATAAATCCAGGTATTGGTAGATGTATAAATCTAGGTTTTGGTATAAGATATAAATCAAAGTTTTGGTATACTATATAAATCTAGGTTTTGGTATACGATATAAATCTAGGTTTTGGTATACGTTATAAATCTAGGTTTTGGTATGCGATATAAATCTAGGCGTTGATATACAATATAAATCTAGCTATTGGTATGTGATATAAATCTAAGTTTTGGTATACGATATCAATCTAGGCATTGGTATACTGTATAAATCTAGGTTTTGTCATACGAAATAAATCTAGACTTTGGTATACGATATAAATCAAAGTTTTGGTATACTATATATATCTAGGTTCTGGCATACGATATAAATCTAGGTTTTGATATACGTTATAAATCTAGGTTTTGGTATATGATATAAATCTAAGTTTTGGTATACGGTATAAATCTAGGTTTTGGTACACGATATCAATCTAGGCATTGGTATACTGTATAAATCTAGGTTTTGGTATACTGTATAAATCTAGGTTTTGGCATACGAAATAAATCTAGACTTTGGTATACGATATAAATCAAAGTTTTGGTATACTATATATATCTAGGTTCTGGCATACGATATAAATCTAGGTTTTGATATACGTTATAAATCTAGGTTTTGGTATGTGATATAAATCTAAGTTTTGGTATACGATATAAATCTAGGTTTTGGTATTCGATATAAATCTAGGCTTTGGTATACGGTTTAAATCTAGGTTTTAGTATTCGATATAAATCTAGCTATTGGTATACGCTTTTAAATCAAGGTTTTGGTATACGATATAAATCTATGTTTTGGAAAACGATATAAATCTATGTTTTGGAAAACGATATAAATCTAGGTATTGGTATTCTGTATAAATCTAGGGGTTCGTATACGGTATAAATCTAGGTTGTGGTTTATGAGATAAATCTAGGTTTCGCTATGATACATAAATCTAGGTTTTGGTGTGCTATATAAATCTAGGTTTTGATATACGTTATGAATCTAGGTTTTGGTATGCGATATAAATCTAGGCGTTGATATACAATATAAATCTAGCTATTGGTATGTGATATAAATCTAGGTTTTGGTATACGATATAAATCTAGGTTTTGGTATTTGATATAAATCTGGGTGTTGGTATACTGTGTAAATCTAGGTTTTCGTATGCCGTATAAATCGAGGTTTTAGTATATGGTATAAATCTAGGTTTTGGTATACGATATAAATCTAGGTTTTGGTATTTGATATAAATCTGGGTGTTGGTATACTGTGTAAATCTAGGTTTTCGTATGCCGTATAAATCGAGGTTTTAGTATATGGTATAAATCTAGGTTTTGGTATACGATATAAATCTAGGTTTTGCTATGCTACATAAATCTAGGTTTTGGTGTGCGATATAAATCTAAGTTTTGGTATACGTTATAAATCCAGGTATTGGTAGATGTATAAATCTAGGTTTTGGTATAAGATATAAATCAAAGTTTTGGTATACTATATAAATCTAGGTTTTGGTATACGATATAAATCTAGGTTTTGGTATACGTTATAAATCTAGGTTTTGGTATGCGATATAAATCTAGGCGTTGATATACAATATAAATCTAGCTATTGGTATGTGATATAAATCTAAGTTTTGGTATACGATATCAATCTAGGCATTGGTATACTGTATAAATCTAGGTTTTGTCATACGAAATAAATCTAGACTTTGGTATACGATATAAATCAAAGTTTTGGTATACTATATATATCTAGGTTCTGGCATACGATATAAATCTAGGTTTTGATATACGTTATAAATCTAGGTTTTGGTATATGATATAAATCTAAGTTTTGGTATACGATATAAATCTAGGTTTTGGTATTTGATATAAATCTGGGTGTTGGTATACTGTGTAAATCTAGGTTTTCGTATGCCGTATAAATCGAGGTTTTAGTATATGGTATAAATCTAGGTTTTGATATACGATATAAATCTAGGTTTTGGTATACGGTTTAAATCTAGGTTTTGGTATTCGATATAAATCTAGGCTTTGGTATATGGTATATATATAGGTTTTGGTATACGATATAAATCTAGGTTTTGGAATATGATATAAATCTGGGTGTTGGTATACTGTGTAAATCTAGGTTTTCGTATGCCGTATAAATCTAGGTTTTGGTATGCGATATAAATCTAGGTTTTGGTATTCGATATAAATCTAACTATTGGTATACGGTATAAATCTAGGTTTTGGTACACGATATCAATCTAGGCATTGGTATACTGTATAAATCTAGGTTTTGGTATACTGTATAAATCTAGGTTTTGTCATACGAAATAAATCTAGACTTTGGTATACGATATAAATCAAAGTTTTGGTATACTGTATATATCTAGGTTCTGGCATACGATATAAATCTAGGTTTTGATATACGTTATAAATCTAGGTTTTGGTATGTGATATAAATCTAAGTTTTGGTATACGATATAAATCTAGGTTTTGGTATTTGATATAAATCTGGGTGTTGGTATACTGTGTAAATCTAGGTTTTCGTATGCCGTATAAATCTAGGTTTTAGTATATAGTATAAATCTAGGTTTTGATATACGATATAAATCTAGGTTTTGGTATACGGTTTAAATCTAGGTTTTGGTATTCGATATAAATCTAGGCTTTGGTATACGGTATATATATAGGTTTTGGTATACGATATAAATCTGGGTGTTGGTATACTGTGTAAATCTAGGTTTTCGTATGCCGTATAAATCTAGGTTTTAGTATATAGTATAAATCTAGGTTTTGATATACGATATAAATCTAGGTTTTGGTATACGGTTTAAATCTAGGTTTTGGTATTCGATATAAATCTAGGTTTTGGTATGCGATATAAACCTAGGTTTTGGTATTCGATATAAATCTAACGATTGGTATACGGTATAAATCTAGGTTTTGGTACACGATATCAATCTAGGCATTGGTATACTGTATAAATCTAGGTTTTGTCATACGAAATAAATCTAGACTTTGGTATACGATATAAATCAAAGTTTTGGTATACTATATATATCTAGGTTCTGGCATACGATATAAATCTAGGTTTTGATATACGTTATAAATCTAGGTTATGTTATATGATATAAATCTAAGTTTTGGTATACGATATAAATCTAGGTTTTGGTATTTGATATAAATCTGGGTGTTGGTATACTGTGTAAATATAGGTTTTCGTATGCCGTATTAATCGAAGTTTTAGTATATGGTATAAATCTAGGTTTTGATATACGATATAAATCTAGGTTTTGGTATACGGTTTAAATCTAGGTTTTGGTATTCGATATAAATCTAGGCTTTGGTATACGGTATATATATAGGTTTTGGTATACGATATAAATCTAGGTTTTGGAATATGATATACATCTGGGTGTTGGTATACTGTGTAAATCTAGGTTTTCGTATGCCGTATAAATCTAGGTTTTGGTATGCGTTATAAATCTAGGTTTTGGTATTCGATATAAAACTAACTATTGGTATACGGTATAAATCTAGGTTTTGGTATGCGATATAAATCTAGGTTTTGGTATTCGATATAAATCTAACTATTGGTATACGGTATAAATCTAGATTTTGGTACACGATATCAATCTAGGCATTGGTATACTGTATAAATCTAGGTTTTGGTATGCTGTATAAATCTAGGTTTTGTCATACGAAATAAATCTAGACTTTGGTATTCGATATAAATCAAAGTTGAGGTATACTATATATATCTAGATTCTGGCATACGATATAAATCTAGGTTTTGATATACGATATAAATCTAGGTTTTGGTATGTGATATAAATCTAAGTTTTGGTATACGATATAAATCTAGGTTTTGGTATTTGATATACATCTGGGTGTTGGTATACTGTGTAAATCTAGGTTTTCGTATGCCGTATAAATCGAGGTTTTAGTATATGGTATAAATCTAGGTTTTGGTATACGATATAAATCTAGGTTTTGCTATGCTACATAAATCTAGGTTTTGGGGTGCGATATAAATCTAAGTTTTGGTATACGTTATAAATTCAGGTATTGGTAAATTGTATAAATCTAGGTTTTGGTATACGATATAAATCTAGGTTTTGGTATACGTTATAAATCTAGGTTTTGGTATGCGATATAAATCTAGGCGTTGATATACAATATAAATCTAGCTATTGGTATGTGATATAAATCTAAGTTTTGGTATACGATATAAATCTAGGTTTTGGTATTTGATATAAATCTGGGTGTTGGTATACTGTGTAAATCTAGGTTTTCGTATGCCGTATAAATCGAGGTTTTAGTATATGGTATAAATCTAGGTTTTGATATACGATATAAATCTAGGTTTTGGTATACGGTTTAAATCTAGGTTTTGGTATTCGATATAAATCTAGGCTTTGGTATACGGTATATATATAGGCTTTGGTATACGATATAAATCTAGGTTTTGGAATATGATATAAATCTGGGTGTTGGTATACTGTGTAAATCTAGGTTTTCGTATGCCGTATAAATCTAGGTTTTGGTATGCGATATAAACCTAGGTTTTGGTATTCGATATAAATCTAACGATTGGTATACGGTATAAATCTAGGTTTTGGTACACGATATCAATCTAGGCATTGGTATACGATATAAATCTAGGTTTTGTCATACGAAATAAATCTAGACTTTGGTATACGATATAAATCAAAGTTTTGGTATACTATATATATCTAGGTTCTGGCATACGATATAAATCTAGGTTTTGATATACGTTATAAATCTAGGTTTTGGTATATGATATAAATCTAAGTTTTGGTATACGGTATAAATCTAGGTTTTGGTACACGATATCAATCTAGGCATTGGTATACGATATCAATCTAGGTTTTGTCATACGAAATAAATCTAGACTTTGGTATACGATATAAATCAAAGTTTTGGTATGCTATATAAATCTAGGTTTTGGTATACGATATAAATCTAGGTTTTGGTATACGTTATAAATCTAGGTTTTGGTATGCGATATAAATCTAGGCGTTGATATACAATATAAATCTAGCTATTGGTATGTGATATAAATCTAAGTTTTGGTATACGATATAAATCTAGGTTTTGGTATTCGATATAAATCTAACTATTGGTATACGGTATAAATCTAGGTTTTGGTACACGATATCAATCTAGGCATTGGTATACTGTATAAATCTAGGTTTTGGTATACTGTATAAATCTAGGTTTTGGCATACGAAATAAATCTAGACTTTGGTATACGATATAAATCAAAGTTTTGGTATACTATATATATCTAGGTTCTGGCATACGATATAAATCTAGGTTTTGATATACGTTATAAATCTAGGTTTTGGTATGTGATATAAATCTAAGTTTTGGTATACGATATAAATCTAGGTTTTGGTATTCGATATAAATCTAGGCTTTGGTATACGGTTTAAATCTAGGTTTTAGTATTCGATATAAATCTAGCTATTGGTATACGCTTTTAAATCAAGGTTTTGGTATACGATATAAATCTATGTTTTGGAAAACGATATAAATCTATGTTTTGGAAAACGATATAAATCTAGGTATTGGTATTCTGTATAAATCTAGGGGTTCGTATACGGTATAAATCTAGGTTGTGGTTTATGAGATAAATCTAGGTTTCGCTATGATACATAAATCTAGGTTTTGGTGTGCTATATAAATCTAGGTTTTGATATACGTTATGAATCTAGGTTTTGGTATGCGATATAAATCTAGGCGTTGATATACAATATAAATCTAGCTATTGGTATGTGATATAAATCTAAGTTTTGGTATACGATATAAATCTAGGTTTTGGTATTTGATATAAATCTGGGTGTTGGTATACTGTGTAAATCTAGGTTTTCGTATGCCGTATAAATCGAGGTTTTAGTATATGGTATAAATCTAGGTTTTGGTATACGATATAAATCTAGGTTTTGGTATTTGATATAAATCTGGGTGTTGGTATACTGTGTAAATCTAGGTTTTCGTATGCCGTATAAATCGAGGTTTTAGTATATGGTATAAATCTAGGTTTTGGTATACGATATAAATCTAGGTTTTGCTATGCTACATAAATCTAGGTTTTGGTGTGCGATATAAATCTAAGTTTTGGTATACGTTATAAATCCAGGTATTGGTAGATGTATAAATCTAGGTTTTGGTATAAGATATAAATCAAAGTTTTGGTATACTATATAAATCTAGGTTTTGGTATACGATATAAATCTAGGTTTTGGTATACGTTATAAATCTAGGTTTTGGTATGCGATATAAATCTAGGCGTTGATATACAATATAAATCTAGCTATTGGTATGTGATATAAATCTAAGTTTTGGTATACGATATCAATCTAGGCATTGGTATACTGTATAAATCTAGGTTTTGTCATACGAAATAAATCTAGACTTTGGTATACGATATAAATCAAAGTTTTGGTATACTATATATATCTAGGTTCTGGCATACGATATAAATCTAGGTTTTGATATACGTTATAAATCTAGGTTTTGGTATATGATATAAATCTAAGTTTTGGTATACGGTATAAATCTAGGTTTTGGTACACGATATCAATCTAGGCATTGGTATACGATATCAATCTAGGTTTTGTCATACGAAATAAATCTAGACTTTGGTATACGATATAAATCAAAGTTTTGGTATGCTATATAAATCTAGGTTTTGGTATACGATATAAATCTAGGTTTTGGTATACGTTATAAATCTAGGTTTTGGTATGCGATATAAATCTAGGCGTTGATATACAATATAAATCTAGCTATTGGTATGTGATATAAATCTAAGTTTTGGTATACGATATAAATCTAGGTTTTGGTATTCGATATAAATCTAACTATTGGTATACGGTATAAATCTAGGTTTTGGTACACGATATCAATCTAGGCATTGGTATACTGTATAAATCTAGGTTTTGGTATACTGTATAAATCTAGGTTTTGGCATACGAAATAAATCTAGACTTTGGTATACGATATAAATCAAAGTTTTGGTATACTATATATATCTAGGTTCTGGCATACGATATAAATCTAGGTTTTGATATACGTTATAAATCTAGGTTTTGGTATGTGATATAAATCTAAGTTTTGGTATACGATATAAATCTAGGTTTTGGTATTCGATATAAATCTAGGCTTTGGTATACGGTTTAAATCTAGGTTTTAGTATTCGATATAAATCTAGCTATTGGTATACGCTTTTAAATCAAGGTTTTGGTATACGATATAAATCTATGTTTTGGAAAACGATATAAATCTATGTTTTGGAAAACGATATAAATCTAGGTATTGGTATTCTGTATAAATCTAGGGGTTCGTATACGGTATAAATCTAGGTTGTGGTTTATGAGATAAATCTAGGTTTCGCTATGATACATAAATCTAGGTTTTGGTGTGCTATATAAATCTAGGTTTTGATATACGTTATGAATCTAGGTTTTGGTATGCGATATAAATCTAGGCGTTGATATACAATATAAATCTAGCTATTGGTATGTGATATAAATCTAGGTTTTGGTATACGATATAAATCTAGGTTTTGGTATTTGATATAAATCTGGGTGTTGGTATACTGTGTAAATCTAGGTTTTCGTATGCCGTATAAATCGAGGTTTTAGTATATGGTATAAATCTAGGTTTTGGTATACGATATAAATCTAGGTTTTGGTATTTGATATAAATCTGGGTGTTGGTATACTGTGTAAATCTAGGTTTTCGTATGCCGTATAAATCGAGGTTTTAGTATATGGTATAAATCTAGGTTTTGGTATACGATATAAATCTAGGTTTTGCTATGCTACATAAATCTAGGTTTTGGTGTGCGATATAAATCTAAGTTTTGGTATACGTTATAAATCCAGGTATTGGTAGATGTATAAATCTAGGTTTTGGTATAAGATATAAATCAAAGTTTTGGTATACTATATAAATCTAGGTTTTGGTATACGATATAAATCTAGGTTTTGGTATACGTTATAAATCTAGGTTTTGGTATGCGATATAAATCTAGGCGTTGATATACAATATAAATCTAGCTATTGGTATGTGATATAAATCTAAGTTTTGGTATACGATATCAATCTAGGCATTGGTATACTGTATAAATCTAGGTTTTGTCATACGAAATAAATCTAGACTTTGGTATACGATATAAATCAAAGTTTTGGTATACTATATATATCTAGGTTCTGGCATACGATATAAATCTAGGTTTTGATATACGTTATAAATCTAGGTTTTGGTATATGATATAAATCTAAGTTTTGGTATACGATATAAATCTAGGTTTTGGTATTTGATATAAATCTGGGTGTTGGTATACTGTGTAAATCTAGGTTTTCGTATGCCGTATAAATCGAGGTTTTAGTATATGGTATAAATCTAGGTTTTGATATACGATATAAATCTAGGTTTTGGTATACGGTTTAAATCTAGGTTTTGGTATTCGATATAAATCTAGGCTTTGGTATATGGTATATATATAGGTTTTGGTATACGATATAAATCTAGGTTTTGGAATATGATATAAATCTGGGTGTTGGTATACTGTGTAAATCTAGGTTTTCGTATGCCGTATAAATCTAGGTTTTGGTATGCGATAAAAATCTAGGTTTTGGTATTCGATATAAATCTAACTATTGGTATACGGTATAAATCTAGGTTTTGGTACACGATATCAATCTAGGCATTGGTATACTGTATAAATCTAGGTTTTGTCATACGAAATAAATCTAGACTTTGGTATACGATATAAATCAAAGTTTTGGTATACTATATATATCTAGGTTCTGGCATACGATATAAATCTAGGTTTTGATATACGTTATCAATCTAGGTTTTGGTATATGATATAAATCTAAGTTTTGGTATACGATATAAATCTAGGTTTTGGTATTTGATATAAATCTGGGTGTTGGTATACTGTGTAAATATAGGTTTTCGTATGCCGTATAAATCGAGGTTTTAGTATATGGTATAAATCTAGGTTTTGATATACGATATAAATCTAGGTTTTGGTATACGGTTTAAATCTAGGTTTTGGTATTCGATATAAATCTAGGCTTTGGTATACGGTATATATATAGGTTTTGGTATACGATATAAATCTAGGTTTTGGAATATGATATAAATCTGGGTGTTGGTATACTGTGTAAATCTAGGTTTTCGTATGCCGTATAAATCTAGGTTTTGGTATGCGTTATAAATCTAGGTTTTGGTATTCGATATAAATCTAACTATTGGTATACGGTATAAATCTAGGTTTTGGTATGCGATATAAATCTAGGTTTTGGTATTCGATATAAATCTAACTATTGGTATACGGTATAAATCTAGGTTTTGGTACACGATATCAATCTAGGCATTGGTATACTGTATAAATCTAGGTTTTGGTATGCTGTATAAATCTAGGTTTTGTCATACGAAATAAATCTAGACTTTGGTATTCGATATAAATCAAAGTTGAGGTAAACTATATATATCTAGATTCTGGCATACGATATAAATCTAGGTTTTGATATACGATATAAATCTAGGTTTTGGTATGTGATATAAATCTAAGTTTTGGTATACGATATAAATCTAGGTTTTGGTATTTGATATAAATCTGGGTGTTGGTATACTGTGTAAATCTAGGTTTTCGTATGCCGTATAAATCGAGGTTTTAGTATATGGTATAAATCTAGGTTTAGGTATACGATATAAATCTAGGTTTTGCTATGCTACATAAATCTAGGTTTTGGTGTGCGATATAAATCTAAGTTTTGGTATACGTTATAAATTCAGGTATTGGTAAATTGTATAAATCTAGGTTTTGGTATACGATATAAATCTAGGTTTTGGTATACGTTATAAATCTAGGTTTTGGTATGCGATATAAATCTAGGCGTTGATATACAATATAAATCTAGCTATTGGTATGTGATATAAATCTAAGTTTTGGTATACGATATAAATCTAGGTTTTGGTATTTGATATAAATCTGGGTGTTGGTATACTGTGTAAATCTAGGTTTTCGTATGCCGTATAAATCGAGGTTTTAGTATATGGTATAAATCTAGGTTTTGATATACGATATAAATCTAGGTTTTGGTATACGGTTTAAATCTAGGTTTTGGTATTCGATATAAATCTAGGCTTTGGTATACGGTATATATATAGGCTTTGGTATACGATATAAATCTAGGTTTTGGAATATGATATAAATCTGGGTGTTGGTATACTGTGTAAATCTAGGTTTTCGTATGCCGTATAAATCTAGGTTTTGGTATGCGATATAAACCTAGGTTTTGGTATTCGATATAAATCTAACGATTGGTATACGGTATAAATCTAGGTTTTGGTACACGATATCAATCTAGGCATTGGTATACGATATAAATCTAGGTTTTGTCATACGAAATAAATCTAGACTTTGGTATACGATATAAATCAAAGTTTTGGTATACTATATATATCTAGGTTCTGGCATACGATATAAATCTAGGTTTTGATATACGTTATAAATCTAGGTTTTGGTATATGATATAAATCTAAGTTTTGGTATACGATATAAATCTAGGTTTTGGTATTTGATATAAATCTGGGTGTTGGTATACTGTGTAAATATAGGTTTTCGTATGCCGTATAAATCGAGGTTTTAGTATATGGTATAAATCTAGGTTTTGATATACGATATAAATCTAGGTTTTGGTATACGGTTTAAATCTAGGTTTTGGTATTCGATATAAATCTAGGCTTTGGTATACGGTATATACATAGGTTTTGGTATACGATATAAATCTAGGTTTTGGAATATGATATAAATTTGGGTGTTGGTATACTGTGTAAATCTAGGTTTTCGTATGCCGTATAAATCTAGGTTTTGGTATGCGATATAAATCTAGGTTTTGGTATTCGATATAAATCTAACTATTGGTATACGGTATAAATCTAGGTTTTGGTACACGATATCAATCTAGGCATTGGTATACTGTATAAATCTAGGTTTTGGTATACTGTATCAATCTAGGTTTTGTCATACGAAATAAATCTAGACTTTGGTATACGATATAAATCAAAGTTTTGGTATACTGTATATATCTAGGTTCTGGCATACGATATAAATCTAAGTTTTGGTATACGATATAAATCTAGGTTTTGGTATTTGATATAAATCTGGGTGTTGGTATACTGTGTAAATCTAGGTTTTCGTATGCCGTATAAATCGAGGTTTTAGTATATGGTATAAATCTAGGTTTTGATATACGATATAAATCTAGGTTTTGGTATACGGTTTAAATCTAGGTTTTGGTATTCGATATAAATCTAGGCTTTGGTATACGGTATATACATAGGTTTTGGTATACGATATAAATCTAGGTTTTGGAATATGATATAAATTTGGGTGTTGGTATACTGTGTAAATCTAGGTTTTCGTATGCCGTATAAATCTAGGTTTTGGTATGCGATATAAATCTAGGTTTTGGTATTCGATATAAATCTAACTATTGGTATACGGTATAAATCTAGGTTTTGGTACACGATATCAATCTAGGCATTGGTATACTGTATAAGTCTAGGTTTTGTCATACGAAATAAATATAGACGTTGGTATACGATATAAATCAAAGTTTTGGTATACTATATATATATAGGTTCTGGCATACGATATAAATCTAGGTTTTGATATACGTTATAAATCTAGGTTTTGGTATTCGATATAAATCTAACTATTGGTATACGGTATAAATCTAGGTTTTGGTACACGATATCAATCTAGGCATTGGTATACTGTATAAATCTAGGTTTTGGTATACTGTATCAATCTAGGTTTTGTCATACGAAATAAATCTAGACTTTGGTATACGATATAAATCAAAGTTTTGGTATACTGTATATATCTAGGTTCTGGCATACGATATAAATCTAAGTTTTGATATACGTTATAAATCTAGGTTTTGGTATGTGATATAAACTAGGTTTTGGTATACGTTATAAATCTAGGTTTTGGTATGCGATATAAATCTAGGCGTTGATATACAATATAAATCTAGCTATTGGTATGTTATATAAATCTAAGTTTTGGTATACGATATAAATCTAGGTTTTGGTATTTGATATAAATCTGGGTGTTGGTATACTGTGTAAATCTAGGTTTTTGTATGCCGTATAAATCGAGGTTTTAGTATATGGTATAAATCTAGGTTTTGATATACGATATAAATCTAGGTTTTGGTATAAGGTTTAAATCTAGGTTTTGGTATTCGATATAAATCTAGGCTTTGGTATATGGTATATATATAGGTTTTGGTATACGATATAAATCTAGGTTTTGGAATATGATATAAATCTGGGTGTTGGTTTACGGTATAAATCTAGGTTTTGGTATGCGATATAAATCTAGGTTTTGGTATTCGATATAAATCTAACTATTGGTATACGGTATAAATCTAGGTTTTGGTACACGATATCAATCTAGGCATTGGTATACTGAATAAATCTAGGTTTTGGTATACTGTATAAATCTAGGTTTTGGCATACGAAATAAATCTAGACTTTGGTATTTGATATAAATCAAAGTTTTGGTATACTATATATATCTAGGTTCTGGCATACGATATAAATCTAGGTTTTGATATACGTTATAAATCTAGGTTTTGGTATGTGATATAAATCTAAGTTTTGGTATACGATATAAATCTAGGTTTTGGTATTTGATATAAATCTGGGTGTTGGTATACTGTGTAAATCTAGGTTTTCGTATGCCGTATAAATCGAGGTTTTAGTATATGGTATAAATCTAGGTTTTGATATACGATATAAATCTAGGTTTTGGTATACGGTTTAAATCTAGGTTTTGGTATTCGATATAAATCTAGGCTTTGGTATACGGTATATACATAGGTTTTGGTATACGATATAAATCTAGGTTTTGGAATATGATATAAATTTGGGTGTTGGTATACTGTGTAAATCTAGGTTTTCGTATGCCGTATAAATCTAGGTTTTGGTATGCGATATAAATCTAGGTTTTGGTATTCGATATAAATCTAACTATTGGTATACGGTATAAATTTAGGTTTTGGTACACGATATCAATCTAGGCATTGGTATACTGTATAAATCTAGGTTTTGTCATACGAAATAAATCTAGACGTTGGTATACGATATAAATCAAAGTTTTGGTATACTATATATATCTAGGTTCTGGCATACGATATAAATCTAGGTTTTGATATACGTTATAAATCTAGGTTTTGGTATTCGATATAAATATAACTATTGGTATACGGTATAAATCTAGGTTTTGGTACACGATATCAATCTAGGCATTGGTATACTGTATAAATCTAGGTTTTGGTATACTGTATCAATCTAGGTTTTGTCATACGAAATAAATCTAGACTTTGGTATACGATATAAATCAAAGTTTTGGTATACTGTATATATCTAGGTTCTTGCATACGATATAAATCTAAGTTTTGGTATACGATATAAATCTAGGTTTTGGTATTTGATATAAATCTGGGTGTTGGTATACTGTGTAAATCTAGGTTTTCGTATGCCGTATAAATCGAGGTTTTAGTATATGGTATAAATCTAGGTTTTGATATACGATATAAATCTAGGTTTTGGTATACGGTTTAAATCTAGGTTTTGGTATTCGATATAAATCTAGGCTTTGGTATACGGTATATACATAGGTTTTGGTATACGATATAAATCTAGGTTTTGGAATATGATATAAATTTGGGTGTTGGTATACTGTGTAAATCTAGGTTTTCGTATGCCGTATAAATCTAGGTTTTGGTATGCGATATAAATCTAGGTTTTGGTATTCGATATAAATCTAACTATTGGTATACGGTATAAATCTAGGTTTTGGTACACGATATCAATCTAGGCATTGGTATACTGTATAAGTCTAGGTTTTGTCATACGAAATAAATCTAGACGTTGGTATACGATATAAATCAAAGTTTTGGTATACTATATATATATAGGTTCTGGCATACGATATAAATCTAGGTTTTGATATACGTTATAAATCTAGGTTTTGGTATTCGATATAAATCTAACTATTGGTATACGGTATAAATCTAGGTTTTGGTACACGATATCAATCTAGGCATTGGTATACTGTATAAATCTAGGTTTTGGTATACTGTATCAATCTAGGTTTTGTCATACGAAATAAATCTAGACTTTGGTATACGATATAAATCAAAGTTTTGGTATACTGTATATATCTAGGTTCTGGCATACGATATAAATCTAAGTTTTGATATACGTTATAAATCTAGGTTTTGGTATGTGATATAAACTAGGTTTTGGTATACGTTATAAATCTAGGTTTTGGTATGCGATATAAATCTAGGCGTTGATATACAATATAAATCTAGCTATTGGTATGTTATATAAATCTAAGTTTTGGTATACGATATAAATCTAGGTTTTGGTATTTGATATAAATCTGGGTGTTGGTATACTGTGTAAATCTAGGTTTTTGTATGCCGTATAAATCGAGGTTTTAGTATATGGTATAAATCTAGGTTTTGATATACGATATAAATCTAGGTTTTGGTATAAGGTTTAAATCTAGGTTTTGGTATTCGATATAAATCTAGGCTTTGGTATATGGTATATATATAGGTTTTGGTATACGATATAAATCTAGGTTTTGGAATATGATATAAATCTGGGTGTTGGTTTACGGTATAAATCTAGGTTTTGGTATGCGATATAAATCTAGGTTTTGGTATTCGATATAAATCTAACTATTGGTATACGGTATAAATCTAGGTTTTGGTACACGATATCAATCTAGGCATTGGTATACTGTATAAATCTAGGTTTTGGTATACTGTATAAATCTAGGTTTTGGCATACGAAATAAATCTAGACTTTGGTATTTGATATAAATCAAAGTTTTGGTATACTATATATATCTAGGTTCTGGCATACGATATAAATCTAGGTTTTGATATACGTTATAAATCTAGGTTTTGGTATGTGATATAAATCTAAGTTTTGGTATACGATATAAATCTAGGTTTTGGTATTTGATATAAATCTGGGTGTTGGTATACTGTGTAAATCTAGGTTTTCGTATGCCGTATAAATCGAGGTTTTAGTATATGGTATAAATCTAGGTTTTGATATACGATATAAATCTAGGTTTTGGTATAAGGTTTAAATCTAGGTTTTGGTATTCGATATAAATCTAGGCTTTGGTATATGGTATATATATAGGTTTTGGTATACGATATAAATCTAGGTTTTGGAATATGATATAAATCTGGGTGTTGGTTTACGGTATAAATCTAGGTTTTGGTATGCGATATAAATCTAGGTTTTGGTATTCGATATAAATCTAACTATTGGTATACGGTATAAATCTAGGTTTTGGTACACGATATCAATCTAGGCATTGGTATACTGTATAAATCTAGGTTTTGGTATACTGTATAAATCTAGGTTTTGGCATACGAAATAAATCTAGACTTTGGTATTTGATATAAATCAAAGTTTTGGTATACTATATATATCTAGGTTCTGGCATACGATATAAATCTAGGTTTTGATATACGTTATAAATCTAGGTTTTGGTATGTGATATAAACTAGGTTTTGGTATACGTTATAAATCTAGGTTTTGGTATGCGATATAAATCTAGGCGTTGATATACAATATAAATCTAGCTATTGGTATGTTATATAAATCTAAGTTTTGGTATACGATATAAATCTAGGTTTTGGTATTTGATATAAATCTGGGTGTTGGTATACTGTGTAAATCTAGGTTTTTGTATGCCGTATAAATCGAGGTTTTAGTATATGGTATAAATCTAGGTTTTGATATACGATATAAATCTAGGTTTTGGTATAAGGTTTAAATCTAGGTTTTGGTATTCGATATAAATCTAGGCTTTGGTATATGGTATATATATAGGTTTTGGTATACGATATAAATCTAGGTTTTGGAATATGATATAAATCTGGGTGTTGGTTTACGGTATAAATCTAGGTTTTGGTATGCGATATAAATCTAGGTTTTGGTATTCGATATAAATCTAACTATTGGTATACGGTATAAATCTAGGTTTTGGTACACGATATCAATCTAGGCATTGGTATACTGTATAAATCTAGGTTTTGGTATACTGTATAAATCTAGGTTTTGGCATACGAAATAAATCTAGACTTTGGTATTTGATATAAATCAAAGTTTTGGTATACTATATATATCTAGGTTCTGGCATACGATATAAATCTAGGTTTTGATATACGTTATAAATCTAGGTTTTGGTATGTGATATAAATCTAAGTTTTGGTATACGATATAAATCTAGGTTTTGGTATTTGATATAAATCTGGGTGTTGGTATACTGTGTAAATCTAGGTTTTCGTATGCCGTATAAATCGAGGTTTTAGTATATGGTATAAATCTAGGTTTTGATATACGATATAAATCTAGGTTTTGGTATAAGGTTTAAATCTAGGTTTTGGTATTCGATATAAATCTAGGCTTTGGTATATGGTATATATATAGGTTTTGGTATACGATATAAATCTAGGTTTTGGAATATGATATAAATCTGGGTGTTGGTTTACGGTATAAATCTAGGTTTTGGTATGCGATATAAATCTAGGTTTTGGTATTCGATATAAATCTAACTATTGGTATACGGTATAAATCTAGGTTTTGGTACACGATATCAATCTAGGCATTGGTATACTGTATAAATCTAGGTTTTGGTATACTGTATAAATCTAGGTTTTGGCATACGAAATAAATCTAGACTTTGGTATTTGATATAAATCAAAGTTTTGGTATACTATATATATCTAGGTTCTGGCATACGATATAAATCTAGGTTTTGATATACGTTATAAATCTAGGTTTTGGTATTCGATATAAATCTAACTATTGGTATACGGTATAAATCTAGGTTTTGGTACACGATATCAATCTAGGCATTGGTATACTGTATAAATCTAGGTTTTGGTATACTGTATCAATCTAGGTTTTGTCATACGAAATAAATCTAGACTTTGGTATACGATATAAATCAAAGTTTTGGTATACTGTATATATCTAGGTTCTGGCATACGATATAAATCTAAGTTTTGATATACGTTATAAATCTAGGTTTTGGTATGTGATATAAACTAGGTTTTGGTATACGTTATAAATCTAGGTTTTGGTATGCGATATAAATCTAGGCGTTGATATACAATATAAATCTAGCTATTGGTATGTTATATAAATCTAAGTTTTGGTATACGATATAAATCTAGGTTTTGGTATTTGATATAAATCTGGGTGTTGGTATACTGTGTAAATCTAGGTTTTTGTATGCCGTATAAATCGAGGTTTTAGTATATGGTATAAATCTAGGTTTTGATATACGATATAAATCTAGGTTTTGGTATAAGGTTTAAATCTAGGTTTTGGTATTCGATATAAATCTAGGCTTTGGTATATGGTATATATATAGGTTTTGGTATACGATATAAATCTAGGTTTTGGAATATGATATAAATCTGGGTGTTGGTTTACGGTATAAATCTAGGTTTTGGTATGCGATATAAATCTAGGTTTTGGTATTCGATATAAATCTAACTATTGGTATACGGTATAAATCTAGGTTTTGGTACACGATATCAATCTAGGCATTGGTATACTGTATAAATCTAGGTTTTGGTATACTGTATAAATCTAGGTTTTGGCATACGAAATAAATCTAGACTTTGGTATTTGATATAAATCAAAGTTTTGGTATACTATATATATCTAGGTTCTGGCATACGATATAAATCTAGGTTTTGATATACGTTATAAATCTAGGTTTTGGTATGTGATATAAATCTAAGTTTTGGTATACGATATAAATCTAGGTTTTGGTATTTGATATAAATCTGGGTGTTGGTATACTGTGTAAATCTAGGTTTTCGTATGCCGTATAAATCGAGGTTTTAGTATATGGTATAAATCTAGGTTTTGATATACGATATAAATCTAGGTTTTGGTATAAGGTTTAAATCTAGGTTTTGGTATTCGATATAAATCTAGGCTTTGGTATATGGTATATATATAGGTTTTGGTATACGATATAAATCTAGGTTTTGGAATATGATATAAATCTGGGTGTTGGTTTACGGTATAAATCTAGGTTTTGGTATGCGATATAAATCTAGGTTTTGGTATTCGATATAAATCTAACTATTGGTATACGGTATAAATCTAGGTTTTGGTACACGATATCAATCTAGGCATTGGTATACTGTATAAATCTAGGTTTTGGTATACTGTATAAATCTAGGTTTTGGCATACGAAATAAATCTAGACTTTGGTATTTGATATAAATCAAAGTTTTGGTATACTATATATATCTAGGTTCTGGCATACGATATAAATCTAGGTTTTGATATACGTTATAAATCTAGGTTTTGGTATGTGATATAAACTAGGTTTTGGTATACGTTATAAATCTAGGTTTTGGTATGCGATATAAATCTAGGCGTTGATATACAATATAAATCTAGCTATTGGTATGTTATATAAATCTAAGTTTTGGTATACGATATAAATCTAGGTTTTGGTATTTGATATAAATCTGGGTGTTGGTATACTGTGTAAATCTAGGTTTTTGTATGCCGTATAAATCGAGGTTTTAGTATATGGTATAAATCTAGGTTTTGATATACGATATAAATCTAGGTTTTGGTATAAGGTTTAAATCTAGGTTTTGGTATTCGATATAAATCTAGGCTTTGGTATATGGTATATATATAGGTTTTGGTATACGATATAAATCTAGGTTTTGGAATATGATATAAATCTGGGTGTTGGTTTACGGTATAAATCTAGGTTTTGGTATGCGATATAAATCTAGGTTTTGGTATTCGATATAAATCTAACTATTGGTATACGGTATAAATCTAGGTTTTGGTACACGATATCAATCTAGGCATTGGTATACTGTATAAATCTAGGTTTTGGTATACTGTATAAATCTAGGTTTTGGCATACGAAATAAATCTAGACTTTGGTATTTGATATAAATCAAAGTTTTGGTATACTATATATATCTAGGTTCTGGCATACGATATAAATCTAGGTTTTGATATACGTTATAAATCTAGGTTTTGGTATGTGATATAAATCTAAGTTTTGGTATACGATATAAATCTAGGTTTTGGTATTTGATATAAATCTGGGTGTTGGTATACTGTGTAAATCTAGGTTTTCGTATGCCGTATAAATCGAGGTTTTAGTATATGGTATAAATCTAGGTTTTGATATACGATATAAATCTAGGTTTTGGTATAAGGTTTAAATCTAGGTTTTGGTATTCGATATAAATCTAGGCTTTGGTATATGGTATATATATAGGTTTTGGTATACGATATAAATCTAGGTTTTGGAATATGATATAAATCTGGGTGTTGGTTTACGGTATAAATCTAGGTTTTGGTATGCGATATAAATCTAGGTTTTGGTATTCGATATAAATCTAACTATTGGTATACGGTATAAATCTAGGTTTTGGTACACGATATCAATCTAGGCATTGGTATACTGTATAAATCTAGGTTTTGGTATACTGTATAAATCTAGGTTTTGGCATACGAAATAAATCTAGACTTTGGTATTTGATATAAATCAAAGTTTTGGTATACTATATATATCTAGGTTCTGGCATACGATATAAATCTAGGTTTTGATATACGTTATAAATCTAGGTTTTGGTATGTGATATAAACTAGGTTTTGGTATACGTTATAAATCTAGGTTTTGGTATGCGATATAAATCTAGGCGTTGATATACAATATAAATCTAGCTATTGGTATGTTATATAAATCTAAGTTTTGGTATACGATATAAATCTAGGTTTTGGTATTTGATATAAATCTGGGTGTTGGTATACTGTGTAAATCTAGGTTTTTGTATGCCGTATAAATCGAGGTTTTAGTATATGGTATAAATCTAGGTTTTGATATACGATATAAATCTAGGTTTTGGTATAAGGTTTAAATCTAGGTTTTGGTATTCGATATAAATCTAGGCTTTGGTATATGGTATATATATAGGTTTTGGTATACGATATAAATCTAGGTTTTGGAATATGATATAAATCTGGGTGTTGGTTTACGGTATAAATCTAGGTTTTGGTATGCGATATAAATCTAGGTTTTGGTATTCGATATAAATCAAAGTTTTGGTATACTATATATATCTAGGTTCTGGCATACGATATAAATCTAGGTTTTGATATACGTTATAAATCTAGGTTTTGGTATATGATATAAATCTAAGTTTTGGTATACGATATAAATCTAGGTTTTGGTATTTGATATAAATCTGGGTGTTGGTATACTGTGTAAATATAGGTTTTCGTATGCCGTATAAATCGAGGTTTTAGTATATGGTATAAATCTAGGTTTTGATATACGATATAAATCTAGGTTTTGGTATACGGTTTAAATCTAGGTTTTGGTATTCGATATAAATCTAGGCTTTGGTATACGGTATATACATAGGTTTTGGTATACGATATAAATCTAGGTTTTGGAATATGATATAAATTTGGGTGTTGGTATACTGTGTAAATCTAGGTTTTCGTATGCCGTATAAATCTAGGTTTTGGTATGCGATATAAATCTAGGTTTTGGTATTCGATATAAATCTAACTATTGGTATACGGTATAAATCTAGGTTTTGGTACACGATATCAATCTAGGCATTGGTATACTGTATAAATCTAGGTTTTGGTATACTGTATCAATCTAGGTTTTGTCATACGAAATAAATCTAGACTTTGGTATACGATATAAATCAAAGTTTTGGTATACTGTATATATCTAGGTTCTGGCATACGATATAAATCTAAGTTTTGGTATACGATATAAATCTAGGTTTTGGTATTTGATATAAATCTGGGTGTTGGTATACTGTGTAAATCTAGGTTTTCGTATGCCGTATAAATCGAGGTTTTAGTATATGGTATAAATCTAGGTTTTGATATACGATATAAATCTAGGTTTTGGTATACGGTTTAAATCTAGGTTTTGGTATTCGATATAAATCTAGGCTTTGGTATACGGTATATACATAGGTTTTGGTATACGATATAAATCTAGGTTTTGGAATATGATATAAATTTGGGTGTTGGTATACTGTGTAAATCTAGGTTTTCGTATGCCGTATAAATCTAGGTTTTGGTATGCGATATAAATCTAGGTTTTGGTATTCGATATAAATCTAACTATTGGTATACGGTATAAATCTAGGTTTTGGTACACGATATCAATCTAGGCATTGGTATACTGTATAAGTCTAGGTTTTGTCATACGAAATAAATATAGACGTTGGTATACGATATAAATCAAAGTTTTGGTATACTATATATATATAGGTTCTGGCATACGATATAAATCTAGGTTTTGATATACGTTATAAATCTAGGTTTTGGTATTCGATATAAATCTAACTATTGGTATACGGTATAAATCTAGGTTTTGGTACACGATATCAATCTAGGCATTGGTATACTGTATAAATCTAGGTTTTGGTATACTGTATCAATCTAGGTTTTGTCATACGAAATAAATCTAGACTTTGGTATACGATATAAATCAAAGTTTTGGTATACTGTATATATCTAGGTTCTGGCATACGATATAAATCTAAGTTTTGATATACGTTATAAATCTAGGTTTTGGTATGTGATATAAACTAGGTTTTGGTATACGTTATAAATCTAGGTTTTGGTATGCGATATAAATCTAGGCGTTGATATACAATATAAATCTAGCTATTGGTATGTTATATAAATCTAAGTTTTGGTATACGATATAAATCTAGGTTTTGGTATTTGATATAAATCTGGGTGTTGGTATACTGTGTAAATCTAGGTTTTTGTATGCCGTATAAATCGAGGTTTTAGTATATGGTATAAATCTAGGTTTTGATATACGATATAAATCTAGGTTTTGGTATAAGGTTTAAATCTAGGTTTTGGTATTCGATATAAATCTAGGCTTTGGTATATGGTATATATATAGGTTTTGGTATACGATATAAATCTAGGTTTTGGAATATGATATAAATCTGGGTGTTGGTTTACGGTATAAATCTAGGTTTTGGTATGCGATATAAATCTAGGTTTTGGTATTCGATATAAATCTAACTATTGGTATACGGTATAAATCTAGGTTTTGGTACACGATATCAATCTAGGCATTGGTATACTGAATAAATCTAGGTTTTGGTATACTGTATAAATCTAGGTTTTGGCATACGAAATAAATCTAGACTTTGGTATTTGATATAAATCAAAGTTTTGGTATACTATATATATCTAGGTTCTGGCATACGATATAAATCTAGGTTTTGATATACGTTATAAATCTAGGTTTTGGTATGTGATATAAATCTAAGTTTTGGTATACGATATAAATCTAGGTTTTGGTATTTGATATAAATCTGGGTGTTGGTATACTGTGTAAATCTAGGTTTTCGTATGCCGTATAAATCGAGGTTTTAGTATATGGTATAAATCTAGGTTTTGATATACGATATAAATCTAGGTTTTGGTATACGGTTTAAATCTAGGTTTTGGTATTCGATATAAATCTAGGCTTTGGTATACGGTATATACATAGGTTTTGGTATACGATATAAATCTAGGTTTTGGAATATGATATAAATTTGGGTGTTGGTATACTGTGTAAATCTAGGTTTTCGTATGCCGTATAAATCTAGGTTTTGGTATGCGATATAAATCTAGGTTTTGGTATTCGATATAAATCTAACTATTGGTATACGGTATAAATTTAGGTTTTGGTACACGATATCAATCTAGGCATTGGTATACTGTATAAATCTAGGTTTTGTCATACGAAATAAATCTAGACGTTGGTATACGATATAAATCAAAGTTTTGGTATACTATATATATCTAGGTTCTGGCATACGATATAAATCTAGGTTTTGATATACGTTATAAATCTAGGTTTTGGTATTCGATATAAATATAACTATTGGTATACGGTATAAATCTAGGTTTTGGTACACGATATCAATCTAGGCATTGGTATACTGTATAAATCTAGGTTTTGGTATACTGTATCAATCTAGGTTTTGTCATACGAAATAAATCTAGACTTTGGTATACGATATAAATCAAAGTTTTGGTATACTGTATATATCTAGGTTCTTGCATACGATATAAATCTAAGTTTTGGTATACGATATAAATCTAGGTTTTGGTATTTGATATAAATCTGGGTGTTGGTATACTGTGTAAATCTAGGTTTTCGTATGCCGTATAAATCGAGGTTTTAGTATATGGTATAAATCTAGGTTTTGATATACGATATAAATCTAGGTTTTGGTATACGGTTTAAATCTAGGTTTTGGTATTCGATATAAATCTAGGCTTTGGTATACGGTATATACATAGGTTTTGGTATACGATATAAATCTAGGTTTTGGAATATGATATAAATTTGGGTGTTGGTATACTGTGTAAATCTAGGTTTTCGTATGCCGTATAAATCTAGGTTTTGGTATGCGATATAAATCTAGGTTTTGGTATTCGATATAAATCTAACTATTGGTATACGGTATAAATCTAGGTTTTGGTACACGATATCAATCTAGGCATTGGTATACTGTATAAGTCTAGGTTTTGTCATACGAAATAAATCTAGACGTTGGTATACGATATAAATCAAAGTTTTGGTATACTATATATATATAGGTTCTGGCATACGATATAAATCTAGGTTTTGATATACGTTATAAATCTAGGTTTTGGTATTCGATATAAATCTAACTATTGGTATACGGTATAAATCTAGGTTTTGGTACACGATATCAATCTAGGCATTGGTATACTGTATAAATCTAGGTTTTGGTATACTGTATCAATCTAGGTTTTGTCATACGAAATAAATCTAGACTTTGGTATACGATATAAATCAAAGTTTTGGTATACTGTATATATCTAGGTTCTGGCATACGATATAAATCTAAGTTTTGATATACGTTATAAATCTAGGTTTTGGTATGTGATATAAACTAGGTTTTGGTATACGTTATAAATCTAGGTTTTGGTATGCGATATAAATCTAGGCGTTGATATACAATATAAATCTAGCTATTGGTATGTTATATAAATCTAAGTTTTGGTATACGATATAAATCTAGGTTTTGGTATTTGATATAAATCTGGGTGTTGGTATACTGTGTAAATCTAGGTTTTTGTATGCCGTATAAATCGAGGTTTTAGTATATGGTATAAATCTAGGTTTTGATATACGATATAAATCTAGGTTTTGGTATAAGGTTTAAATCTAGGTTTTGGTATTCGATATAAATCTAGGCTTTGGTATATGGTATATATATAGGTTTTGGTATACGATATAAATCTAGGTTTTGGAATATGATATAAATCTGGGTGTTGGTTTACGGTATAAATCTAGGTTTTGGTATGCGATATAAATCTAGGTTTTGGTATTCGATATAAATCTAACTATTGGTATACGGTATAAATCTAGGTTTTGGTACACGATATCAATCTAGGCATTGGTATACTGTATAAATCTAGGTTTTGGTATACTGTATAAATCTAGGTTTTGGCATACGAAATAAATCTAGACTTTGGTATTTGATATAAATCAAAGTTTTGGTATACTATATATATCTAGGTTCTGGCATACGATATAAATCTAGGTTTTGATATACGTTATAAATCTAGGTTTTGGTATGTGATATAAATCTAAGTTTTGGTATACGATATAAATCTAGGTTTTGGTATTTGATATAAATCTGGGTGTTGGTATACTGTGTAAATCTAGGTTTTCGTATGCCGTATAAATCGAGGTTTTAGTATATGGTATAAATCTAGGTTTTGATATACGATATAAATCTAGGTTTTGGTATAAGGTTTAAATCTAGGTTTTGGTATTCGATATAAATCTAGGCTTTGGTATATGGTATATATATAGGTTTTGGTATACGATATAAATCTAGGTTTTGGAATATGATATAAATCTGGGTGTTGGTTTACGGTATAAATCTAGGTTTTGGTATGCGATATAAATCTAGGTTTTGGTATTCGATATAAATCTAACTATTGGTATACGGTATAAATCTAGGTTTTGGTACACGATATCAATCTAGGCATTGGTATACTGTATAAATCTAGGTTTTGGTATACTGTATAAATCTAGGTTTTGGCATACGAAATAAATCTAGACTTTGGTATTTGATATAAATCAAAGTTTTGGTATACTATATATATCTAGGTTCTGGCATACGATATAAATCTAGGTTTTGATATACGTTATAAATCTAGGTTTTGGTATGTGATATAAACTAGGTTTTGGTATACGTTATAAATCTAGGTTTTGGTATGCGATATAAATCTAGGCGTTGATATACAATATAAATCTAGCTATTGGTATGTTATATAAATCTAAGTTTTGGTATACGATATAAATCTAGGTTTTGGTATTTGATATAAATCTGGGTGTTGGTATACTGTGTAAATCTAGGTTTTTGTATGCCGTATAAATCGAGGTTTTAGTATATGGTATAAATCTAGGTTTTGATATACGATATAAATCTAGGTTTTGGTATAAGGTTTAAATCTAGGTTTTGGTATTCGATATAAATCTAGGCTTTGGTATATGGTATATATATAGGTTTTGGTATACGATATAAATCTAGGTTTTGGAATATGATATAAATCTGGGTGTTGGTTTACGGTATAAATCTAGGTTTTGGTATGCGATATAAATCTAGGTTTTGGTATTCGATATAAATCTAACTATTGGTATACGGTATAAATCTAGGTTTTGGTACACGATATCAATCTAGGCATTGGTATACTGTATAAATCTAGGTTTTGGTATACTGTATAAATCTAGGTTTTGGCATACGAAATAAATCTAGACTTTGGTATTTGATATAAATCAAAGTTTTGGTATACTATATATATCTAGGTTCTGGCATACGATATAAATCTAGGTTTTGATATACGTTATAAATCTAGGTTTTGGTATGTGATATAAATCTAAGTTTTGGTATACGATATAAATCTAGGTTTTGGTATTTGATATAAATCTGGGTGTTGGTATACTGTGTAAATCTAGGTTTTCGTATGCCGTATAAATCGAGGTTTTAGTATATGGTATAAATCTAGGTTTTGATATACGATATAAATCTAGGTTTTGGTATAAGGTTTAAATCTAGGTTTTGGTATTCGATATAAATCTAGGCTTTGGTATATGGTATATATATAGGTTTTGGTATACGATATAAATCTAGGTTTTGGAATATGATATAAATCTGGGTGTTGGTTTACGGTATAAATCTAGGTTTTGGTATGCGATATAAATCTAGGTTTTGGTATTCGATATAAATCTAACTATTGGTATACGGTATAAATCTAGGTTTTGGTACACGATATCAATCTAGGCATTGGTATACTGTATAAATCTAGGTTTTGGTATACTGTATAAATCTAGGTTTTGGCATACGAAATAAATCTAGACTTTGGTATTTGATATAAATCAAAGTTTTGGTATACTATATATATCTAGGTTCTGGCATACGATATAAATCTAGGTTTTGATATACGTTATAAATCTAGGTTTTGGTATGTGATATAAACTAGGTTTTGGTATACGTTATAAATCTAGGTTTTGGTATGCGATATAAATCTAGGCGTTGATATACAATATAAATCTAGCTATTGGTATGTTATATAAATCTAAGTTTTGGTATACGATATAAATCTAGGTTTTGGTATTTGATATAAATCTGGGTGTTGGTATACTGTGTAAATCTAGGTTTTTGTATGCCGTATAAATCGAGGTTTTAGTATATGGTATAAATCTAGGTTTTGATATACGATATAAATCTAGGTTTTGGTATAAGGTTTAAATCTAGGTTTTGGTATTCGATATAAATCTAGGCTTTGGTATATGGTATATATATAGGTTTTGGTATACGATATAAATCTAGGTTTTGGAATATGATATAAATCTGGGTGTTGGTTTACGGTATAAATCTAGGTTTTGGTATGCGATATAAATCTAGGTTTTGGTATTCGATATAAATCTAACTATTGGTATACGGTATAAATCTAGGTTTTGGTACACGATATCAATCTAGGCATTGGTATACTGTATAAATCTAGGTTTTGGTATACTGTATAAATCTAGGTTTTGGCATACGAAATAAATCTAGACTTTGGTATTTGATATAAATCAAAGTTTTGGTATACTATATATATCTAGGTTCTGGCATACGATATAAATCTAGGTTTTGATATACGTTATAAATCTAGGTTTTGGTATGTGATATAAATCTAAGTTTTGGTATACGATATAAATCTAGGTTTTGGTATTTGATATAAATCTGGGTGTTGGTATACTGTGTAAATCTAGGTTTTCGTATGCCGTATAAATCGAGGTTTTAGTATATGGTATAAATCTAGGTTTTGATATACGATATAAATCTAGGTTTTGGTATACGGTTTAAATCTAGGTTTTGGTATTCGATATAAATCTAGGCTTTGGTATACGGTATATACATAGGTTTTGGTATACGATATAAATCTAGGTTTTGGAATATGATATAAATTTGGGTGTTGGTATACTGTGTAAATCTAGGTTTTCGTATGCCGTATAAATCTAGGTTTTGGTATGCGATATAAATCTAGGTTTTGGTATTCGATATAAATCTAACTATTGGTATACGGTATAAATCTAGGTTTTGGTACACGATATCAATCTAGGCATTGGTATACTGTATAAATCTAGGTTTTGTCATACGAAATAAATCTAGACGTTGGTATACGATATAAATCAAAGTTTTGGTATACTATATATATCTAGATTCTGGCATACGATATAAATCTAGGTTTTGATATACGTTATAAATCTAGGTTTTGGTATTCGATATAAATCTAACTATTGGTATACGGTATAAATCTAGGTTTTGGTACACGATATCAATCTAGGCATTGGTATACTGTATAAATCTAGGTTTTGGTATACTGTATCAATCTAGGTTTTGTCATACGAAATAAATCTAGACTTTGGTATACGATATAAATCAAAGTTTTGGTATACTGTATATATCTAGGTTCTGGCATACGATATAAATCTAAGTTTTGGTATACGATATAAATCTAGGTTTTGGTATTTGATATAAATCTGGGTGTTGGTATACTGTGTAAATCTAGGTTTTCGTATGCCGTATAAATCGAGGTTTTAGTATATGGTATAAATCTAGGTTTTGATATACGATATAAATCTAGGTTTTGGTATAAGGTTTAAATCTAGGTTTTGGTATTCGATATAAATCTAGGCTTTGGTATATGGTATATATATAGGTTTTGGTATACGATATAAATCTAGGTTTTGGAATATGATATAAATCTGGGTGTTGGTTTACGGTATAAATCTAGGTTTTGGTATGCGATATAAATCTAGGTTTTGGTATTCGATATAAATCTAACTATTGGTATACGGTATAAATCTAGGTTTTGGTACACGATATCAATCTAGGCATTGGTATACTGTATAAATCTAGGTTTTGGTATACTGTATAAATCTAGGTTTTGGCATACGAAATAAATCTAGACTTTGGTATTTGATATAAATCAAAGTTTTGGTATACTATATATATCTAGGTTCTGGCATACGATATAAATCTAGGTTTTGATATACGTTATAAATCTAGGTTTTGGTATGTGATATAAATCTAAGTTTTGGTATACGATATAAATCTAGGTTTTGGTATTTGATATAAATCTGGGTGTTGGTATACTGTGTAAATCTAGGTTTTCGTATGCCGTATAAATCGAGGTTTTAGTATATGGTATAAATCTAGGTTTTGATATACGATATAAATCTAGGTTTTGGTATAAGGTTTAAATCTAGGTTTTGGTATTCGATATAAATCTAGGCTTTGGTATATGGTATATATATAGGTTTTGGTATACGATATAAATCTAGGTTTTGGAATATGATATAAATCTGGGTGTTGGTTTACGGTATAAATCTAGGTTTTGGTATGCGATATAAATCTAGGTTTTGGTATTCGATATAAATCTAACTATTGGTATACGGTATAAATCTAGGTTTTGGTACACGATATCAATCTAGGCATTGGTATACTGTATAAATCTAGGTTTTGGTATACTGTATAAATCTAGGTTTTGGCATACGAAATAAATCTAGACTTTGGTATTTGATATAAATCAAAGTTTTGGTATACTATATATATCTAGGTTCTGGCATACGATATAAATCTAGGTTTTGATATACGTTATAAATCTAGGTTTTGGTATGTGATATAAATCTAAGTTTTGGTATACGATATAAATCTAGGTTTTGGTATTTGATATAAATCTGGGTGTTGGTATACTGTGTAAATCTAGGTTTTCGTATGCCGTATAAATCGAGGTTTTAGTATATGGTATAAATCTAGGTTTTGATATACGATATAAATCTAGGTTTTGGTATACGGTTTAAATCTAGGTTTTGGTATTCGATATAAATCTAGGCTTTGGTATACGGTATATACATAGGTTTTGGTATACGATATAAATCTAGGTTTTGGAATATGATATAAATTTGGGTGTTGGTATACTGTGTAAATCTAGGTTTTCGTATGCCGTATAAATCTAGGTTTTGGTATGCGATATAAATCTAGGTTTTGGTATTCGATATAAATCTAACTATTGGTATACGGTATAAATCTAGGTTTTGGTACACGATATCAATCTAGGCATTGGTATACTGTATAAGTCTAGGTTTTGTCATACGAAATAAATCTAGACGTTGGTATACGATATAAATCAAAGTTTTGGTATACTATATATATATAGGTTCTGGCATACGATATAAATCTAGGTTTTGATATACGTTATAAATCTAGGTTTTGGTATTCGATATAAATCTAACTATTGGTATACGGTATAAATCTAGGTTTTGGTACACGATATCAATCTAGGCATTGGTATACTGTATAAATCTAGGTTTTGGTATACTGTATCAATCTAGGTTTTGTCATACGAAATAAATCTAGACTTTGGTATACGATATAAATCAAAGTTTTGGTATACTGTATATATCTAGGTTCTGGCATACGATATAAATCTAAGTTTTGATATACGTTATAAATCTAGGTTTTGGTATGTGATATAAACTAGGTTTTGGTATACGTTATAAATCTAGGTTTTGGTATGCGATATAAATCTAGGCGTTGATATACAATATAAATCTAGCTATTGGTATGTTATATAAATCTAAGTTTTGGTATACGATATAAATCTAGGTTTTGGTATTTGATATAAATCTGGGTGTTGGTATACTGTGTAAATCTAGGTTTTTGTATGCCGTATAAATCGAGGTTTTAGTATATGGTATAAATCTAGGTTTTGATATACGATATAAATCTAGGTTTTGGTATAAGGTTTAAATCTAGGTTTTGGTATTCGATATAAATCTAGGCTTTGGTATATGGTATATATATAGGTTTTGGTATACGATATAAATCTAGGTTTTGGAATATGATATAAATCTGGGTGTTGGTTTACGGTATAAATCTAGGTTTTGGTATGCGATATAAATCTAGGTTTTGGTATTCGATATAAATCTAACTATTGGTATACGGTATAAATCTAGGTTTTGGTACACGATATCAATCTAGGCATTGGTATACTGTATAAATCTAGGTTTTGGTATACTGTATAAATCTAGGTTTTGGCATACGAAATAAATCTAGACTTTGGTATTTGATATAAATCAAAGTTTTGGTATACTATATATATCTAGGTTCTGGCATACGATATAAATCTAGGTTTTGATATACGTTATAAATCTAGGTTTTGGTATGTGATATAAATCTAAGTTTTGGTATACGATATAAATCTAGGTTTTGGTATTTGATATAAATCTGGGTGTTGGTATACTGTGTAAATCTAGGTTTTCGTATGCCGTATAAATCGAGGTTTTAGTATATGGTATAAATCTAGGTTTTGATATACGATATAAATCTAGGTTTTGGTATAAGGTTTAAATCTAGGTTTTGGTATTCGATATAAATCTAGGCTTTGGTATATGGTATATATATAGGTTTTGGTATACGATATAAATCTAGGTTTTGGAATATGATATAAATCTGGGTGTTGGTTTACGGTATAAATCTAGGTTTTGGTATGCGATATAAATCTAGGTTTTGGTATTCGATATAAATCTAACTATTGGTATACGGTATAAATCTAGGTTTTGGTACACGATATCAATCTAGGCATTGGTATACTGTATAAATCTAGGTTTTGGTATACTGTATAAATCTAGGTTTTGGCATACGAAATAAATCTAGACTTTGGTATTTGATATAAATCAAAGTTTTGGTATACTATATATATCTAGGTTCTGGCATACGATATAAATCTAGGTTTTGATATACGTTATAAATCTAGGTTTTGGTATGTGATATAAATCTAAGTTTTGGTATACGATATAAATCTAGGTTTTGGTATTTGATATAAATCTGGGTGTTGGTATACTGTGTAAATCTAGGTTTTCGTATGCCGTATAAATCGAGGTTTTAGTATATGGTATAAATCTAGGTTTTGATATACGATATAAATCTAGGTTTTGGTATACGGTTTAAATCTAGGTTTTGGTATTCGATATAAATCTAGGCTTTGGTATACGGTATATACATAGGTTTTGGTATACGATATAAATCTAGGTTTTGGAATATGATATAAATTTGGGTGTTGGTATACTGTGTAAATCTAGGTTTTCGTATGCCGTATAAATCTAGGTTTTGGTATGCGATATAAATCTAGGTTTTGGTATTCGATATAAATCTAACTATTGGTATACGGTATAAATCTAGGTTTTGGTACACGATATCAATCTAGGCATTGGTATACTGTATAAGTCTAGGTTTTGTCATACGAAATAAATCTAGACGTTGGTATACGATATAAATCAAAGTTTTGGTATACTATATATATATAGGTTCTGGCATACGATATAAATCTAGGTTTTGATATACGTTATAAATCTAGGTTTTGGTATTCGATATAAATCTAACTATTGGTATACGGTATAAATCTAGGTTTTGGTACACGATATCAATCTAGGCATTGGTATACTGTATAAATCTAGGTTTTGGTATACTGTATCAATCTAGGTTTTGTCATACGAAATAAATCTAGACTTTGGTATACGATATAAATCAAAGTTTTGGTATACTGTATATATCTAGGTTCTGGCATACGATATAAATCTAAGTTTTGATATACGTTATAAATCTAGGTTTTGGTATGTGATATAAACTAGGTTTTGGTATACGTTATAAATCTAGGTTTTGGTATGCGATATAAATCTAGGCGTTGATATACAATATAAATCTAGCTATTGGTATGTTATATAAATCTAAGTTTTGGTATACGATATAAATCTAGGTTTTGGTATTTGATATAAATCTGGGTGTTGGTATACTGTGTAAATCTAGGTTTTCGTATGCCGTATAAATCGAGGTTTTAGTATATGGTATAAATCTAGGTTTTGATATACGATATAAATCTAGGTTTTGGTATAAGGTTTAAATCTAGGTTTTGGTATTCGATATAAATCTAGGCTTTGGTATATGGTATATATATAGGTTTTGGTATACGATATAAATCTAGGTTTTGGAATATGATATAAATCTGGGTGTTGGTTTACGGTATAAATCTAGGTTTTGGTATGCGATATAAATCTAGGTTTTGGTATTCGATATAAATCTAACTATTGGTATACGGTATAAATCTAGGTTTTGGTACACGATATCAATCTAGGCATTGGTATACTGTATAAATCTAGGTTTTGGTATACTGTATAAATCTAGGTTTTGGCATACGAAATAAATCTAGACTTTGGTATTTGATATAAATCAAAGTTTTGGTATACTATATATATCTAGGTTCTGGCATACGATATAAATCTAGGTTTTGATATACGTTATAAATCTAGGTTTTGGTATGTGATATAAATCTAAGTTTTGGTATACGATATAAATCTAGGTTTTGGTATTTGATATAAATCTGGGTGTTGGTATACTGTGTAAATCTAGGTTTTCGTATGCCGTATAAATCGAGGTTTTAGTATATGGTATAAATCTAGGTTTTGATATACGATATAAATCTTGGTTTTGGTATACGGTTTAAATCTAGGTTTTGGTATTCGATATAAATCTAGGCTTTGGTATACGGTATATATATAGGCTTTGGTATACGATATAAATCTAGGTTTTGGAATATGATATAAATCTGGGTGTTGATATACTGTGTAAATCTAGGTTTTCGTATGCCGTATAAATCTAGGTTTTGTTATGCGATATAAATCTAGGTTTTGGTATTCGATATAAATCTAACTATTGGTATACGGTATAAATCTAGGTTTTGGTACACGATATCAATCTAGGCATTGGTATACGATATAAATCTAGGTTTTGTCATACGAAATAAATCTAGACTTTGGTATACGATATAAATCAAAGTTTTGGTATACTATATATATCTAGGTTCTGGCATACGATATAAATCTAGGTTTTGATATACGTTATAAATCTAGGTTTTGGTATATGATATAAATCTTAGTTTTGGTATACGATATAAATCTAGGTTTTGGTATTTGATATAAATCTGGGTGTTGGTATACTGTGTAAATCTAGGTTTTCGTATGCCGTATAAATCGAGGTTTTAGTATATGGTATAAATCTAGGTTTTGATATACGATATAAATCTAGGTTTTGGTATAAGGTTTAAATCTAGGTTTTGGTATTCGATATAAATCTAGGCTTTGGTATATGGTATATATATAGGTTTTGGTATACGATATAAATCTAGGTTTTGGAATATGATATAAATCTGGGTGTTGGTTTACGGTATAAATCTAGGTTTTGGTATGCGATATAAATCTAGGTTTTGGTATTCAATATAAATCTACCTATTGGTATGCGGTATAAATCTAGGTTTTGGTACACGATATCAATCTAGGCATTGGTATACTGTATAAATCTAGGTTTTGGTATACTGTATAAATCTAGGTTTTGGCATACGAAATAAATCTAGACTTTGGTATTTGATATAAATCAAAGTTTTGGTATACTATATATATCTAGGTTCTGGCATACGATATAAATCTAGGTTTTGATATACGTTATAAATCTAGGTTTTGGTATGTGATATAAATCTAAGTTTTGGTATACGATATAAATCTAGGTTTTGGTATTTGATATAAATCTGGGTGTTGGTATACTGTGTAAATCTAGGTTTTCGTATGCCATATAAATCGAGGTTTTAGTATATGGTATAAATCTAGGTTTTGATATACGATATAAATCTTGGTTTTGGTATACGGTTTAAATCTAGGTTTTGGTATTCGATATAAATCTAGGCTTTGGTATACGGTATATATATAGGCTTTGGTATACGATATAAATCTAGGTTTTGGAATATGATATAAATCTGGGTGTTGGTATACTGTGTAAATCTAGGTTTTCGTATGCCGTATAAATCTAGGTTTTGGTATGCGATATAAATCTAGGTTTTGGTATTCGATATAAATCTAACTATTGGTATACGGTATAAATCTAGGTTTTGGTACACGATATCAATTTAGGCATTGGTATACGATATAAATCTAGGTTTTGTCATACGAAATAAATCTAGACTTTGGTATACGATATAAATCAAAGTTTTGGTATACTATATATATCTAGGTTCTGGCATACGATATAAATATAGGTTTTGATATACGTTATAAATCTAGGTTTTGGTATATGATATAAATCTAAGTTTTGGTATACGATATAAATCTAGGTTTTGGTATACGGTTTAAATCTAGGTTTTGGTATTCGATATAAATCTAGGCTTTGGAATACGGTATATACATAGGTTTTGGTATACGATATAAATCTAGGTTTTGGAATATGATATAAATCTGGGTGTTGGTATACTGTGTAAATCTAGGTTTTCGTATGCCGTATAAATCTAGGTTTTGGTATGCGATATAAATCTAGGTTTTGGTATTCGATATAAATCTAACTATTGGTATACGGTATAAATCTAGGTTTTGGTACACGATATCAATCTAGGCATTGGTATACTGTATAAATCTAGGTTTTGTCATACGAAATAAATCTAGACTTTGGTATACGATATAAATCAAAGTTTTGGTATACTATATATATATAGGTTCTGGCATACGATATAAATCTAGGTTTTGATATACGTTATAAATCTAGGTTTTGGTATTCGATATAAATCTAACTATTGGTATACGGTATAAATCTAGGTTTTGGTACACGATATCAATCTAGGCATTGGTATACTGTATAAATCTAGGTTTTGGTATACTGTATAAATCTAGGTTTTGTCATACGAAATAAATCTAGACTTTGGTATACGATATAAATCAAAGTTTTGGTATACTGTATATATCTAGGTTCTGGCATACGATATAAATCTAGGTTTTGATATACGTTATAAATCTAGGTTTTGGTATGTGATATAAATCTAAGTTTTGGTATACGATATAAATCTAGGTTTTGGTATTTGATATAAATCTGGGTGTTGGTATTTTGTGTAAATCTAGGTTTTCGTATGCCGTATAAATCGAGGTTTTAGTATATGGTATAAATCTAGGTTTTGATATACGATATAAATCTAGGTTTTGGTATACGGTTTAAATCTAGGTTTTGGTATTCGATATAAATCTAGGCTTTGGTATATGGTATATATATAGGTTTTGGTATACGATATAAATCTAGGTTTTGGAATATGATATAAATCTGGGTGTTGGTTTACGGTATAAATCTAGGTTTTGGTATGCGATATAAATCTAGGTTTTGGTATTCGATATAAATCTAACTATTGGTATACGGTATAAATCTAGGTTTTGGTACACGATATCAATCTAGGCATTGGTATACTGTATAAATCTAGGTTTTGGTATACTGTATAAATCTAGGTTTTGGCATACGAAATAAATCTAGACTTTGGTATACGATATAAATCAAAGTTTTGGTATACTATATATATCTAGGTTCTGGCATACGATATAAATCTAGGTTTTGATATACGTTATAAATCTAGGTTTTGGTATATGATATAAATCTAAGTTTTGGTATACGATATAAATCTAGGTTTTGGTATTTGATATAAATCTGGGTGTTGGTATACTGTGTAAATCTAGGTTTTCGTATGCCGTATAAATCGAGGTTTTAGTATATGGTATAAATCTAGGTTTTGATATACGATATAAATCTAGGTTTTGGTATACGGTTTAAATCTAGGTTTTGGTATTCGATATAAATCTAGGCTTTGGTATACGGTATATACATAGGTTTTGGTATACGATATAAATCTAGGTTTTGGAATATGATATAAATTTGGGTGTTGGTATACTGTGTAAATCTAGGTTTTCGTATGCCGTATAAATCTAGGTTTTGGTATGCGATATAAATCTAGGTTTTGGTATTCGATATAAATCTAACTATTGGTATACGGTATAAATCTAGGTTTTGGTACACGATATCAATCTAGGCATTGGTATACTGTATAAATCTAGGTTTTGTCATACGAAATAAATCTAGACTTTGGTATACGATATAAATCAAAGTTTTGGTATGCTATATATATCTAGGTTCTGGCATACGATATAAATCTAGGTTTTGATATACGTTATAAATCTAGGTTTTGGTATTCGATATAATTCTAACTATTGGTATACGGTATAAATCTAGGTTTTGGTATTTGATATAAATCTGGGTGTTGGTATACTGTGTAAATCTAGGTTTTCGTATGCCGTATAAATCGAGGTTTTAGTATATGGTATAAATCTAGGTTTTGATATACGATATAAATCTAGGTTTTGGTATAAGGTTTAAATCTAGTTTTTGGTATTCGATATAAATCTAGGCTTTGGTATATGGTATATATATAGGTTTTGGTATACGATATAAATCTAGGTTTTGGAATATGATATAAATCTGGGTGTTGGTTTACTGTATAAATCTAGGTTTTGGTATGCGATATAAATCTAGGTTTTGGTATTCGATATAAATCTAACTATTGGTATACGGTATAAATCTAGGTTTTGGTACACGATATCAATCTAGGCATTGGTATACTGTATAAATCTAGGTTTTGGTATACTGTATAAATCTAGGTTTTGGCATACGAAATAAATCTAGACTTTGGTATTTGATATAAATCAAAGTTTTGGTATACTATATATATCTAGGTTCTGGCATACGATATAAATCTAGGTTTTGATATACGTTATAAATCTAGGTTTTGGTATGTGATATAAATCTAAGTTTTGGTATACGATATAAATCTAGGTTTTGGTATTTGATATAAATCTGGGTGTTGGTATACTGTGTAAATCTAGGTTTTCGTATGCCGTATAAATCGAGGTTTTAGTATATGGTATAAATCTAGGTTTTGATATACGATATAAATCTAGGTTTTGGTATAAGGTTTAAATCTAGGTTTTGGTATTCGATATAAATCTAGGCTTTGGTATATGGTATATATATAGGTTTTGGTATACGATATAAATCTAGGTTTTGGAATATGATATAAATCTGGGTGTTGGTTTACGGTATAAATCTAGGTTTTGGTATGCGATATAAATCTAGGTTTTGGTATTCGATATAAATCTAACTATTGGTATACGGTATAAATCTAGGTTTTGGTACACGATATCAATCTAGGCATTGGTATACTGTATAAATCTAGGTTTTGGTATACTGTATAAATCTAGGTTTTGGCATACGAAATAAATCTAGACTTTGGTATTTGATATAAATCAAAGTTTTGGTATACTATATATATCTAGGTTCTGGCATACGATATAAATCTAGGTTTTGATATACGTTATAAATCTAGGTTTTGGTATGTGATATAAACTAGGTTTTGGTATACGTTATAAATCTAGGTTTTGGTATGCGATATAAATCTAGGCGTTGATATACAATATAAATCTAGCTATTGGTATGTTATATAAATCTAAGTTTTGGTATACGATATAAATCTAGGTTTTGGTATTTGATATAAATCTGGGTGTTGGTATACTGTGTAAATCTAGGTTTTTGTATGCCGTATAAATCGAGGTTTTAGTATATGGTATAAATCTAGGTTTTGATATACGATATAAATCTAGGTTTTGGTATAAGGTTTAAATCTAGGTTTTGGTATTCGATATAAATCTAGGCTTTGGTATATGGTATATATATAGGTTTTGGTATACGATATAAATCTAGGTTTTGGAATATGATATAAATCTGGGTGTTGGTTTACGGTATAAATCTAGGTTTTGGTATGCGATATAAATCTAGGTTTTGGTATTCGATATAAATCTAACTATTGGTATACGGTATAAATCTAGGTTTTGGTACACGATATCAATCTAGGCATTGGTATACTGTATAAATCTAGGTTTTGGTATACTGTATAAATCTAGGTTTTGGCATACGAAATAAATCTAGACTTTGGTATTTGATATAAATCAAAGTTTTGGTATACTATATATATCTAGGTTCTGGCATACGATATAAATCTAGGTTTTGATATACGTTATAAATCTAGGTTTTGGTATGTGATATAAATCTAAGTTTTGGTATACGATATAAATCTAGGTTTTGGTATTTGATATAAATCTGGGTGTTGGTATACTGTGTAAATCTAGGTTTTCGTATGCCGTATAAATCGAGGTTTTAGTATATGGTATAAATCTAGGTTTTGATATACGATATAAATCTAGGTTTTGGTATAAGGTTTAAATCTAGGTTTTGGTATTCGATATAAATCTAGGCTTTGGTATATGGTATATATATAGGTTTTGGTATACGATATAAATCTAGGTTTTGGAATATGATATAAATCTGGGTGTTGGTTTACGGTATAAATCTAGGTTTTGGTATGCGATATAAATCTAGGTTTTGGTATTCGATATAAATCTAACTATTGGTATACGGTATAAATCTAGGTTTTGGTACACGATATCAATCTAGGCATTGGTATACTGTATAAATCTAGGTTTTGGTATACTGTATAAATCTAGGTTTTGGCATACGAAATAAATCTAGACTTTGGTATTTGATATAAATCAAAGTTTTGGTATACTATATATATCTAGGTTCTGGCATACGATATAAATCTAGGTTTTGATATACGTTATAAATCTAGGTTTTGGTATGTGATATAAACTAGGTTTTGGTATACGTTATAAATCTAGGTTTTGGTATGCGATATAAATCTAGGCGTTGATATACAATATAAATCTAGCTATTGGTATGTTATATAAATCTAAGTTTTGGTATACGATATAAATCTAGGTTTTGGTATTTGATATAAATCTGGGTGTTGGTATACTGTGTAAATCTAGGTTTTTGTATGCCGTATAAATCGAGGTTTTAGTATATGGTATAAATCTAGGTTTTGATATACGATATAAATCTAGGTTTTGGTATAAGGTTTAAATCTAGGTTTTGGTATTCGATATAAATCTAGGCTTTGGTATATGGTATATATATAGGTTTTGGTATACGATATAAATCTAGGTTTTGGAATATGATATAAATCTGGGTGTTGGTTTACGGTATAAATCTAGGTTTTGGTATGCGATATAAATCTAGGTTTTGGTATTCGATATAAATCAAAGTTTTGGTATACTATATATATCTAGGTTCTGGCATACGATATAAATCTAGGTTTTGATATACGTTATAAATCTAGGTTTTGGTATATGATATAAATCTAAGTTTTGGTATACGATATAAATCTAGGTTTTGGTATTTGATATAAATCTGGGTGTTGGTATACTGTGTAAATATAGGTTTTCGTATGCCGTATAAATCGAGGTTTTAGTATATGGTATAAATCTAGGTTTTGATATACGATATAAATCTAGGTTTTGGTATACGGTTTAAATCTAGGTTTTGGTATTCGATATAAATCTAGGCTTTGGTATACGGTATATACATAGGTTTTGGTATACGATATAAATCTAGGTTTTGGAATATGATATAAATTTGGGTGTTGGTATACTGTGTAAATCTAGGTTTTCGTATGCCGTATAAATCTAGGTTTTGGTATGCGATATAAATCTAGGTTTTGGTATTCGATATAAATCTAACTATTGGTATACGGTATAAATCTAGGTTTTGGTACACGATATCAATCTAGGCATTGGTATACTGTATAAATCTAGGTTTTGGTATACTGTATCAATCTAGGTTTTGTCATACGAAATAAATCTAGACTTTGGTATACGATATAAATCAAAGTTTTGGTATACTGTATATATCTAGGTTCTGGCATACGATATAAATCTAAGTTTTGGTATACGATATAAATCTAGGTTTTGGTATTTGATATAAATCTGGGTGTTGGTATACTGTGTAAATCTAGGTTTTCGTATGCCGTATAAATCGAGGTTTTAGTATATGGTATAAATCTAGGTTTTGATATACGATATAAATCTAGGTTTTGGTATACGGTTTAAATCTAGGTTTTGGTATTCGATATAAATCTAGGCTTTGGTATACGGTATATACATAGGTTTTGGTATACGATATAAATCTAGGTTTTGGAATATGATATAAATTTGGGTGTTGGTATACTGTGTAAATCTAGGTTTTCGTATGCCGTATAAATCTAGGTTTTGGTATGCGATATAAATCTAGGTTTTGGTATTCGATATAAATCTAACTATTGGTATACGGTATAAATCTAGGTTTTGGTACACGATATCAATCTAGGCATTGGTATACTGTATAAGTCTAGGTTTTGTCATACGAAATAAATATAGACGTTGGTATACGATATAAATCAAAGTTTTGGTATACTATATATATATAGGTTCTGGCATACGATATAAATCTAGGTTTTGATATACGTTATAAATCTAGGTTTTGGTATTCGATATAAATCTAACTATTGGTATACGGTATAAATCTAGGTTTTGGTACACGATATCAATCTAGGCATTGGTATACTGTATAAATCTAGGTTTTGGTATACTGTATCAATCTAGGTTTTGTCATACGAAATAAATCTAGACTTTGGTATACGATATAAATCAAAGTTTTGGTATACTGTATATATCTAGGTTCTGGCATACGATATAAATCTAAGTTTTGATATACGTTATAAATCTAGGTTTTGGTATGTGATATAAACTAGGTTTTGGTATACGTTATAAATCTAGGTTTTGGTATGCGATATAAATCTAGGCGTTGATATACAATATAAATCTAGCTATTGGTATGTTATATAAATCTAAGTTTTGGTATACGATATAAATCTAGGTTTTGGTATTTGATATAAATCTGGGTGTTGGTATACTGTGTAAATCTAGGTTTTTGTATGCCGTATAAATCGAGGTTTTAGTATATGGTATAAATCTAGGTTTTGATATACGATATAAATCTAGGTTTTGGTATAAGGTTTAAATCTAGGTTTTGGTATTCGATATAAATCTAGGCTTTGGTATATGGTATATATATAGGTTTTGGTATACGATATAAATCTAGGTTTTGGAATATGATATAAATCTGGGTGTTGGTTTACGGTATAAATCTAGGTTTTGGTATGCGATATAAATCTAGGTTTTGGTATTCGATATAAATCTAACTATTGGTATACGGTATAAATCTAGGTTTTGGTACACGATATCAATCTAGGCATTGGTATACTGAATAAATCTAGGTTTTGGTATACTGTATAAATCTAGGTTTTGGCATACGAAATAAATCTAGACTTTGGTATTTGATATAAATCAAAGTTTTGGTATACTATATATATCTAGGTTCTGGCATACGATATAAATCTAGGTTTTGATATACGTTATAAATCTAGGTTTTGGTATGTGATATAAATCTAAGTTTTGGTATACGATATAAATCTAGGTTTTGGTATTTGATATAAATCTGGGTGTTGGTATACTGTGTAAATCTAGGTTTTCGTATGCCGTATAAATCGAGGTTTTAGTATATGGTATAAATCTAGGTTTTGATATACGATATAAATCTAGGTTTTGGTATACGGTTTAAATCTAGGTTTTGGTATTCGATATAAATCTAGGCTTTGGTATACGGTATATACATAGGTTTTGGTATACGATATAAATCTAGGTTTTGGAATATGATATAAATTTGGGTGTTGGTATACTGTGTAAATCTAGGTTTTCGTATGCCGTATAAATCTAGGTTTTGGTATGCGATATAAATCTAGGTTTTGGTATTCGATATAAATCTAACTATTGGTATACGGTATAAATTTAGGTTTTGGTACACGATATCAATCTAGGCATTGGTATACTGTATAAATCTAGGTTTTGTCATACGAAATAAATCTAGACGTTGGTATACGATATAAATCAAAGTTTTGGTATACTATATATATCTAGGTTCTGGCATACGATATAAATCTAGGTTTTGATATACGTTATAAATCTAGGTTTTGGTATTCGATATAAATATAACTATTGGTATACGGTATAAATCTAGGTTTTGGTACACGATATCAATCTAGGCATTGGTATACTGTATAAATCTAGGTTTTGGTATACTGTATCAATCTAGGTTTTGTCATACGAAATAAATCTAGACTTTGGTATACGATATAAATCAAAGTTTTGGTATACTGTATATATCTAGGTTCTTGCATACGATATAAATCTAAGTTTTGGTATACGATATAAATCTAGGTTTTGGTATTTGATATAAATCTGGGTGTTGGTATACTGTGTAAATCTAGGTTTTCGTATGCCGTATAAATCGAGGTTTTAGTATATGGTATAAATCTAGGTTTTGATATACGATATAAATCTAGGTTTTGGTATACGGTTTAAATCTAGGTTTTGGTATTCGATATAAATCTAGGCTTTGGTATACGGTATATACATAGGTTTTGGTATACGATATAAATCTAGGTTTTGGAATATGATATAAATTTGGGTGTTGGTATACTGTGTAAATCTAGGTTTTCGTATGCCGTATAAATCTAGGTTTTGGTATGCGATATAAATCTAGGTTTTGGTATTCGATATAAATCTAACTATTGGTATACGGTATAAATCTAGGTTTTGGTACACGATATCAATCTAGGCATTGGTATACTGTATAAGTCTAGGTTTTGTCATACGAAATAAATCTAGACGTTGGTATACGATATAAATCAAAGTTTTGGTATACTATATATATATAGGTTCTGGCATACGATATAAATCTAGGTTTTGATATACGTTATAAATCTAGGTTTTGGTATTCGATATAAATCTAACTATTGGTATACGGTATAAATCTAGGTTTTGGTACACGATATCAATCTAGGCATTGGTATACTGTATAAATCTAGGTTTTGGTATACTGTATCAATCTAGGTTTTGTCATACGAAATAAATCTAGACTTTGGTATACGATATAAATCAAAGTTTTGGTATACTGTATATATCTAGGTTCTGGCATACGATATAAATCTAAGTTTTGATATACGTTATAAATCTAGGTTTTGGTATGTGATATAAACTAGGTTTTGGTATACGTTATAAATCTAGGTTTTGGTATGCGATATAAATCTAGGCGTTGATATACAATATAAATCTAGCTATTGGTATGTTATATAAATCTAAGTTTTGGTATACGATATAAATCTAGGTTTTGGTATTTGATATAAATCTGGGTGTTGGTATACTGTGTAAATCTAGGTTTTTGTATGCCGTATAAATCGAGGTTTTAGTATATGGTATAAATCTAGGTTTTGATATACGATATAAATCTAGGTTTTGGTATAAGGTTTAAATCTAGGTTTTGGTATTCGATATAAATCTAGGCTTTGGTATATGGTATATATATAGGTTTTGGTATACGATATAAATCTAGGTTTTGGAATATGATATAAATCTGGGTGTTGGTTTACGGTATAAATCTAGGTTTTGGTATGCGATATAAATCTAGGTTTTGGTATTCGATATAAATCTAACTATTGGTATACGGTATAAATCTAGGTTTTGGTACACGATATCAATCTAGGCATTGGTATACTGTATAAATCTAGGTTTTGGTATACTGTATAAATCTAGGTTTTGGCATACGAAATAAATCTAGACTTTGGTATTTGATATAAATCAAAGTTTTGGTATACTATATATATCTAGGTTCTGGCATACGATATAAATCTAGGTTTTGATATACGTTATAAATCTAGGTTTTGGTATGTGATATAAATCTAAGTTTTGGTATACGATATAAATCTAGGTTTTGGTATTTGATATAAATCTGGGTGTTGGTATACTGTGTAAATCTAGGTTTTCGTATGCCGTATAAATCGAGGTTTTAGTATATGGTATAAATCTAGGTTTTGATATACGATATAAATCTAGGTTTTGGTATAAGGTTTAAATCTAGGTTTTGGTATTCGATATAAATCTAGGCTTTGGTATATGGTATATATATAGGTTTTGGTATACGATATAAATCTAGGTTTTGGAATATGATATAAATCTGGGTGTTGGTTTACGGTATAAATCTAGGTTTTGGTATGCGATATAAATCTAGGTTTTGGTATTCGATATAAATCTAACTATTGGTATACGGTATAAATCTAGGTTTTGGTACACGATATCAATCTAGGCATTGGTATACTGTATAAATCTAGGTTTTGGTATACTGTATAAATCTAGGTTTTTGCATACGAAATAAATCTAGACTTTGGTATTTGATATAAATCAAAGTTTTGGTATACTATATATATCTAGGTTCTGGCATACGATATAAATCTAGGTTTTGATATACGTTATAAATCTAGGTTTTGGTATGTGATATAAACTAGGTTTTGGTATACGTTATAAATCTAGGTTTTGGTATGCGATATAAATCTAGGCGTTGATATACAATATAAATCTAGCTATTGGTATGTTATATAAATCTAAGTTTTGGTATACGATATAAATCTAGGTTTTGGTATTTGATATAAATCTGGGTGTTGGTATACTGTGTAAATCTAGGTTTTTGTATGCCGTATAAATCGAGGTTTTAGTATATGGTATAAATCTAGGTTTTGATATACGATATAAATCTAGGTTTTGGTATAAGGTTTAAATCTAGGTTTTGGTATTCGATATAAATCTAGGCTTTGGTATATGGTATATATATAGGTTTTGGTATACGATATAAATCTAGGTTTTGGAATATGATATAAATCTGGGTGTTGGTTTACGGTATAAATCTAGGTTTTGGTATGCGATATAAATCTAGGTTTTGGTATTCGATATAAATCTAACTATTGGTATACGGTATAAATCTAGGTTTTGGTACACGATATCAATCTAGGCATTGGTATACTGTATAAATCTAGGTTTTGGTATACTGTATAAATCTAGGTTTTGGCATACGAAATAAATCTAGACTTTGGTATTTGATATAAATCAAAGTTTTGGTATACTATATATATCTAGGTTCTGGCATACGATATAAATCTAGGTTTTGATATACGTTATAAATCTAGGTTTTGGTATGTGATATAAATCTAAGTTTTGGTATACGATATAAATCTAGGTTTTGGTATTTGATATAAATCTGGGTGTTGGTATACTGTGTAAATCTAGGTTTTCGTATGCCGTATAAATCGAGGTTTTAGTATATGGTATAAATCTAGGTTTTGATATACGATATAAATCTAGGTTTTGGTATAAGGTTTAAATCTAGGTTTTGGTATTCGATATAAATCTAGGCTTTGGTATATGGTATATATATAGGTTTTGGTATACGATATAAATCTAGGTTTTGGAATATGATATAAATCTGGGTGTTGGTTTACGGTATAAATCTAGGTTTTGGTATGCGATATAAATCTAGGTTTTGGTATTCGATATAAATCTAACTATTGGTATACGGTATAAATCTAGGTTTTGGTACACGATATCAATCTAGGCATTGGTATACTGTATAAATCTAGGTTTTGGTATACTGTATAAATCTAGGTTTTGGCATACGAAATAAATCTAGACTTTGGTATTTGATATAAATCAAAGTTTTGGTATACTATATATATCTAGGTTCTGGCATACGATATAAATCTAGGTTTTGATATACGTTATAAATCTAGGTTTTGGTATGTGATATAAACTAGGTTTTGGTATACGTTATAAATCTAGGTTTTGGTATGCGATATAAATCTAGGCGTTGATATACAATATAAATCTAGCTATTGGTATGTTATATAAATCTAAGTTTTGGTATACGATATAAATCTAGGTTTTGGTATTTGATATAAATCTGGGTGTTGGTATACTGTGTAAATCTAGGTTTTTGTATGCCGTATAAATCGAGGTTTTAGTATATGGTATAAATCTAGGTTTTGATATACGATATAAATCTAGGTTTTGGTATAAGGTTTAAATCTAGGTTTTGGTATTCGATATAAATCTAGGCTTTGGTATATGGTATATATATAGGTTTTGGTATACGATATAAATCTAGGTTTTGGAATATGATATAAATCTGGGTGTTGGTTTACGGTATAAATCTAGGTTTTGGTATGCGATATAAATCTAGGTTTTGGTATTCGATATAAATCTAACTATTGGTATACGGTATAAATCTAGGTTTTGGTACACGATATCAATCTAGGCATTGGTATACTGTATAAATCTAGGTTTTGGTATACTGTATAAATCTAGGTTTTGGCATACGAAATAAATCTAGACTTTGGTATTTGATATAAATCAAAGTTTTGGTATACTATATATATCTAGGTTCTGGCATACGATATAAATCTAGGTTTTGATATACGTTATAAATCTAGGTTTTGGTATGTGATATAAATCTAAGTTTTGGTATACGATATAAATCTAGGTTTTGGTATTTGATATAAATCTGGGTGTTGGTATACTGTGTAAATCTAGGTTTTCGTATGCCGTATAAATCGAGGTTTTAGTATATGGTATAAATCTAGGTTTTGATATACGATATAAATCTAGGTTTTGGTATACGGTTTAAATCTAGGTTTTGGTATTCGATATAAATCTAGGCTTTGGTATACGGTATATACATAGGTTTTGGTATACGATATAAATCTAGGTTTTGGAATATGATATAAATTTGGGTGTTGGTATACTGTGTAAATCTAGGTTTTCGTATGCCGTATAAATCTAGGTTTTGGTATGCGATATAAATCTAGGTTTTGGTATTCGATATAAATCTAACTATTGGTATACGGTATAAATCTAGGTTTTGGTACACGATATCAATCTAGGCATTGGTATACTGTATAAATCTAGGTTTTGTCATACGAAATAAATCTAGACGTTGGTATACGATATAAATCAAAGTTTTGGTATACTATATATATCTAGATTCTGGCATACGATATAAATCTAGGTTTTGATATACGTTATAAATCTAGGTTTTGGTATTCGATATAAATCTAACTATTGGTATACGGTATAAATCTAGGTTTTGGTACACGATATCAATCTAGGCATTGGTATACTGTATAAATCTAGGTTTTGGTATACTGTATCAATCTAGGTTTTGTCATACGAAATAAATCTAGACTTTGGTATACGATATAAATCAAAGTTTTGGTATACTGTATATATCTAGGTTCTGGCATACGATATAAATCTAAGTTTTGGTATACGATATAAATCTAGGTTTTGGTATTTGATATAAATCTGGGTGTTGGTATACTGTGTAAATCTAGGTTTTCGTATGCCGTATAAATCGAGGTTTTAGTATATGGTATAAATCTAGGTTTTGATATACGATATAAATCTAGGTTTTGGTATAAGGTTTAAATCTAGGTTTTGGTATTCGATATAAATCTAGGCTTTGGTATATGGTATATATATAGGTTTTGGTATACGATATAAATCTAGGTTTTGGAATATGATATAAATCTGGGTGTTGGTTTACGGTATAAATCTAGGTTTTGGTATGCGATATAAATCTAGGTTTTGGTATTCGATATAAATCTAACTATTGGTATACGGTATAAATCTAGGTTTTGGTACACGATATCAATCTAGGCATTGGTATACTGTATAAATCTAGGTTTTGGTATACTGTATAAATCTAGGTTTTGGCATACGAAATAAATCTAGACTTTGGTATTTGATATAAATCAAAGTTTTGGTATACTATATATATCTAGGTTCTGGCATACGATATAAATCTAGGTTTTGATATACGTTATAAATCTAGGTTTTGGTATGTGATATAAATCTAAGTTTTGGTATACGATATAAATCTAGGTTTTGGTATTTGATATAAATCTGGGTGTTGGTATACTGTGTAAATCTAGGTTTTCGTATGCCGTATAAATCGAGGTTTTAGTATATGGTATAAATCTAGGTTTTGATATACGATATAAATCTAGGTTTTGGTATAAGGTTTAAATCTAGGTTTTGGTATTCGATATAAATCTAGGCTTTGGTATATGGTATATATATAGGTTTTGGTATACGATATAAATCTAGGTTTTGGAATATGATATAAATCTGGGTGTTGGTTTACGGTATAAATCTAGGTTTTGGTATGCGATATAAATCTAGGTTTTGGTATTCGATATAAATCTAACTATTGGTATACGGTATAAATCTAGGTTTTGGTACACGATATCAATCTAGGCATTGGTATACTGTATAAATCTAGGTTTTGGTATACTGTATAAATCTAGGTTTTGGCATACGAAATAAATCTAGACTTTGGTATTTGATATAAATCAAAGTTTTGGTATACTATATATATCTAGGTTCTGGCATACGATATAAATCTAGGTTTTGATATACGTTATAAATCTAGGTTTTGGTATGTGATATAAATCTAAGTTTTGGTATACGATATAAATCTAGGTTTTGGTATTTGATATAAATCTGGGTGTTGGTATACTGTGTAAATCTAGGTTTTCGTATGCCGTATAAATCGAGGTTTTAGTATATGGTATAAATCTAGGTTTTGATATACGATATAAATCTAGGTTTTGGTATACGGTTTAAATCTAGGTTTTGGTATTCGATATAAATCTAGGCTTTGGTATACGGTATATACATAGGTTTTGGTATACGATATAAATCTAGGTTTTGGAATATGATATAAATTTGGGTGTTGGTATACTGTGTAAATCTAGGTTTTCGTATGCCGTATAAATCTAGGTTTTGGTATGCGATATAAATCTAGGTTTTGGTATTCGATATAAATCTAACTATTGGTATACGGTATAAATCTAGGTTTTGGTACACGATATCAATCTAGGCATTGGTATACTGTATAAGTCTAGGTTTTGTCATACGAAATAAATCTAGACGTTGGTATACGATATAAATCAAAGTTTTGGTATACTATATATATATAGGTTCTGGCATACGATATAAATCTAGGTTTTGATATACGTTATAAATCTAGGTTTTGGTATTCGATATAAATCTAACTATTGGTATACGGTATAAATCTAGGTTTTGGTACACGATATCAATCTAGGCATTGGTATACTGTATAAATCTAGGTTTTGGTATACTGTATCAATCTAGGTTTTGTCATACGAAATAAATCTAGACTTTGGTATACGATATAAATCAAAGTTTTGGTATACTGTATATATCTAGGTTCTGGCATACGATATAAATCTAAGTTTTGATATACGTTATAAATCTAGGTTTTGGTATGTGATATAAACTAGGTTTTGGTATACGTTATAAATCTAGGTTTTGGTATGCGATATAAATCTAGGCGTTGATATACAATATAAATCTAGCTATTGGTATGTTATATAAATCTAAGTTTTGGTATACGATATAAATCTAGGTTTTGGTATTTGATATAAATCTGGGTGTTGGTATACTGTGTAAATCTAGGTTTTTGTATGCCGTATAAATCGAGGTTTTAGTATATGGTATAAATCTAGGTTTTGATATACGATATAAATCTAGGTTTTGGTATAAGGTTTAAATCTAGGTTTTGGTATTCGATATAAATCTAGGCTTTGGTATATGGTATATATATAGGTTTTGGTATACGATATAAATCTAGGTTTTGGAATATGATATAAATCTGGGTGTTGGTTTACGGTATAAATCTAGGTTTTGGTATGCGATATAAATCTAGGTTTTGGTATTCGATATAAATCTAACTATTGGTATACGGTATAAATCTAGGTTTTGGTACACGATATCAATCTAGGCATTGGTATACTGTATAAATCTAGGTTTTGGTATACTGTATAAATCTAGGTTTTGGCATACGAAATAAATCTAGACTTTGGTATTTGATATAAATCAAAGTTTTGGTATACTATATATATCTAGGTTCTGGCATACGATATAAATCTAGGTTTTGATATACGTTATAAATCTAGGTTTTGGTATGTGATATAAATCTAAGTTTTGGTATACGATATAAATCTAGGTTTTGGTATTTGATATAAATCTGGGTGTTGGTATACTGTGTAAATCTAGGTTTTCGTATGCCGTATAAATCGAGGTTTTAGTATATGGTATAAATCTAGGTTTTGATATACGATATAAATCTAGGTTTTGGTATAAGGTTTAAATCTAGGTTTTGGTATTCGATATAAATCTAGGCTTTGGTATATGGTATATATATAGGTTTTGGTATACGATATAAATCTAGGTTTTGGAATATGATATAAATCTGGGTGTTGGTTTACGGTATAAATCTAGGTTTTGGTATGCGATATAAATCTAGGTTTTGGTATTCGATATAAATCTAACTATTGGTATACGGTATAAATCTAGGTTTTGGTACACGATATCAATCTAGGCATTGGTATACTGTATAAATCTAGGTTTTGGTATACTGTATAAATCTAGGTTTTGGCATACGAAATAAATCTAGACTTTGGTATTTGATATAAATCAAAGTTTTGGTATACTATATATATCTAGGTTCTGGCATACGATATAAATCTAGGTTTTGATATACGTTATAAATCTAGGTTTTGGTATGTGATATAAATCTAAGTTTTGGTATACGATATAAATCTAGGTTTTGGTATTTGATATAAATCTGGGTGTTGGTATACTGTGTAAATCTAGGTTTTCGTATGCCGTATAAATCGAGGTTTTAGTATATGGTATAAATCTAGGTTTTGATATACGATATAAATCTAGGTTTTGGTATACGGTTTAAATCTAGGTTTTGGTATTCGATATAAATCTAGGCTTTGGTATACGGTATATACATAGGTTTTGGTATACGATATAAATCTAGGTTTTGGAATATGATATAAATTTGGGTGTTGGTATACTGTGTAAATCTAGGTTTTCGTATGCCGTATAAATCTAGGTTTTGGTATGCGATATAAATCTAGGTTTTGGTATTCGATATAAATCTAACTATTGGTATACGGTATAAATCTAGGTTTTGGTACACGATATCAATCTAGGCATTGGTATACTGTATAAGTCTAGGTTTTGTCATACGAAATAAATCTAGACGTTGGTATACGATATAAATCAAAGTTTTGGTATACTATATATATATAGGTTCTGGCATACGATATAAATCTAGGTTTTGATATACGTTATAAATCTAGGTTTTGGTATTCGATATAAATCTAACTATTGGTATACGGTATAAATCTAGGTTTTGGTACACGATATCAATCTAGGCATTGGTATACTGTATAAATCTAGGTTTTGGTATACTGTATCAATCTAGGTTTTGTCATACGAAATAAATCTAGACTTTGGTATACGATATAAATCAAAGTTTTGGTATACTGTATATATCTAGGTTCTGGCATACGATATAAATCTAAGTTTTGATATACGTTATAAATCTAGGTTTTGGTATGTGATATAAACTAGGTTTTGGTATACGTTATAAATCTAGGTTTTGGTATGCGATATAAATCTAGGCGTTGATATACAATATAAATCTAGCTATTGGTATGTTATATAAATCTAAGTTTTGGTATACGATATAAATCTAGGTTTTGGTATTTGATATAAATCTGGGTGTTGGTATACTGTGTAAATCTAGGTTTTCGTATGCCGTATAAATCGAGGTTTTAGTATATGGTATAAATCTAGGTTTTGATATACGATATAAATCTAGGTTTTGGTATAAGGTTTAAATCTAGGTTTTGGTATTCGATATAAATCTAGGCTTTGGTATATGGTATATATATAGGTTTTGGTATACGATATAAATCTAGGTTTTGGAATATGATATAAATCTGGGTGTTGGTTTACGGTATAAATCTAGGTTTTGGTATGCGATATAAATCTAGGTTTTGGTATTCGATATAAATCTAACTATTGGTATACGGTATAAATCTAGGTTTTGGTACACGATATCAATCTAGGCATTGGTATACTGTATAAATCTAGGTTTTGGTATACTGTATAAATCTAGGTTTTGGCATACGAAATAAATCTAGACTTTGGTATTTGATATAAATCAAAGTTTTGGTATACTATATATATCTAGGTTCTGGCATACGATATAAATCTAGGTTTTGATATACGTTATAAATCTAGGTTTTGGTATGTGATATAAATCTAAGTTTTGGTATACGATATAAATCTAGGTTTTGGTATTTGATATAAATCTGGGTGTTGGTATACTGTGTAAATCTAGGTTTTCGTATGCCGTATAAATCGAGGTTTTAGTATATGGTATAAATCTAGGTTTTGATATACGATATAAATCTTGGTTTTGGTATACGGTTTAAATCTAGGTTTTGGTATTCGATATAAATCTAGGCTTTGGTATACGGTATATATATAGGCTTTGGTATACGATATAAATCTAGGTTTTGGAATATGATATAAATCTGGGTGTTGATATACTGTGTAAATCTAGGTTTTCGTATGCCGTATAAATCTAGGTTTTGTTATGCGATATAAATCTAGGTTTTGGTATTCGATATAAATCTAACTATTGGTATACGGTATAAATCTAGGTTTTGGTACACGATATCAATCTAGGCATTGGTATACGATATAAATCTAGGTTTTGTCATACGAAATAAATCTAGACTTTGGTATACGATATAAATCAAAGTTTTGGTATACTATATATATCTAGGTTCTGGCATACGATATAAATCTAGGTTTTGATATACGTTATAAATCTAGGTTTTGGTATATGATATAAATCTTAGTTTTGGTATACGATATAAATCTAGGTTTTGGTATTTGATATAAATCTGGGTGTTGGTATACTGTGTAAATCTAGGTTTTCGTATGCCGTATAAATCGAGGTTTTAGTATATGGTATAAATCTAGGTTTTGATATACGATATAAATCTAGGTTTTGGTATAAGGTTTAAATCTAGGTTTTGGTATTCGATATAAATCTAGGCTTTGGTATATGGTATATATATAGGTTTTGGTATACGATATAAATCTAGGTTTTGGAATATGATATAAATCTGGGTGTTGGTTTACGGTATAAATCTAGGTTTTGGTATGCGATATAAATCTAGGTTTTGGTATTCAATATAAATCTACCTATTGGTATGCGGTATAAATCTAGGTTTTGGTACACGATATCAATCTAGGCATTGGTATACTGTATAAATCTAGGTTTTGGTATACTGTATAAATCTAGGTTTTGGCATACGAAATAAATCTAGACTTTGGTATTTGATATAAATCAAAGTTTTGGTATACTATATATATCTAGGTTCTGGCATACGATATAAATCTAGGTTTTGATATACGTTATAAATCTAGGTTTTGGTATGTGATATAAATCTAAGTTTTGGTATACGATATAAATCTAGGTTTTGGTATTTGATATAAATCTGGGTGTTGGTATACTGTGTAAATCTAGGTTTTCGTATGCCATATAAATCGAGGTTTTAGTATATGGTATAAATCTAGGTTTTGATATACGATATAAATCTTGGTTTTGGTATACGGTTTAAATCTAGGTTTTGGTATTCGATATAAATCTAGGCTTTGGTATACGGTATATATATAGGCTTTGGTATACGATATAAATCTAGGTTTTGGAATATGATATAAATCTGGGTGTTGGTATACTGTGTAAATCTAGGTTTTCGTATGCCGTATAAATCTAGGTTTTGGTATGCGATATAAATCTAGGTTTTGGTATTCGATATAAATCTAACTATTGGTATACGGTATAAATCTAGGTTTTGGTACACGATATCAATTTAGGCATTGGTATACGATATAAATCTAGGTTTTGTCATACGAAATAAATCTAGACTTTGGTATACGATATAAATCAAAGTTTTGGTATACTATATATATCTAGGTTCTGGCATACGATATAAATATAGGTTTTGATATACGTTATAAATCTAGGTTTTGGTATATGATATAAATCTAAGTTTTGGTATACGATATAAATCTAGGTTTTGGTATACGGTTTAAATCTAGGTTTTGGTATTCGATATAAATCTAGGCTTTGGAATACGGTATATACATAGGTTTTGGTATACGATATAAATCTAGGTTTTGGAATATGATATAAATCTGGGTGTTGGTATACTGTGTAAATCTAGGTTTTCGTATGCCGTATAAATCTAGGTTTTGGTATGCGATATAAATCTAGGTTTTGGTATTCGATATAAATCTAACTATTGGTATACGGTATAAATCTAGGTTTTGGTACACGATATCAATCTAGGCATTGGTATACTGTATAAATCTAGGTTTTGTCATACGAAATAAATCTAGACTTTGGTATACGATATAAATCAAAGTTTTGGTATACTATATATATATAGGTTCTGGCATACGATATAAATCTAGGTTTTGATATACGTTATAAATCTAGGTTTTGGTATTCGATATAAATCTAACTATTGGTATACGGTATAAATCTAGGTTTTGGTACACGATATCAATCTAGGCATTGGTATACTGTATAAATCTAGGTTTTGGTATACTGTATAAATCTAGGTTTTGTCATACGAAATAAATCTAGACTTTGGTATACGATATAAATCAAAGTTTTGGTATACTGTATATATCTAGGTTCTGGCATACGATATAAATCTAGGTTTTGATATACGTTATAAATCTAGGTTTTGGTATGTGATATAAATCTAAGTTTTGGTATACGATATAAATCTAGGTTTTGGTATTTGATATAAATCTGGGTGTTGGTATTTTGTGTAAATCTAGGTTTTCGTATGCCGTATAAATCGAGGTTTTAGTATATGGTATAAATCTAGGTTTTGATATACGATATAAATCTAGGTTTTGGTATACGGTTTAAATCTAGGTTTTGGTATTCGATATAAATCTAGGCTTTGGTATATGGTATATATATAGGTTTTGGTATACGATATAAATCTAGGTTTTGGAATATGATATAAATCTGGGTGTTGGTTTACGGTATAAATCTAGGTTTTGGTATGCGATATAAATCTAGGTTTTGGTATTCGATATAAATCTAACTATTGGTATACGGTATAAATCTAGGTTTTGGTACACGATATCAATCTAGGCATTGGTATACTGTATAAATCTAGGTTTTGGTATACTGTATAAATCTAGGTTTTGGCATACGAAATAAATCTAGACTTTGGTATACGATATAAATCAAAGTTTTGGTATACTATATATATCTAGGTTCTGGCATACGATATAAATCTAGGTTTTGATATACGTTATAAATCTAGGTTTTGGTATATGATATAAATCTAAGTTTTGGTATACGATATAAATCTAGGTTTTGGTATTTGATATAAATCTGGGTGTTGGTATACTGTGTAAATCTAGGTTTTCGTATGCCGTATAAATCGAGGTTTTAGTATATGGTATAAATCTAGGTTTTGATATACGATATAAATCTAGGTTTTGGTATACGGTTTAAATCTAGGTTTTGGTATTCGATATAAATCTAGGCTTTGGTATACGGTATATACATAGGTTTTGGTATACGATATAAATCTAGGTTTTGGAATATGATATAAATTTGGGTGTTGGTATACTGTGTAAATCTAGGTTTTCGTATGCCGTATAAATCTAGGTTTTGGTATGCGATATAAATCTAGGTTTTGGTATTCGATATAAATCTAACTATTGGTATACGGTATAAATCTAGGTTTTGGTACACGATATCAATCTAGGCATTGGTATACTGTATAAATCTAGGTTTTGTCATACGAAATAAATCTAGACTTTGGTATACGATATAAATCAAAGTTTTGGTATGCTATATATATCTAGGTTCTGGCATACGATATAAATCTAGGTTTTGATATACGTTATAAATCTAGGTTTTGGTATTCGATATAATTCTAACTATTGGTATACGGTATAAATCTAGGTTTTGGTATTTGATATAAATCTGGGTGTTGGTATACTGTGTAAATCTAGGTTTTCGTATGCCGTATAAATCGAGGTTTTAGTATATGGTATAAATCTAGGTTTTGATATACGATATAAATCTAGGTTTTGGTATAAGGTTTAAATCTAGTTTTTGGTATTCGATATAAATCTAGGCTTTGGTATATGGTATATATATAGGTTTTGGTATACGATATAAATCTAGGTTTTGGAATATGATATAAATCTGGGTGTTGGTTTACTGTATAAATCTAGGTTTTGGTATGCGATATAAATCTAGGTTTTGGTATTCGATATAAATCTAACTATTGGTATACGGTATAAATCTAGGTTTTGGTACACGATATCAATCTAGGCATTGGTATACTGTATAAATCTAGGTTTTGGTATACTGTATAAATCTAGGTTTTGGCATACGAAATAAATCTAGACTTTGGTATTTGATATAAATCAAAGTTTTGGTATACTATATATATCTAGGTTCTGGCATACGATATAAATCTAGGTTTTGATATACGTTATAAATCTAGGTTTTGGTATGTGATATAAATCTAAGTTTTGGTATACGATATAAATCTAGGTTTTGGTATTTGATATAAATCTGGGTGTTGGTATACTGTGTAAATCTAGGTTTTCGTATGCCGTATAAATCGAGGTTTTAGTATATGGTATAAATCTAGGTTTTGATATACGATATAAATCTTGGTTTTGGTATACGGTTTAAATCTAGGTTTTGGTATTCGATATAAATCTAGGCTTTGGTATACGGTATATATATAGGCTTTGGTATACGATATAAATCTAGGTTTTGGAATATGATATAAATCTGGGTGTTGGTATACTGTGTAAATCTAGGTTTTCGTATGCCGTATAAATCTAGGTTTTGGTATGCGATATAAATCTAGGTTTTGGTATACGATATAAATCTAACTATTGGTATACGGTATAAATCTAGGTTTTGGTACACGATATCAATCTAGGCATTGGTATACGATATAAATCTAGGTTTTGTCATACGAAATAAATCTAGACTTTGGTATACGATATAAATCAAAGTTTTGGTATACTATATATATATCTAGGTTCTGGCATACGATATAAATATAGGTTTTGATATACGTTATTAATCTAGGTTTTGGTATATGATATAAATCTAAGTTTTGGTATACGATATAAATCTAGGTTTTGGTATTTGATATAAATCTGGGTGTTGGTATACTGTGTAAATCTAGGTTTTCGTATGCCGTATAAATCGAGGTTTTAGTATATGGTATAAATCTAGGTTTTGATATACGATATAAATCTAGGTTTTGGAATAAGGTTTAAATCTAGGTTTTGGTATTCGATATAAATCTAGGCTTTGGTATATGGTATATATATAGGTTTTGGTATACGATATAAATCTAGGTTTTGGAATATGATATAAATCTGGGTGTTGGTTTACGGTATAAATCTAGGTTTTGGTATGCGATATAAATCTAGGTTTTGGTATTCGATATAAATCTACCTATTGGTATACGGTATAAATCTAGGTTTTGGTACACGATATCAATCTAGGCATTGGTATACTGTATAAATCTAGGTTTTGGTATACTGTATAAATCTAGGTTTTGGCATACGAAATAAATCTAGACTTTGGTATTTGATATAAATCAAAGTTTTGGTATACTATATATATCTAGGTTCTGGCATACGATATAAATCTAGGTTTTGATATACGTTATAAATCTAGGTTTTGGTATGTGATATAAATCTAAGTTTTGGTATACGATATAAATCTAGGTTTTGGTATTTGATATAAATCTGGGTGTTGGTATACTGTGTAAATCTAGGTTTTCGTATGCCGTATAAATCGAGGTTTTAGTATATGGTATAAATCTAGGTTTTGATATACGATATAAATCTTGGTTTTGGTATACGGTTTAAATCTAGGTTTTGGTATTCGATATAAATCTAGGCTTTGGTATACGGTATATATATAGGCTTTGGTATACGATATAAATCTAGGTTTTGGAATATGATATAAATCTGGGTGTTGGTATACTGTGTAAATCTAGGTTTTCGTATGCCGTATAAATCTAGGTTTTGGTATGCGATATAAATCTAGGTTTTGGTATTCGATATAAATCTAACTATTGGTATACGGTATAAATCTAGGTTTTGGTACACGATATCAATTTAGGCATTGGTATACGATATAAATCTAGGTTTTGTCATACGAAATAAATCTAGACTTTGGTATACGATATAAATCAAAGTTTTGGTATACTATATATATCTAGGTTCTGGCATACGATATAAATATAGGTTTTGATATACGTTATAAATCTAGGTTTTGGTATATGATATAAATCTAAGTTTTGGTATACGATATAAATCTAGGTTTTGGTATTTGATATAAATCTGGGTGTTGGTATACTGTATAAATCTAGGTTTTCGTATGCCGTATAAATCGAGGTTTTAGTATATGGTATAAATCTAGGTTTTGATATACGATATAAATCTAGGTTTTGGCATACGGTTTAAATCTAGGTTTTGGTATTCGATATAAATCTAGGCTTTGGTATACGGTATATACAAAGGTTTTGGTATACGATATAAATCTAGGTTTTGGAATATGATATAAATCTGGGTGTTGGTATACTGTGTAAATCTAGGTTTTCGTATGCCGTATAAATCTAGGTTTTGGTATGCGATATAAATCTAGGTTTTGGTATTCGATATAAATCTAACTATTGGTATACGGTATAATTCTAGGTTTTGGTACACGATATCAATCTAGGCATTGGTATACTGTATAAATCTAGGTTTTGTCATACGAAATAAATCTAGACTTTGGTATACGATATAAATCAAAGTTTTGGTATACTATATATATATAGGTTCTGGCATACGATATAAATCTAGGTTTTGATATACGTTATAAATCTAGGTTTTGGTATTCGATATAAATCTAACTATTGGTATACGGTATAAATCTAGGTTTTGGTACACGATATCAATCTAGGCATTGGTATACTGTATAAATCTAGGTTTTGGTATACTGTATAAATCTAGGTTTTGTCATACGAAATAAATCTAGACTTTGGTATACGATATAAATCAAAGTTTTGGTATACTGTATATATCTAGGTTCTGGCATACGATATAAATCTAGGTTTTGATATACGTTATAAATCTAGGTTTTGGTATGTGATATAAATCTAAGTTTTGGTATACGATATAAATCTAGGTTTTGGTATTTGATATAAATCTGGGTGTTGGTATTTTGTGTAAATCTAGGTTTTCGTATGCCGTATAAATCGAGGTTTTAGTATATGGTATAAATCTAGGTTTTGATATACGATATAAATCTAGGTTTTGGTATACGGTTTAAATCTAGGTTTTGGTATTCGATATAAATCTAGGCTTTGGTATATGGTATATATATAGGTTTTGGTATACGATATAAATCTAGGTTTTGGAATATGATATAAATCTGGGTGTTGGTTTACGGTATAAATCTAGGTTTTGGTATGCGATATAAATCTAGGTTTTGGTATTCGATATAAATCTAACTATTGGTATACGGTATAAATCTAGGTTTTGGTACACGATATCAATCTAGGCATTGGTATACTGTATAAATCTAGGTTTTGGTATACTGTATAAATCTAGGTTTTGGCATACGAAATAAATCTAGACTTTGGTATACGATATAAATCAAAGTTTTAGTATACTATATATATCTAGGTTCTGGCATACGATATAAATCTAGGTTTTGATTTATATAAATCTAGGTTTTGGCATAACGTATGTTATAAATCTAGGTTTTGGTATGTGATATAAATCTAAGTTTTGGTATACGATATAAATCTAGGTTTTGGTATTCGATATAAATCTAGGCTTTGGTATACGGTTTAAATCTAGGTTTTAGTATTCGATATAAATCTAGCTATTGGTATACGCTTTTAAATCAAGGTTTTGGTATACGATATAAATCTATGTTTTGGAAAACGATATAAATCTATGTTTTGGAAAACGATATAAATCTAGGTATTGGTATTCTGTATAAATCTAGGGGTTCGTATACGGTATAAATCTAGGTTGTGGTTTATGAGATAAATCTAGGTTTCGCTATGATACATAAATCTAGGTTTTGGTGTGCTATATAAATCTAGGTTTTGATATACGCTATAAATCTAGGTTTTGGTATGCGATATAAATCTAGGCGTTGATATACAATATAAATCTAGCTATTGGTATGTGATATAAATCTAAGTTTTGGTATACGATATAAATCTAGGTTTTGGTATTTGATATAAATCTGGGTGTTGGTATACTGTGTAAATCTAGGTTTTCGTATGCCGTATAAATCGAGGTTTTAGTATATGGTATAAATCTAGGATTTGTTATACGATATAAATCTAGGTTTTGGTATTTGATATAAATCTGGGTGTTGGTATACTGTGTAAATCTAGGTTTTCGTATGCCGTATAAATCGAGGTTTTAGTATATGGTATAAATCTAGGTTTTGGTATACGATATAAATCTAGGTTTTGCTATGCTACATAAATCTAGGTTTTGGTGTGCGATTTAAATCTAAGTTTTGATATACGTTATAAATCCAGGTATTGGTAAATTGTATAAATCTAGGTTTTGGTATAAGATATAAATCAAAGTTTTGGTATACTATATAAATCTAGGTTTTGGTATACGATATAAATCTAGGTTTTGGTATACGTTATAAATCTAGGTTTTGGTATACGATATAAATCTAGGCGTTGATATACAATATAAATCTAGCTATTGGTATGTGATATAAATCTAGGTTTTGGTATACTGTATAAATCTAGGTTTTGGTATTCGATATAAATCTAACTATTGGTATACGGTATAAATCTAGGTTTTGGTACACGATATCAATCTAGGCATTGGTATACTGTATGAATCTAGGTTTTGTCATACGAAATAAATCTAGACTTTGGTATACGATATAAATCAAAGTTTTGGTATACTATATATATCTAGGTTCTGGCATACGATATAAATCTAGGTTTTGATATACGTTATAAATCTAGGTTTTGGTATATGATATAAATCTAAGTTTTGGTATACGATATAAATCTAGGTTTTGGTATTTGATATAAATCTGGGTGTTGGTATACTGTGTAAATCTAGGTTTTCGTATGCCGTATAAATCGAGGTTTTAGTATATGGTATAAATCTAGGTTTTGATATACGATATAAATCAAGGTTTTGGTATACGGTTTAAATCTAGGTTTTGGTATTCGATATAAATCTAGGCTTTGGTATACGGTATATATATAGGTTTTGGTATACGATATAAATCTAGGTTTTGGAATATGATATAAATCTGGGTGTTGGTATACTGTGTAAATCTAGGTTTTCGTATGCCGTATAAATCTAGGTTTTGGTATGCGATATAAATCTAGGTTTTGGTATTCGATATAAATCTAACTATTGGTAAACGGTATAAATCTAGGTTTTGGTACACGATATCAATCTAGGCATTGGTATACTGTATAAATCTAGGTTTTCGTATGGCGTATAAATCGAGGTTTTAGTATATGGTTTAAAACTAGGTTTTGGTATACGATATAAATCTAGGCTTTGGCATACGGTATATATATAGGTTTTGGTATACGATATAAATCTAGGTTTTGGAATATGATATAAATCTGGGTGTTGGTATACTGTGTAAATCTAGGTTTTCGTATGCCGTATAAATCTAGGTTTTGGTATGCGATATTAATCTAGGTTTTGGTATTCGATATAAATCTAACTATTGGTATACGGTTTAAATCTAGGTTTTGGTATTCGATATAAATCTAGGCTTTGGTATACGGTATATATATAGGTTTAGTTATACGATATAAATCTAGGTTTTGGAATATGATATAAATTTGGGTGTTGGTATACTGTGTAAATCTAGGTTTTCGTATGCGTATAAATCTAGGTTTTGGTATTCGATATAAATCTAACTATTGGTATACGGTATAAATCTAGGTTTTGGTACACGATATCAATCTAGGCATTGGTATACTGTATAAATCTAGGTTTTGTCATACGAAATAAATCTAGACTTTGGTATTTGATATAAATCAAAGTTTTGGTATACTATATATATCTAGGTTCTGGCATACGATATAAATCTAGGTTTTGATATACGTTATAAATCTAGGTTTTGGTATATGATATAAATCTAGGTTTTGGTATACGATATAAATCTAGGTTTTGGTATTTGATATAAATCTGGGTGTTGGTATACTGTGTAAATCTAGGTTTTCGTATGCCGTATAAATCGAGGTTTTAGTATATGGTATAAATCTAGGTTTTGATATACGATATAAATCTAGGTTTTGTTATACGTTTTAAATCTAGGTTTTGGTATTCGATATAAATCTAGGCTTTGGTATATGGTATATATATAGGTTTTGGTATACGATATAAATCTAGGTTTTGGAATATGATATAAATCTGGGTGTTGGTTTACGGTATAAATCTAGGTTTTGCTATGCTACATAAATCTAGGTTTTGGTGTGCGATATAAATCTAAGTTTTGGTATACGTTATAAATCCAGGTATTGGTAAATTGTATAAATCTAGGTTTTGGTATACGATATAAATCTAGGTTTTGGTATACGTTATAAATCTAGGTTTTGGTATGCGATATAAATCTAGGCGTTGATATACAATATAAATCTAGCTATTGGTATGTGATATAAATCTAAGTTTTGGTATACGATATAAATCTAGGTTTTGGTATTTGATATAAATCTGGGTGTTGGTATACTGTGTAAATCTAGGTTTTCGTATGCCCTATAAATCGAGGTTTTAGTATATGGTATAAATCTAGGTTTTGATATACGATATAAATCTAGGTTTTGGTATACGGTTTAAATCTAGGTTTTGGTATTCGATATAAATCTAGGCTTTGGTATATGGTATATATATAGGTTTTGGTATACGATATAAATCTAGGTTTTGGAATATGATATAAATCTGGGTGTTGGTTTACCGTATAAATCTAGGTTTTGGTGTACGATATAAATCTAGGTTTTGGTACACGATATCAATCTAGGCATTGGTATACTGTATAAATCTAGGTTTTGGTATACTGTATAAATCTAGGTTTTGGCATACGAAATAAAGCTAGACTTTGGTATACGATATAAATCAAAGTTTTGGTATACTATATATATCTAGGTTCTGGCATACGATATAAATCTAGGTTTTGATATACGTTATAAATCTAGGTTTTGGTATGTGATATAAATCTAAGTTTTGGTATACGATATAAATCTAGGTTTTGGTATTTGATATAAATCTGGGTGTTGGTATACTGTGTAAATCTAGGTTTTCGTATGCGTATAAATCGAGGTTTTAGTATACGGTATAAATCTAGGTTTTGATATACGATATAAATCTAGGTTTTGGTATACGGTTTAAATCTAGGTTTTGGTATTCGATATAAATCTAGGCTTTGGTATACGGTATATATATAGGTTTTGGTATACGATATAAATCTAGGTTTTGGAATATGATATTAATCTGGGTGTTGGTATACTGTGTAAATCTAGGTTTTCGTATGCCGTATAAATCTAGGTCTTGGTATGCGATATAAATCTAGGTTTTGGTATTCGATATAAATCTAACTATTGGTATACGGTATAAATCTAGGTTTTGGTATGCGATATAAATCTAGGTTTTGGTATTCGATATAAATCTAACTATTGGTATACGGTATAAATCTAGGTTTTGGTACACGATATCAATCTAGGCATTGGTATACTGTATAAATCTAGGTTTTGGTATACTATATATATCTAGGTTCTGGCATACGATATAAATCTAGGTTTTGATATACGTTATAAATCTAGGTTTTGGTATGTGATATAAATCTAAGTTTTGGTATACGATATAAATCTAGGTTTTGGTATTCGATATAAATCTAGGTTTGGTATACGGTTTAAATCTAGGTTTTAGTATTCGATATAAATCTAGCTATTGGTATACGCTTTTAAATCAAGGTTTTGGTATACGATATAAATCTATGTTTTGGAAAACGATATAAATCTATATTTTGGAAAACGATATAAATCTAGGTATTGGTATTCTGTATAAATCTAGGGGTTCGTATACGGTATAAATCTAGGTTGTGGTTTATGAGATAAATCTAGGTTTCGCTATGATACATAAATCTAGGTTTTGGTGTGCTATATAAATCTAGGTTTTGATATACGTTATAAATCTAGGTTTTGGTATGCGATATAAATCTAGGCGTTGATATACAATATAAATCTAGCTATTGGTATGTGATATAAATCTATGTTTTGGTATACGATATAAATCTAGGGTTTGGTATTTGATATAAATCTGGGTGTTGGTATACTGTGTAAATCTAGGTTTTCGTATGCCGTATAAATCGAGGTTTTAGTATATGGTATAAATCTAGGTTTTGGTATACGATATAAATCTAGGTTTTGGTATTTGATATAAATCTGGGTGTTGGTATACTGTGTAAATCTAGGTTTTCGTATGCCGTATAAATCGAGGTTTTAGTATATGGTATAAATCTAGGTTTTGGTATACGATATAAATCTAGGTTTTGGTATTTGATATAAATCTGGGTGTTGGTATACTGTGTAAATCTAGGTTTTCGTATGCCGTATAAATCGAGGTTTTAGTATATGGTATAAATCTAGGTTTTGGTATACGATATAAATCTAGGTTTTGCTATGCTACATAAATCTAGGTTTTGGTGTGCGATATAAATCTAAGTTTTGGTATACGTTATAAATCCAGGTATTGGTAAATTGTATAAATCTAGGTTTTGGTATAAGATATAAATCAAAGTTTTGGTATACTATATAAATCTACGTTTTGGTATACGATATAAATCTAGGTTTTGGTATACGTTATAAATCTAGGTTTTGGTATGCGATATAAATCTAGGCGTTGATATACAATATAAATCTAGCTATTGGTAAGTGATATAAATCTAAGTTTTGGTATACGATATAAATCTAGGTTTTGGTATTCGATATAAATCTAACTATTGGTATACGGTATAAATCTAGGTTTTGGTACACGATATCAATCTAGGCATTGGTATACTGTATAAATCTAGGTTTTGTCATACGAAATAAATCTAGACTTTGGTATACGATATAAATCAAAGTTTTGGTATACTATATATATATAGGTTCTGGCATACGATATAAATCTAGGTTTTGATATACGTTATAAATCTAGGTTTTGGTATATGATATAAATCTAAGTTTTGGTATACGATATAAATCTAGGTTTTGGTATTTGATATAAATCTGGGTGTTGGTATTCTGTGTAAATCTAGGTTTTCGTATGCCGTATAAATCGAGGTTTTAGTATATGGTATAAATCTAGGTTTTGATATACGATATAAATCTAGGTTTTGGTATACGGTTTAAATCTAGGTTTTGGTATTCGATATAAATCTAGGCTTTGGTATACGGTATATATATAGGTTTTGGTATACGATATAAATCTAGGTTTTGGAATATGATATAAATCTGGGTGTTGGTATTCTGTGTAAATCTAGGTTTTCGTATGCCGTATAAATCTAGGTTTTGGTATGCGATATAAATCTAGGTTTTGGTATTCGATATAAATCTAGGTTTTGGTATTCGATATAAATCTAACTATTGGTATACGGTATAAATCTAGGTTTTGGTACACGATATCAATCTAGGCATTGGTATACTGTATAAATCTAGGTTTTGTCATACGAAATAAATCTAGACTTTGGTATACGATATAAATCAAAGTTTTGGTATACTATATATATCTAGGTTCTGGCATACGATATAAATCTAGGTTTTGATATACGTTATAAATCTAGGTTTTGGTATATGATATAAATCTAGGTTTTGGTATTTGATATAAATCTGGGTGTTGGTATACTGTGTAAATCTAGGTTTTCGTATGCCGTATAAATCGAGGTTTTAGTATACGGTATAAATCTAGGTTTTGATATACGATATAAATCTAAGTTTTGGTATACGGTTTAAATCTAGGTTTTGGTATTCGATATAAATCTAGGCTTTGGTATATGGTATATATATAGGTTTTGGTATACGATATAAATCTAGGTTTTGGAATATGATATAAATCTGGGTGTTGGTTTACGGTATAAATCTAGGTTTTGCTATGCTACATAAATCTAGGTTTTGGTGTGCGATATAAATCTAAGTTTTGGTATACGTTATAAATCCAGGTATTGGTAAATTGTATAAATCTAGGTTTTGGTATACGATATAAATCTAGGTTTTGGTATACGTTATAAATCTAGGTTTTGGTATGCGATATAAATCTAGGCGTTGATATACAATATAAATCTAGCTATTGGTATGTGATATAAATCTAAGTTTTGGTATACGATATAAATCTAGGTTTTGGTATTTGATATAAATCTGGGTGTTGGTATACTGTGTAAATCTAGGTTTTCGTATGCCCTATAAATCGAGGTTTTAGTATATGGTATAAATCTAGGTTTTGATATACGATATAAATCTAGGTTTTGGTATACGGTTTAAATCTAGGTTTTGGTATTCGATATAAATCTAGGCTTTGGTATATGGTATATATATAGGTTTTGGTATACGATATAAATCTAGGTTTTGGAATATGATATAAATCTGGGTGTTGGTTTACCGTATAAATCTAGGTTTTGGTGTACGATATAAATCTAGGTTTTGGTACACGATATCAATCTAGGCATTGGTATACTGTATAAATCTAGGTTTTGGTATACTGTATAAATCTAGGTTTTGGCATACGAAATAAAGCTAGACTTTGGTATACGATATAAATCAAAGTTTTGGTATACTATATATATCTAGGTTCTGGCATACGATATAAATCTAGGTTTTGATATACGTTATAAATCTAGGTTTTGGTATGTGATATAAATCTAAGTTTTGGTATACGATATAAATCTAGGTTTTGGTATTTGATATAAATCTGGGTGTTGGTATACTGTGTAAATCTAGGTTTTCGTATGCGTATAAATCGAGGTTTTAGTATACGGTATAAATCTAGGTTTTGATATACGATATAAATCTAGGTTTTGGTATACGGTTTAAATCTAGGTTTTGGTATTCGATATAAATCTAGGCTTTGGTATACGGTATATATATAGGTTTTGGTATACGATATAAATCTAGGTTTTGGAATATGATATTAATCTGGGTGTTGGTATACTGTGTAAATCTAGGTTTTCGTATGCCGTATAAATCTAGGTCTTGGTATGCGATATAAATCTAGGTTTTGGTATTCGATATAAATCTAACTATTGGTATACGGTATAAATCTAGGTTTTGGTATGCGATATAAATCTAGGTTTTGGTATTCGATATAAATCTAACTATTGGTATACGGTATAAATCTAGGTTTTGGTACACGATATCAATCTAGGCATTGGTATACTGTATAAATCTAGGTTTTGGTATACTATATATATCTAGGTTCTGGCATACGATATAAATCTAGGTTTTGATATACGTTATAAATCTAGGTTTTGGTATGTGATATAAATCTAAGTTTTGGTATACGATATAAATCTAGGTTTTGGTATTCGATATAAATCTAGGTTTGGTATACGGTTTAAATCTAGGTTTTAGTATTCGATATAAATCTAGCTATTGGTATACGCTTTTAAATCAAGGTTTTGGTATACGATATAAATCTATGTTTTGGAAAACGATATAAATCTATATTTTGGAAAACGATATAAATCTAGGTATTGGTATTCTGTATAAATCTAGGGGTTCGTATACGGTATAAATCTAGGTTGTGGTTTATGAGATAAATCTAGGTTTCGCTATGATACATAAATCTAGGTTTTGGTGTGCTATATAAATCTAGGTTTTGATATACGTTATAAATCTAGGTTTTGGTATGCGATATAAATCTAGGCGTTGATATACAATATAAATCTAGCTATTGGTATGTGATATAAATCTATGTTTTGGTATACGATATAAATCTAGGGTTTGGTATTTGATATAAATCTGGGTGTTGGTATACTGTGTAAATCTAGGTTTTCGTATGCCGTATAAATCGAGGTTTTAGTATATGGTATAAATCTAGGTTTTGGTATACGATATAAATCTAGGTTTTGGTATTTGATATAAATCTGGGTGTTGGTATACTGTGTAAATCTAGGTTTTCGTATGCCGTATAAATCGAGGTTTTAGTATATGGTATAAATCTAGGTTTTGGTATACGATATAAATCTAGGTTTTGGTATTTGATATAAATCTGGGTGTTGGTATACTGTGTAAATCTAGGTTTTCGTATGCCGTATAAATCGAGGTTTTAGTATATGGTATAAATCTAGGTTTTGGTATACGATATAAATCTAGGTTTTGCTATGCTACATAAATCTAGGTTTTGGTGTGCGATATAAATCTAAGTTTTGGTATACGTTATAAATCCAGGTATTGGTAAATTGTATAAATCTAGGTTTTGGTATAAGATATAAATCAAAGTTTTGGTATACTATATAAATCTACGTTTTGGTATACGATATAAATCTAGGTTTTGGTATACGTTATAAATCTAGGTTTTGGTATGCGATATAAATCTAGGCGTTGATATACAATATAAATCTAGCTATTGGTAAGTGATATAAATCTAAGTTTTGGTATACGATATAAATCTAGGTTTTGGTATTCGATATAAATCTAACTATTGGTATACGGTATAAATCTAGGTTTTGGTACACGATATCAATCTAGGCATTGGTATACTGTATAAATCTAGGTTTTGTCATACGAAATAAATCTAGACTTTGGTATACGATATAAATCAAAGTTTTGGTATACTATATATATATAGGTTCTGGCATACGATATAAATCTAGGTTTTGATATACGTTATAAATCTAGGTTTTGGTATATGATATAAATCTAAGTTTTGGTATACGATATAAATCTAGGTTTTGGTATTTGATATAAATCTGGGTGTTGGTATTCTGTGTAAATCTAGGTTTTCGTATGCCGTATAAATCGAGGTTTTAGTATATGGTATAAATCTAGGTTTTGATATACGATATAAATCTAGGTTTTGGTATACGGTTTAAATCTAGGTTTTGGTATTCGATATAAATCTAGGCTTTGGTATACGGTATATATATAGGTTTTGGTATACGATATAAATCTAGGTTTTGGAATATGATATAAATCTGGGTGTTGGTATTCTGTGTAAATCTAGGTTTTCGTATGCCGTATAAATCTAGGTTTTGGTATGCGATATAAATCTAGGTTTTGGTATTCGATATAAATCTAGGTTTTGGTATTCGATATAAATCTAACTATTGGTATACGGTATAAATCTAGGTTTTGGTACACGATATCAATCTAGGCATTGGTATACTGTATAAATCTAGGTTTTGTCATACGAAATAAATCTAGACTTTGGTATACGATATAAATCAAAGTTTTGGTATACTATATATATCTAGGTTCTGGCATACGATATAAATCTAGGTTTTGATATACGTTATAAATCTAGGTTTTGGTATATGATATAAATCTAGGTTTTGGTATTTGATATAAATCTGGGTGTTGGTATACTGTGTAAATCTAGGTTTTCGTATGCCGTATAAATCGAGGTTTTAGTATACGGTATAAATCTAGGTTTTGATATACGATATAAATCTAAGTTTTGGTATACGGTTTAAATCTAGGTTTTGGTATTCGATATAAATCTAGGCTTTGGTATACGGTATATATATAGGTTTTGGTATACGATATAAATCTAGGTTTTGGAATATGATGTAAATCTGGGTGTTGGTATACTGTGTAAATCTAGGTTTTCGTATGCCGTATAAATCTAGGTTTTGGTATGCGATATAAATCTAGGTTTTGGTATTCGATATAAATCTAACTATTGGTATACGGTATAAATCTAGGTTTTGGTATGCGATATAAATCTAGGTTTTGGTATTCGATATAAATCTAACTATTGGTATACGGTATAAATCTAGGTTTTGGTACACGATATCAATCTAGGCATTGGTATACTGTATAAATCTAGGTTTTGGTATACTGTATAAATCTAGGTTTTGTCATACGAAATAAATCTAGACTTTGGTATACGATATAAATCAAAGTTTTGGTATACTATATATATCTAGGTTCTGGCATACGATATAAATCTAGGTTTTGATATACGATATAAATATAGGTTTTGGTATTTGATATAAATCTGGGTGTTGGTATACTGTGTAAATCTAGGTTTTCGTATGCCGTATAAATCGAGGTTTTAGTATATGGTATAAATCTAGGTTTTGGTATACGATATAAATCTAGGTTTTGGTATGCTACATAAATCTAGGTTTTGGTGTGCGATATAAATCTAAGTTTTGGTATACGTTATAAATCCAGGTATTGGTAAATTGTATAAATCTAGGTTTTGGTATAAGATATAAATCAAAGTTTTGGTATACTATATAAATCTAGGTTTTGGTATACGATATAAATCTAGGTTTTGGTATACGTTATAAATCTAGGTTTTGGTATGCGATATAAATCTAGGCGTTGATATACAATATAAATCTAGCTATTGGTATGTGATATAAATCTAAGTTTTGGTATACGATATAAATCTAGGTTTTGGTATTCGATATAAATCTAACTATTGGTATAACGTATAAATCTAGGTTTTGGTATACTGTATAAATCTAGGTTTTGTCATACGAAATAAATCTAGACTTTGGTATACGATATAAATCAAAGTTTTGGTATACTGTATATATCTAGGTTCTGGCATACGATATAAATCTAGGTTTTGATATACGTTATAAATCTAGGTTTTGGTATGTGATATAAATCTAAGTTTTGGTATACGATATAAATCTAGGTTTTGGTATTCGATATAAATCTAACTATTGGTATACGGTATAAATCTAGGTTTTGGTACACGATATCAATCTAGGCATAGGTATACTGTATAAATCTAGGTTTTGTCATACGAAATAAATCTAGACTTTGGTATACGATATAAATCAAAGTTTTGGTATACTATATATATCTAGGTTCTGGCATACGATATAAATCTAGGTTTTGATATACGTTATAAATCTAGGTTTTGGTATATGATATAAATCTAAGTTTTGGTATACGATATAAATCTAGGTTTTGGTATTTGATATAAATCTGGGTGTTGGTATACTGTGTAAATCTAGGTTTTCGTATGCCGTATAAATCGAGGTTTTAGTATATGGTATAAATCTAGGTTTTGATATACGATATAAATCTAGGTTTTGGTATACGGTTTAAATCTAGGTTTTGGTATTCGATATAAATCTAGGCTTTGGTATATGGTATATATATAGGTTTTGGTATACGATATAAATCTAGGTTTTGGAATATGATATAAATCTGGGTGTTGGTATACTGTGTAAATCTAGGTTTTCGTATGCCGTATAAATCTAGGTTTTGGTATGCGATATAAATCTAGGTTTTGGTATTCGATATAAATCTAACTATTGGTATACGGTATAAATCTAGGTTTTGGTACACGATATCAATCTAGGCATTGGTATACTGTATAAATCTAGGTTTTGTCATACGAAATAAATCTAGACTTTGGTATACGATATAAATCAAAGTTTTGGTATACTATATAGATGAAGGTTCTGGCATACGATATAAATCTAGGTTTTGATATACGTTATAAATCTAGGTTTTGGTATATGATATAAATCTAAGTTTTGGTATACGATATAAATCTAGGTTTTGGTATTTGATATAAATCTGGGTGTTGGTATACTGTGTAAATCTAGGTTTTCGTATGCCGTATAAATCGAGGTTTTAGTATATGGTATAAATCTAGGTTTTGATTTACGATATAAATCTAGGTTTTGGTATACGGTTTAAATCTAGGTTTTGGTATTCGATATAAATATAGGCTTTGGTATACGGTATATATATAGGTTTTGGTATACGATATAAATCTAGGTTTTGGAATATGATATAAATCTGGGTGTTGGTATACTGTGTAAATCTAGGTTTTCGTATGCCGTATAAATCTAGGTTTTGGTATGCGATATAAATCTAGGTTTTGGTATTCGATATAAATCTAACTATTGGTATACGGTATAAATCTAGGTTTTGGTATGCGATATAAATCTAGGTTTTGGTATTCGATATAAATCTAACTATTGGTATACGGTATAAATCTAGGTTTTGGTACACGATATCAATCTAGGCATTGGTATACTGTATAAATCTAGGCTTTGGTATACTGTATAAATCTAGGTTTGTCATACGAAATAAATCTAGACTTTGGTATACGATATAAATCAAAGTTTTGGTATACTATATATATCTAGGTTCTGGCATACGATATAAATCTAGGTTTTGGAATATGATATAAATCTGGGTGTTGGTATACTGTGTAAATCTAGGTTTTCGTATGCCGTATAAATCTAGGTTTTGGTATGCGATATAAATCTAGGTTTTGGTATTCGATATAAATCTAACTATTGGTTTACGGTATAAATCTAGGTTTTGGTATGCGATATAAATCTAGGTTTTGGTATTCGATATAAATCTAACTATTGGTATACGGTATAAATCTAGGTTTTGGTACACGATATCAATCTAGGCATTGGTATACTGTATACATCTAGGTTTTGTCATACGAAATAAATCTAGACTTTGGTATACGATATAAATCAAAGTTTTGGTATACTATATATATCTAGGTTCTGGCATACGATATAAATCTAGGTTTTGATATACGTTATAAATCTAGGTTTTGGTATGTGATATAAATCTAAGTTTTGGTATACGATATAAATCTAGGTTTTGTTATTTGATATAAATCTGGGTGTTGGTATACTGTGTAAATCTAGGTTTTCGTATGCCGTATAAATCGAGGTTTTAGTATATGGTATAAATCTAGGTTTTGGTATACGATATAAATCTAGGTTTTGTTATGCTACATAAATCTAGGTTTTGGTGTGCGATATAAATCTAAGTTTTGGTATACGTTATAAATCCAGGTATTGGTAAATTGTATAAATCTAGGTTTTGGTATAAGATATAAATCAAAGTTTTGGTATACTATATAAATCTAGGTTTTGGTATACGATATAAATCTAGGTTTTGGAATATGATATAAATCTGGGTGTTGGTATACTGTGTAAATCTAGGTTTTCGTATGCCGTATAAATCTAGGTTTTGGTATGCGATATAAATCTAGGTTTTGGTATTCGATATAAATCTAACTATTGGTATACGGTATAAATCTAGGTTTTGGTACACGATATCAATCTAGGCATTGGTATACTGTATAAATCTAGGTTTTGTCATACGAAATAAATCTAGACTTTGGTATACGATATAAATCAAAGTTTTGGTATACTATATATATCTAGGTTCTGGCATACGATATAAATCTAGGTTTTGATATACGTTATAAATCTAGGTTTTGGTATATGATATAAATCTAAGTTTTGGTATACGATATAAATCTAGGTTTTGGTATTCGATATAAATCTAACTATTGATATACGGTATAAATCTAGGTTTTGGTATGCGATATAAATCTAGGTTTTGGTATTCGATATAAATCTAACTATTGGTATAACGTATAAATCTAGGTTTTGGTATACTGTATAAAACTAGGTTTTGTCATACGAAATAAATCTAGACTTTGGTATACGATATAAATCAAAGTTTTGGTATACTGTATATATCTAGGTTCTGGCATACGATATAAATCTAGGTTTTGATATACGTTATAAATCTAGGTTTTGGTATGTGATATAAATCTAAGTTTTGGTATACGATATAAATCTAGGTTTTGGTATTTGATATAAATCTGGGTGTTGGTATACTGTGTAAATCTAGGTTTTCGTATGCCGTATAAATCGAGGTTTTAGTATATGGTATAAATCTAGGTTTTGATATACGATATAAATCTAGGTTTTGGTATACGGTTTAAATCTAGGTTTTAGTATTCGATATAAATCTAGCTATTGGTATACGCTTTTAAATCAAGGTTTTGGTTTACGATATAAATCTATGTTTTGGAAAACGATATAAATCTATGTTTTGGAAAACGATATAAATCTAGGTATTGGTATTCTGTATAAATCTAGGGGTTCGTATACGGTATAAATCTAGGTTGTGGTTTATGAGATAAATCTAGGTTTCGCTATGATACATAAATCTAGGTTTTGGTGTGCTATATAAATCTAGGTTTTGATATACGTTATAAATCTAGGTTTTGGTATGCGATATAAATCTAGGCGTTGATATACAATATAAATCTAGCTATTGGTATGTGATATAAATCTAAGTTTTGGTATACGATATAAATCTAGGTTTTGGTATTTGATATAAATCTGGGTGTTGGTATACTGTGTAAATCTATGTTTTCGTATGCCGTATAAATCGAGGTTTTAGTATATGGTATAAATCTAGGTTTTGGTATACGATATAAATCTAGGTTTTGGTATTTGATATAAATCTGGGTGTTGGTATACTGTGTAAATCTAGGTTTTCGTATGCCGTATAAATCGAGGTTTTAGTATATGGTATAAATCTAGGTTTTGGTATACGATATAAATCTAGGTTTTGCTATGCTACATAAATCTAGGTTTTGGTGTGCGATATAAATCTAAGTTTTGGTATACGTTATAAATCCAGGTATTGGTAAATTGTATAAATCTAGGTTTTGGTATAAGATATAAATCAAAGTTTTGGTATACAATATAAATCTAGCTATTGGTATGTGATATAAATCTAAGTTTTGGTATACGATATAAATCTAGGTTTTGGTATTCGATATAAATCTAACTATTGGTATACGGTATAAATCTAGGTTTTGGTACACGATATCAATCTAGGCATTGGTATACTGTATAAATCTAGGTTTTGTCATACGAAATAAATCTAGACTTTGGTATACGATATAAATCAAAGTTTTGGTATACTATATATATCTAGGTTCTGGCATACGATATAAATCTAGGTTTTGATATACGTTATAAATCTAGGTTTTGGTATATGATATAAATCTAAGTTTTGGTATACGATATAAATCTAGGTTTTGGTATTTGATATAAATCTGGGTGTTGGTATACTGTGTAAATCTAGGTTTTCGTATGCCGTATAAATCGAGGTTTTAGTATATGGTATAAATCTAGGTTTTGATATACGATATAAATCTAGGTTTTGGTATACGGTTTAAATCTAGGTTTTGGTATTCGATATAAATCTAGGCTTTGGTATACGGTATATATATAGGTTTTGGTATACGATATAAATCTAGGTTTTGGAATATGATATAAATCTGGGTGTTGGTATACTGTGTAAATCTAGGTTTTCGTATGCCGTATAAATCTAGGTTTTGGTATGCGATATAAATCTAGGTTTTGGTATTCGATATAAATCTAACTATTGGAATACGGTATAAATCTAGGTTTTGGTACACGATATCAATCTAGGCATTGGTATACTGTATAATTCTAGGTTTTGTCATACAAAATAAATCTAGACTTTGGTATACGATATAAATCAAAGTTTTGGTATACTATATATATCTAGGTTCTGGCATACGATATAAATCTAGGTTTTGATATACGTTATAAATCTAGGTTTTGGTATATGATATAAATCTAAGTTTTGGTATACGATATAAATCTAGAATTTGGTATTTGATATAAATCTGGGTGTTGGTATACTGTGTAAATCTAGGTTTTCGTATGCCGTATAAATCGAGGTTTTAGTATATGGTATAAATCTAGGTTTTGATATACGATATAAATCTAGGTTTTGGTATACGGTTTAAATCTAGGTTTTGGTATTCGATATAAATCTAGGCTTTGGTATACGGTATATATATAGGCTTTGGTATACGATATAAATCTAGGTTTTGGAATATGATATAAATCTGGGTGTTGGTATACTGTGTAAATCTAGGTTTTCGTATGCCGTATAAATATAGGTTTTGGTAAGCGATATAAATCTAGGTTTTGGTATTCGATATAAATCTAACTATTGGTATACGGTATAAATCTAGGTTTTGGTACACGATATCAATCTAGGCATTGGTATACGATATAAATCTAGGTTTTGTCATACGAAATAAATCTAGACTTTGGTATACGATATAAATCAAAGTTTTGGTATACTATATATATCTAGGTTCTGGCATACGATATAAATCTAGGTTTTGATATACGTTATAAATCTAGGTTTTGGTATATGATATAAATCTAAGTGTTGGTATACGATATAAATCTAGGTTTTGGTATTTGATATAAATCTGGGTGTTGGTATACTGTGTAAATCTAGGTTTTCGTATGCCGTATAAATCGAGGTTTTAGTATATGGTATAAATCTAGGTTTTGATATACGATATAAATCTAGGTTTTGGTATACGGTTTAAATCTAGGTTTTGGTATTCGATATAAATCTAGGCTTTGGTATACGGTATATATATAGGTTTTGGTATACGATATAAATCTAGGTTTTGGAATATGATATAAATCTGGGTGTTGGTATACTGTGTAAATCTAGGTTTTCGTATGCCGTATAAATCTAGGTTTTGGTATGCGATATAAATCTAGGTTTTGGTATTCGATATAAATCTAATTATTGGTATACGGTATAAATCTAGGTTTTGGTATGCGATATAAATCTAGGTTTTGGTATTCGATATAAATCTAACTATTGGTATACGGTATAAATCTAGGTTTTGGTACACGATATCAATCTAGGCATTGGTATACTGTATAAATCTAGGTTTTGGTATACTGTATAAATCTAGGTTTTGTCATACGAAATAAATCTAGACTTTGGTATACGATATAAATCAAAGTTTTGGTATACTGTATAAATCTAGGTTTTGTCATACGAAATAAATCTAGGTTTTGGTACACGATATCAATCTAGGCATTGGTATACGTTATAAATCCAGGTATTGGTAAATTGTATAAATCTAGGTTTTGGTATAAGATATATATGATACTATATAAATCTATGTTTTGGTATACGATATAAATCTAGGTTTTGGTATATGTTATAAATCTAGGTTTTGGTATGCGATATAAATCTAGGCGTTGATATACAATATAAATCTAGCTATTGGTATGTGATATAAATCTAAGTTTTGGTATACGATATAAATCTAGGTTTTGGTATTCGATATAAATCTAACTATTGGTATACGGTATAAATCTAGGTTTTGGTATGTGATATAAATCTAAGTTTTGGTATACGATATAAATCTAGGTTTTGGTATTCGATATCAATCTAGGCTTTGGTATACGGTTTAAATCTAGGTTTTAGTATTCGATATAAATTTAGCTATAGATATACGCTTTTAAATCAAGGTTTTGATATACGATATAAATCTAGGTTTGGGAAAACGATATAAATCTATGTTTTGGAAAACGATATAAATCTAGGTATTGGTATTCTGTATAAATCTAGGGGTTCGTATACGGTATAAATCTAGGTTGTGGTTTATGAGATAAATCTAGGTTTCGCTATGATACATAAATCTAGGTTTTCGTGTGCTATATAAATCTAGGTTTTGATATACGTTATAAATCTAGGTTTTGGTATGCGATATAAATCTAGGCGTTGATATACAATATAAATCTAGCTATTGGTATCTGATATAAATCTAAGTTTTGGTATACGATATAAATCTAGGTTTTGGTATTCGATATAAATCTAGGTTTTGGTATACGTTATAAATCTAGGTTTTGGTATGCGATATAAATCTAGGCGTTGATATACAATATAAATCTAGCTATTGGTATGTGATATAAATCTAAGTTTTGGTATACGATATAAATCTAGGTTTTGGTATTCGATATAAATCTAACTATTGGTATACGGTATAAATCTAGGTTTTGGTACACGATATCAATCTAGGCATTGGTATACTGTATAAATCTAGGTTTTCGTATACTGTATAAATCTAGGTTTTGTCATACGAAATAAATCTAGACTTTGGTATACGATATAAATCTAGGCTTTGGTATATGGTATATATATAGGTTTTGGTATACGATATAAATCTAGGTTTTGGAATATGATATAAATCTGGGTGTTGGTTTACGGTATAAATCTAGGTTTTGGTATGCGATATAAATCTAGGTTTTGGTATTCGATATAAATCTAACTATTGGTATACGGTATAAATCTAGGTTTTGGTACACGATATCAATCTAGGCATTGGTATACTGTATAAATCTAGGTTTTGGTATGCTGTATAAATCTAGGTTTTGGCATACGAAATAAATCTAGACTTTGGTATACGATATAAATTAAAGTTTTGGTATACTATATATATCTAGGTTCTGGCATACGATATAAATCTAGGTTTTGATATACGATATAAATCTAGGTTTTGGTATGTGATATAAATCTAAGTTTTGGTATACGATATAAATCTAGGTTTTGGTATTTGATATAAATCTGGGTGTTGGTATACTGTGTAAATCTAGGTTTTCGTATGCCGTATAAATCTAGGTTTTAGTATATGGTATAAATCTAGGTTTTGGTATACGATATAAATCTAGGTTTTGCTATGCTACATAAATCTAGGTTTTGGTGTGCGATATAAATCTAAGTTTTGGTATACGTTATAAATCCAGGTATTGGTAAATTGTATAAATCTAGGTTTTGGTATAAGATATATATCAAAGTTTTGGTATACTATATAAATCTATGTTTTGGTATACGATATAAATCTAGGTTTTGGTATACGTTATAAATCTAGGTTTTGGTATGCGATATAAATCTAGGCGTTGATATACAATATAAATCTAGCTATTGGTATGTGATATAAATCTAAGTTTTGGTATACGATATAAATCTAGGTTTTGGTATTTGATATAAATCTGGGTGTTGGTATACTGTGTAAATCTAGGTTTTCGTATGCCGTATAAATCTAGGTTTTAGTATATGGTATAAATCTAGGTTTTGGTATACGATATAAATCTAGGTTTTGCTATGCTACATAAATCTAGGTTTTGGTGTGCGATATAAATCTAAGTTTTGGTATACGTTATAAATCCAGGTATTGGTAAATTGTATAAATCTAGGTTTTGGTATAAGATATATATCAAAGTTTTGGTATACTATATAAATCTAGGTTTTGGTATACGATATAAATCTAGGTTTTGGTATACGTTATAAATCTAGGTTTTGGTATGCGATATAAATCTAGGCGTTGATATACAATATAAATCTAGCTATTGGTATGTGATATAAATCTAAGTTTTGGTATACGATATAAATCTAGGTTTTGGTATTTGATATAAATCTGGGTGTTGATATACTGTGTAAATCTAGGTTTTCGTATGCCGTATAAATCGAGGTTTTAGTATATGGTATAAATCTAGATTTTGGTATACGATATAAATCTAGACTTTGGTATACGATATAAATGAAAGTTTTGGTATACTATATATATCTAGGTTCTGGCATACGATATAAATCTAGGTTTTGATATACGTTATAAATCTAGGTTTTGGTATGTGATATAAATCTAAGTTTTGGTATACGATATAAATCTAGGTTTTGGTATTCGATATAAATCTAGGCTTTGGTATACGGTTTAAATCTAGGTTTTAGTATTCGGTATAAATCTAGCTATAGATATACGCTTTTAAATCAAGGTTTTGATATACGATATAAATCTATGTTTTGGAAAACGATATAAATCTATGTTTTGGAAAACGATATAAATCTAGGTATTGGTATTCTGTATAAATCTAGGGGTTCGTATACGGTATAAATCTAGGTTGTGGTTTATGAGATAAATCTAGGTTTCGCTATGATACATAAATCTAGGTTTTGGTGTGCTATATAAATCTAGGTTTTGATATACGTTATAAATCTAGGTTTTGGTATGCGATATAAATCTAGGCGTTGATATACAATATAAATCTAGCTATTGGTATGTGATATAAATCTAAGTTTTGGTATACGATATAAATCTAGGTTTTGGTATTTGATATAAATCTGGGTGTTGATATACTGTGTAAATCTAGGTTTTCGTATGCCGTATAAATCGAGGTTTTAGTATATGGTATAAATCTAGATTTTGGTATACGATATAAATCTAGGTTTTGGTATTTGATATAAATCTGGGTGTTGGTATACTGTGTAAATCTAGGTTTTCGTATGCCGTATAAATCGAGGTTTTAGTATATGGTATAAATCTAGGTTTTGGTATACGATATAAATCTAGGTTTTGCTATGCTACATAAATCTAGGTTTTGGTGTGCGATATAAATCTAAGTTTTGGTATACGTTATAAATCCAGGTATTGGTAAATTGTATAAATCTAGGTTTTGGTATGAGATATAAATCAAAGTTTTGGTATACTATATAAATCTAGGTTTTGGTATACGATATAAATCTAGGTTTTGGAAAACGATATAAATCTAGGTATTGGTATTCTGTATAAATCTAGGGGTTCGTATACAGTATAAATCTAGGTTGTGGTTTATGAGATAAATCTAGGTTTCGCTATGATACATAAATCTAGGTTTTGGTGTGCTATATAAATCTAGGTTTTGATATACGTTATAAATCTAGGTTTTGGTATGCGATATAAATCTAGGCGTTGATATACAATATAAATCTAGCTATTGGTATGTGATATAAATCTAAGTTTTGGTGTACGATATAAATCTAGGTTTTGGTATTCGATATAAATCTAGGTTTTGGTATACGTTATAAATCTAGGTTTTGGTATGCGATATAAATCTAGGCGTTGATATACAATATAAATCTAGCTATTGGTATGTGATATAAATCTAAGTTTTGGTATACGATATAAATCTAGGTTTTGGTATTCGATATAAATCTAACTATTGGTATACGGTATAAATCTAGGTTTTGGTACACGATATCAATCTAGGCATTGGTATACTGTATAAATCTAGGTTTTGTCATACGAAATAAATCTAGACTTTGGTATACGATATAAATCAAAGTTTTGGTATACTATATATATCTAGGTTCTGGCATACGATATAAATCTAGGTTTTGATATACGTTATAAATCTAAGTTTTGGTATACGATATAAATCTAGGTTTTGGTATTTGATATAAATCTGGGTGTTGGTATTCTGTGTAAATCTAGGTTTTCGTATATGGTATAAATCTAGGTTTTGGTATACGATATAAATCTATGTTTTGCTATGCTACATAAATCTAGGTTTTGGTGTGCGATATAAATCTAAGTTTTGGTATACGTTATAAATCCAGGTATTGGTAAATTGTATAAATTTAGGTTTTGGTATTAGATTTAAATCAAAGTTTTGGTATACTATATAAATCTAGGTTTTGGTATACGATATAAAACTAGGTTTTGGTATACGTTATAAATCTAGGTTTTGGTATGCGATATAAATCTAGGCGTTGATATACAATATAAATCTAGCTATTGGTATGTGATATAAATCTAAGTTTTGGTATACGATATAAATCTAGGTTTTGGTATTTGATATAAATCTGGGTGTTGGTATACTGTGTAAATCTAGGTTTTCGTATGCCGTATAAATCGAGGTTTTAGTATATGGTATAAATCTAGGTTTTGATATACGATATAAATCTAGGTTTTGGCATACGGTTTAAATCTAGGTTTTGGTATTCGATATAAATCTAGGCTTTGGTATACGGTATATATATAGGTTTTGGTATACGATATAAATCTAGGTTTTGGAATATGATATAAATCTGGGTGTTGGTATACTGTGTAAATCTAGGTTTTCGTATGCCGTATAAATCTAGGTTTTGGTATGCGATATAAATCTAGGTTTTGGTATTCGATATAAATCTAACTATTGGTATACGGTATAAATCTATGTTTTGGTACACGATATCAATCTAGGCATTGGTATACTGTATAAATCTAGGTTTTGTCATACGAAATAAATCTAGACTTTGGTGTACGATATAAATCAAAGTTTTGGTATACTATATATATCTAGGTTCTGGCATACGATATAAATCTAGGTTTTGATATACGTTATAAATCTAGGTTTTGGTATATGATATAAATCTAAGTTTTGGTATACGATATAAATCTAGGTTTTGGTATTTGATATAAATCTGGGTGTTGGTATACTGTGTACATCTAGGTTTTCGTATGCCGTATAAATCGAGGTTTTAGTATATGGTATAAATCTAGGTTTTGATATACGATATAAATCTAGGTTTTGGTATACGGTTTAAATCTAGGTTTTGGTATTCGATATAAATCTAGGCTTTGGTATACGGTAAATATATAGGTTTTGGTATACGATATAAATCTAGGTTTTGGAATATGATATAAATCTGGGTGTTGGTATACTGTGTAAATCTAGGTTTTCGTATGCCGTATAAATCTAGGTTTTGGTATGCGATATAAATCTAGGTTTTGGTATTCGATATAAATCTAACTATTGGTATACGGTATAAATCTAGGTTTTGGTATGCGATATAAATCTAGGTTTTGGTATTCGATATAAATCTAACTATTGGTATACGGTATAAATCTAGGTTTTGGTACACGATATCAATCTAGGCATTGGTATACTGTATAAATCTAGGTTTTGGTATACTGTATAAATCTAGGTTTTCGTATGCCGTATAAATCTAGGTTTTAGTATATGGTATAAATCTAGGTTTTGGTATACGATATAAATCTATGTTTTGCTATGCTACATAAATCTAGGTTTTGGTGTGCGATATAAATCTAAGTTTTGGTATACGTTATAAATCCAGGTATTGGTAAATTGTATAAATTTAGGTTTTGGTATTAGATTTAAATCAAAGTTTTGGTATACTATATAAATCTAGGTTTTGGTATACGATATAAAACTAGGTTTTGGTATACGTTATAAATCTAGGTTTTGGTATGCGATATAAATCTAGGCGTTGATATACAATATAAATCTAGCTATTGGTATGTGATATAAATCTAAGTTTTGGTATACGATATAAATCTAGGTTTTGGTATTTGATATAAATCTGGGTGTTGGTATACTGTGTAAATCTAGGTTTTCGTATGCCGTATAAATCGAGGTTTTAGTACATGGTATAAATCTAGGTTTTGATATACGATATAAATCTAGGTTTTGGTATACGGTTTAAATCTAGGTTTTCGTATTCGATATAAATCTAGGCTTTGGTATACGGTATATATATAGGTTTTGGTATACGATATAAATCTAGGTTTTGGAATATGATATAAATCTGGGTGTTGGTATACTGTGTAAATCTATGTTTTCGTATGCCGTATAAATCTAGGTTTTGGTATGCGATATAAATCTAGGTTTTGGTATTCGATTTAAATCTAACTATTGGTATACGGTATAAATCTAGGTTTTGGTACACGATATCAATCTAGGCATTGGTATACGATATAAATCTAGGTTTTGTCATACGAAATAAATCTAGACTTTGGTATACGATATAAATCAAAGTTTTGGTATACTGTATATATCTAGGTTCTGGCATACGATATAAATCTAGGTTTTGATATACGTTATAAATCTAGGTTTTGGTATGTGATATAAATCTAAGTTTTGGTATACGATATAAATCTAGGTTTTGGTATTTGATATAAATCTGGGTGTTGGTATACTGTGTAAATCTAGGTTTTCGTATGCCGTATAAATCGATGTTTTAGTATATGGTATAAATCTAGGTTTTGATATACGATATAAATCTAGGTTTTGGTATACGGTTTAAATCTAGGTTTTGGTATTCGATATAAATCTAGGCTTTGGTATACGGTATATATATAGGTTTTGGTATACGATATAAATCTAGGTTTTGGAATATGATATAAATCTTGGTGTTGGTATACGGTATAAATCTAGGTTTTGGTATGCGATATAAATCTATGTTTTGGTATTCGATATAAATCTAACTATTGGTATACGGTATAAATCTAGGTTTTGGTACACGATATCAATCTAGGCATTGGTATACTGTATAAATCTAGGTTTTGGCATACGAAATAAATCTAGACTTTGGTATACGACATAAATCAAAGTTTTGGTATACTATATATATATTGGTTCTGGCATACGATATAAATCTAGGTTTTGATATACGTTATAAATCTAGGTTTTGGTATTCGATATAAATCTAGGCTTTGGTATACGGTATATATATAGGTTTTGGTATACGATATAAATCTAGGTTTTGGAATATGATATAAATCTGGGTGTTGGTATACTGTGTAAATCTAGGTTTTCGTATGCCGTATAAATCTAGGTTTTGGTATGCGATATAAATCTAGGTTTTGTTATTCGATATAAATCTAACTATTGGTATACGGTATAAATCTAGGTTTTGGTACACGATATCAATCTAGGCATTGGTATACTGTATAAATCTAGGTTTTGGTATACTGTATAAATCTAGGTTTTGTCTTACGAAATAAATCTAGACTTTGGTATACGATATAAATCAAAGTTTTGGTATACTGTATATATCTAGGTTCTGGCATACGATATAAATCTAGGTTTTGATATACGTTATAAATCTAGGTTTTGGTATGTGATATAAATCTAAGTTTTGGTATACGATATAAATCTAGGTTTTGGTATTTGATATAAATCTGGGTGTTGGTATACTGTGTAAATCTAGGTTTTCGTATGCCGTATAAATCGAGGTTTTAGTATATGGTATAAATCTAGGTTTTGATATACGATATAAATCTAGGTTTTGGTATACGGTTTAAATCTAGGTTTTGGTATTCGATATAAATCTAGGCTTTGGTATATGGTATATATATAGGTTTTGGTATACGATATAAATCTAGGTTTTGGAATATGATATAAATCTGGGTGTTGGTATACGGTATAAATCTAGGTTTTGGTATGCGATATAAATCTAGGTTTTGGTATTCGATATAAATCTAACTATTGGTATACGGTATAAATCTAGGTTTTGGTACACGATATCAATCTAGGCATTGGTATACTGTATAAATCTAGGTTTTGGTATACTGTATAAATCTAGGTTTTGGCATACGAAATAAATCTAGACTTTGGTATACGATATAAATCAAAGTTTTGGTATACTATATATATCTAGGTTCTGGCATACGATATAAATCTAGGTTTTGATATACGTTATAAATCTAGGTTTTGGTATGTGATATAAATCTAAGTTTTGGTATACGATATAAATCTAGGTTTTGGTATTCGATATAAATCTAGGCTTTGGTATACGGTTTAAATCTAGGTTTTAGTATTCGATATAAATCTAGCTATTGGTATACGCTTTTAAATCAAGGTTTTGGTATACGATATAAATTTATGTTTTGGAAAACGATATAAATCTATGTTTTGAAAAACGATATAAATCTAGGTATTGGTATTCTGTATAAATCTAGGGGTTCGTATACGGTATAAATCTAGGTTGTGGTTTATGAGATAAATCTAGGTTTCGCTATGATACATAAATCTAGGTTTTGGTATGCTATATAAATCTAGGTTTTGATATACGTTATAAATCTAGGTTTTGGTATGCGATATAAATCTAGGCGTTGATATACAATATAAATCTAGCTATTGGTATGTGATATAAATCTAAGTTTTGGTGTACGATATAAATCTAGGTTTTGGTATTTGATATAAATCTGGTTGTTGGTATACTGTGTAAATCTAGGTTTTCGTATGCCGTATAAATCGAGGTTTTAGTATATGGTATAAATCTAGGTTTTGGTATACGATATAAATCTAGGTTTTTCTATGCTACATAAATCTAGGTTTTGGTATTTGATATAAATCTGGGTGTTGGTATACTGTGTAAATCTAGGTTTTCGTATGCCGTATAAATCGAGGTTTTAGTATATGGTATAAATCTAGGTTTTGGTATACGATATAAATCTAGGTTTTGCTATGCTACATAAATCTAGGTTTTGGTGTGCGATATAAATCTAAGTTTTGGTATACGTTATAAATCCAGGTATTGGTAAATTGTATAAATCTAGGTTTTGGTATAAGATATAAATCAAAGTTTTGGTATACTATATAAATCGAGGTTTTAGTATATGGTATAAATCTAAGTTTTGGTATACGATATAAATCTAGGTTTTGGTATTTGATATAAATCTGGGTGTTGGTATACTGTGTAAATCTAGGTTTTCGTATGCCGTATAAATCGAGGTTTTAGTATATGGTATAAATCTAGGTTTTGGTATACGATATAAATCTAGGTTTTGGTACACGATATCAATCTAGGCATTGGTATACTGTATAAATCTAGGTTTTGGTATACTGTATAAATCTAGGTTTTGGCATACGAAATAAATCTAGACTTTGGTATACGATATAAATCAAAGTTCTGGCATACGATATAAATCTAGGTTTTGATATACGTTATAAATCTAGGTTTTGGTATGTGATATAAATCTAAGTTTTGGTATACGATATAAATCTAGGTTTTGGTATTCGATATAAATCTAGGCTTTGGTATACGGTTTAAATCTAGGTTTTAGTATTCGATATAAATCTAGCTATTGGTATACGCTTTTAAATCAAGGTTTTGGTATACGATATAAATCTATGTTTTGGAAAACGATATAAATCTATGTTTTGAAAAACGATATAAATCTAGGTATTGGTATTCTGTATAAATCTAGGGGTTCGTATACGGTATAAATCTAGGTTGTGGTTTATGAGATAAATCTAGGTTTCGCTATGATACAAAAATCTAGGTTTTGGTATGCTATATAAATCTAGGTTTTGATATACGTTATAAATCTAGGTTTTGGTATGCGATATAAATCTAGGCGTTGATATACAATATAAATCTAGCTATTGGTATGTGATATAAATCTAAGTTTTGGTATACGATATAAATCTAGGTTTTGGTATTTGATACAAATCTGGTTGTTGGTATACTGTGTAAATCTAGGTTTTCGTATGCCGTATAAATCGAGGTTTTAGTATATGGTATAAATCTAGGTTTTGGTATACGATATAAATCTAGGTTTTGGTATTTGATATAAATCTGGGTGTTGGTATACTGTGTAAATCTAGGTTTTCGTATGCCGTATAAATCGAGGTTTTAGTATATGGTATAAATCTAGGTTTTGGTATACGATATAAATCTAGGTTTTGCTATGCTACATAAATCTAGGTTTTGGTATTTGATATAAATCTGGGTGTTGGTATACTGTGTAAATCTAGGTTTTCGTATGCCGTATAAATCGAGGTTTTAGTATATGGTATAAATCTAGGTTTTGGTATACGATATAAATCTAGGTTTTGCTATGCTACATAAATCTAGGTTTTGGTGTGCGATATAAATCTAAGTTTTGGTATACGTTATAAATCCAGGTATTGGTAAATTGTATAAATCTAGGTTTTGGTATAAAATATAAATCCAAATTTTGATATAGTATATAAATCGAGGTTTTAGTATATGGTATAAATCTAAGTTTTGGTATACGATATAAATCTAGGTTTTGGTATTTGATATAAATCTGGGTGTTGGTATACTGTGTAAATCTAGGTTTTCGTATGCCGTATAAATCGAGGTTTTAGTATATGGTATAAATCTAGGTTTTGGTATACGATATAAATCTAGGTTTTGCTATTCTACATAATTCTAGGTTTTGGTGTGCGATATAAATCTAAGTTTTGGTATACGTTATAAATCCAGGTATTGGTAAATTGTATAAATCTAGGTTTTGGTATAAGATATAAATCAAAGTTTTGGAATACTATATAAATCTAGGTTTTGGTATACGATATAAACTAGGTTTTGGTATACGTTATAAATCTAGGTTTTGGTATGCGATATAAATCTAGGCGTTGATATACAATATAAATCTAGCTATTGGTATGTGATATAAATCTAAGTTTTGGTATACGATATAAATCTAGGTTTTGGTATTTGATATAAATCTGGGTGTTGGTATTCTGTGTAAATCTAGGTTTTCGTATGCCGTATAAATCGAGGTTTTAGTATATGGTATAAATCTAGGTTTTGATATACGATATAAATCTAGGTTTTGGTATACGGTTTAAATCTAGGTTTTGGTATTCGATATAAATCTAGGCTTTGGTATACGGTATATATATATAGGTTTTGGTATACGATATAAATCTAGGTTTTGGAATATGATATAAATCTGGGTGTTGGTATACTGTGTAAATCTAGGTTTTCGTATGCCGTATAAATCTAGGTTTTGGTATGCGATATAAATCTAGGTTTTGGTATTCGATATAAATCTAACTATTGGTATACGGTATAAATCTAGGTTTTGGTATGCGATATAAATCTAGGCTTTGGTATTCGATATAAATCTAGCTATTGGTATACGCTTTTAAATCAAGGTTTTGGTATACGATATAAATCTATGTTTTGGAAAACGATATAAATCTATGTTTTGAAAAACGATATAAATCTAGGTATTGGTATTCTGTATAAATCTAGGGGTTCGTATACGGTATAAATCTAGGTTGTGGTTTATGAGATAAATCTAGGTTTCGCTATGATACAAAAATCTAGGTTTTGGTATGCTATATAAATCTAGGTTTTGATATACGTTATAAATCTAGGTTTTGGTATGCGATATAAATCTAGGCGTTGATATACAATATAAATCTAGCTATTGGTATGTGATATAAATCTAAGTTTTGGTATACGATATAAATCTAGGTTTTGGTATTTGATACAAATCTGGTTGTTGGTATACTGTGTAAATCTAGGTTTTCGTATGCCGTATAAATCGAGGTTTTAGTATATGGTATAAATCTAGGTTTTGGTATACGATATAAATCTAGGTTTTGGTATTTGATATAAATCTGGGTGTTGGTATACTGTGTAAATCTAGGTTTTCGTATGCCGTATAAATCGAGGTTTTAGTATATGGTATAAATCTAGGTTTTGGTATACGATATAAATCTAGGTTTTGCTATGCTACATAAATCTAGGTTTTGGTGTGCGATATAAATCTAAGATTTGGTATACGTTATAAATCCAGGTATTGGTAAATTGTATAAATCTAGGTTTTGGTATAAGATATAAATCAAAGTTTTGGTATACTATATAAATCTAGGTTTTGGTATACGATATAAATCTAGGTTTTGGTATACGGTATAAATCTAAGTTTTGGTATGCGATATAAATCTAGGCGTTGGTATTCAATATAAATCTAGGTTTTGATATGTGATATAAATCTAAGTTTTGGTATACGATCTAAATCTGGGTATTGGTATACTGTGTAAATCTAGGTTTTTGGTATGCCGTATAAATCGAGGTTTTGGTAAGTGGTATAAATCTAGGTTTTGGTATACGATATAAATCTAGGTATTGGTATACTGTATAAATCTAGATGTTCGTATACGGTATAAATATAGGTTGGGGTATGCGATATAAATCTAGGTTTTGGTATTTGATATAAATCAAAGTTTTGGTATACTATATAATTCTAGGTTTTTTCTTAATCGATATAAACCTAGATTTTGGTATTAGATATAAATCTAGGTTTTGGTATGCGATATAAATCTAGGTTTTGGTATTCGATATAAATCTAACTATTGGTATACGGTATAAATCTAGGTTTTGGTACACGATATCAATCTAGGCATTGGTATACTGTATAAATCTAGGTTTTGGTATACTGTATAAATCTAGGTTTTCGTATGCCGTATAAATCGAGGTTTTAGTATATGGTATAAATCTAGGTTTTGGTATACGGTATAAATCTAGGTTTTGGCATGCGATATAAATCTAGGCGTTGGTATTCAATATAAATCTAGGTTTTGATATGTGATATAAATCTATGTTTTGGTATACGATCTAAATCTGGGTATTGGTATACTGTGTAAATCTAGGTTTTTTGTATGCCGTATAAATCGAGGTTTTGGTAAGTGGTATAAATCTAGGTTTTGGTATACGATATAAATCTAGGCTTTGGTATTCGAAATAAATCTAGCTATTGGTATACGCTTTTAAATCAAGGTTTTGCTATGCGATTTAAATCTAGGTTTTAGTATATGATTTAAATCTAGGTATTGGTATACTGTATAAATCTAGATGTTCGTATACGGTATAAATATAGGTTGGGGTATGCGATATAAATCTAGGTTTTGGTATTTGATATAAATCAAAGTTTTGGTATACGATATAATTCTAGGTTTTTTCTTAATCGATATAAACCTAGATTTTGGTATTAGATATAAATCTAGGTTTTGGTATGCGATATAAATCTAGGTTTTGGTATTCGATATAAATCTAACTATTGGTATACGGTATAAATCAAGGTTTTGGTACACGATATCAATCTAGGCATTGGTATACTGTATAAATCTAGGTTTTGGTATACTGTATAAATCTAGGTTTTGTCATACGAAATAAATCTAGACTTTGGTATTAGACATAAATCTAGGCGTTGGTATTCAATATAAATCTAGGTTTTGATATGTGATATAAATCTAAGTTTTGGTATACGATATAAATCTAGGTTTTGGTATTCGATATAAATCTAGCTATTGGTATACGCTTTTAAATCAAGGTTTTGCTTTACGATTTAAATCTAGGTTTTAGTATGTGATATAAATCTAAGTTTTGGTATACGATATAAATCTAGGTTTTGGTATTTGATATAAATCTGGGTGTGGTATACTGTGTAAATCTAGGTTTTCGTATGCCGTATAAATCGAGGTTTTAGTATATGGTATAAATCTAGGTTTTGGTATACGATATAAATCTAGGTTTTGGTATGCGATATAAATTTAGGTTTAGGTATGTGATATAAATCTAGGCGTTGATATATAATATAAATCTAGCTATTGGTATGTGATATAAATCTAAGTTTTGGTATACGATATAAATCTAGGTTTTGGTATTTGATATAAATCTGGATGTTGGTATACTGTGTAAAAATAGGTTTTCGTATGCCGTATAAATAGAGGTTTTAGTATATGGTATAAATCTAGGTTTTGATATACGACATAAATCTAGGTTTTGGTATATGGTTTAAATCTAGGTTTTGGTATTCGATATAAATCTAACTATTGGTATACGGTATAAATCTAGGTTTTGGTACACGATATCAATCTAGGCATTGGTATTCTGTATAAATTTAGGTTTTGGTATACTGTATAAATCTAGGTTTTGGCATACGAAATAAATCTAGACTTTGGTATACGATATAAATCAAAGTTTTGGTATACTATATAAATCTAGGTTCTGGCATACGATATAAATCTAGGTTTTGATATACGTTATAAATCTAGGTTTTGGTATGCGATATAAATCTAGGCGTTGATATACAATATAAATCTAGCTATTGGTATGTGATATAAATCTAAGCTTTGGTATACGATATACATCTAGGTTTTGGTATTTGATATAAATCTGGGTGCTGGTATACTGTGTAAATCTAGGTTTTCGTATGCCGTATAAATCGAGGTTTTAGTATATGGTATAAATCTAGGTTTTGGTATACGATATAAATCTAGCTATTGGTATACGCTTTTAAATCAAGGTTTTGGTATACGATATAAATCTATGTTTTGGAAAACGATATAAATCTATGTTTTGGAAAACGATATAAATCTAGGTATTGGTATTCTGTATAAATCTAGGGGTTCGTATACGGTATAAATCTAGGTTGTGGTTTATGAGATAAATCTAGGTTTCGCTATGATACATAAATCTAGGTTTTGGTGTGCTATATAAATCTAGGTTTTGATATACGTTATAAATCTAGGTTTTGGTATGCGATATAAATCTAGGCGTTGATATACAATATAAATATAGCTATTGGAATGTGATATAAATCTAAGTTTTGGTATACGATATAAATCTAGGTTTTGGTATTTGATATAAATCTGGGTGTTGGTATACTGTGTAAATCTAGGTTTTCGTATGCCGTATAAATCGAGGTTTTAGTATATGGTATAAATCTAGGTTTTGGTATACGATATAAATCTAGGTTTTGGTATTTGATATAAATCTGGGTGTTGGTATACTGTGTAAATCTAGGTTTTCGTATGCCGTATAAATCGAGGTTTTAGTATATGGTATAAATCTAGGTTTTGGTATACGATATAAATCTAGGTTTTGCTATGCTACATAAATCTAGGTTTTGGTGTGCGATATAAATCTAAGTTTTGGTATACGCTATAAATCCAGGTATTGGTAAATTGTATAAATCTAGGTTTTGGTATAAGATATAAATCAAAGTTTTGGTATACTATATAAATCTAGGTTTTGGTATACGATATAAATCTAGGTTTTGGTATACGTTATAAATCTAGGTTTTGGTATGCGATATAAATCTAGGCGTTGATATACAATATAAATCTAGCTATTGGTATGTGATATAAATCTAAGTTTTGGTATACGATATAAATCTAGGTTTTGGTATTTGATATAAATCTGGGTGTTGGTATACTGTGTAAATCTAGGTTTTCGTATGCCGTATAAATCGAGGTTTTAGTATATGGTATAAATCTAGGTTTTGATATACGATATAAATCTAGGTTTTGGAATACGGTTTAAATCTAGGTTTTGGTATTCGATATAAATCTAGGCTTTGGTATACGGTATATATATAGGTTTTGGTATACGATATAAATCTATGTTTTGGAATATGATATAAATCTGGGTGTTGGTATACTGTGTAAATCTAGGTTTTGGTATGCGATATAAATCTAGGTTTTGGTATGCGATATAAATCTAGGTTTTGGTATTCGATATAAATCTAACTATTGGTATACGCTTTTAAATCAAGGTTTTGGTATACGATATAAATCTATGTTTTGGAAAACGATATAAATCTATGTTTTGGAAAACGATATAAATCTAGGTATTGGTATTCTGTATAAATCTAGGGGTTCGTATACGGTATAAATCTAGGTTGTGGTTTATGAGATAAATCTAGGTTTCACTATGATACATAAATCTAGGTTTTGGTGTGCTATATAAATCTAGGTTTTGATATACGTTATAAATCTAGGTTTTGGTATGCGATATAAATCTAGGCGTTGATATACAATATAAATCTAGCTATTGGTATGTGATATAAATCTAAGTTTTGGTATACGATATAAATCTAGGTTTTGGTATTTGATATAAATCTGGGTGTTGGTATGCTGTGTAAATCTAGGTTTTCGTATGCCGTATAAACCGAGGTTTTAGTATATGGTATAAATCTAGTTTTGGTATACGATATAAATCTAGGTTTTGGTATTTGATATAAATCTGGGTGTTGGTATACTGTGTAAATCTAGGTTTTCGTATGCCATATAAATCGAGGTTTTAGTATATGGTATAAATCTAGGTTTTGGTATACGATATAAATCTAGGTTTTGCTATGCTACATAAATCTAGGTTTTGGTGTGCGATATAAATCTAAGTTTTGGTATACGTTATAAATCCAGGTATTGGTAAATTGTATAAATCTAGGTTTTGGTACACGATATCAATCTAGGCATTGGTATACTGTATAAATCTAGGTTTTGTCATACGAAATAAATCTAGACTTTGGTATACGATATAAATCAAAGTTTTGGTATACTATATATATCTAGGTTCTGGCATACGATATAAATCTAGGTTTTGATATACGTTATAAATCTAGGTTTTGGTATATGATATAAATCTAAGTTTTGGTATACGATATAAATCTAGGTTTTGGTATTTGATATAAATCTGGGTGTTGGTATACTGTGTAAATCTAGGTTTTCGTATGCGTATAAATCGAGGTTTTAGTATATGGTATAAATCTAGGTTTTGATATACGATATAAATCTAGGTTTTGGTATGTGATATAAATCTAAGTTTTGGTATACGATATAAATCTAGGTTTTGGTATTCGATATAAATCTAGGCTTTGGTATACGGTTTAAATCTAGGTTTTAGTATTCGATATAAATCTAGCTATTGGTATACGCTTTTAAATCAAGGTTTTGGTATACGATATAAATCTATGTTTTGGTATTCGATATAAATCTAGGCTTTGGTATACGGTTTAAATCTAGGTTTTAGTATTCGATATAAATCTAGCTATTGGTATACGCTTTTAAATCAAGGTTTTGGTATACGTTATAAATCCAGGTATTGGTAAATTGTATAAATCTAGGTTTTGGTATAAGATATAAATCAAAGTTTTGGTATACTATATAAATCTAGGTTTTGGTATACGATATAAATCTAGGTTTTGGTATACGTTATAAATCTAGGTTTTGGTATGCGATATAAATCTAGGCGTTGATATACAATATAAATCTAGCTATTGGTATGTGATATTTATCTAAGTTTTGGTATACGATATAAATCTAGGTTTTGGTATTTGATATAAATCTGGGTGTTGGTATACTGTGTAAATCTAGGTTTTCGTATGCCGTATAAATCGAGGTTTTAGTATATGGTATAAATCTAGGTTTTGATATACGATATAAATCTAGGTTTTGGTATACGGTTTAAATCTAGGTTTTGGTATTCGATATAAATCTAGGCTTTGGTATACGGAATATATATAGGTTTTGGTATACGATATAAATCTAGGTTTTGGAATATGATATAAATCTGGGTGTTGGTATACTGTGTAAATCTAGGTTTTCGTATGCCGTATAAATCTAGGTTTTGGTATGCGATATAAATCTAGGTTTTGGTATTCGATATAAATCTAACTATTGGTATACGGTATAAATCTAGGTTTTGGTACACGATATCAATCTAGGCATTGGTATACTGTATAAATCTAGGTTTTGTCATACGAAATAAATCTAGACTTTGGTATACGATATAAATCAAAGTTTTGGTATACTATATATATCTAGGTTCTGGCATACGATATAAATCTAGGTTTTGATATACGTTATAAATCTAGGTTTTGGTATATGATATAAATCTAAGTTTTGGTATACGATATAAATCTAGGTTTTGGTATTTGATATAAATCTGGATGTTGGTATACTGTGTAAATCTAGGTTTTCGTATGCCGTATAAATCGAGGTTTTAGTATATGGTATAAATCTAGGTTTTGATATACGATATAAATCTAGGTTTTGGTATACGGTTTAAATCTAGGTTTTGGTATTCGATATAAATCTAGGCTTTGGTATACGGTATATATATAGGTTTTGGTATACGATATAAATCTAGGTTTTGGAATATGATATAAATCTGGGTGTTGGTATACTGTGTAAATCTAGGTTTTCGTATGCCGTATAAATCTAGGTTTTGGTATGCGATATAAATCTAGGTTTTGGTATTCGATATAAATCTAACTATTGGTATGCGGTATAAATCTAGGTTTTGGTACACGATATCAATCTAGGCATTGGTATACTGTATAAATCTAGGTTTTGGTATACTGTATAAATCTATATTTTGGCATACGAAATAAATCTAGACTTTGGTATACGATATAAATCAAAGTTTTGGTATACTATATATATCTAGATTCTGGCATACGATATAAATCTAGGTTTTGATATACGTTATAAATCTAGGTTTTGGTATGTGATATAAATCTAAGTTTTGGTATACGATATAAATCTAGGTTTTGGTATTCGATATAAATCTAGGCTTTGGTATACGGTTTAAATCTAGGTTTTGGTATTCGATATAAATCTAGGCTTTGGTATACGGTATATATATAGGTTTTGGTATACGATATAAATCTAGGTTTTGGAATATGATATAAATCTGGGTGTTGGTATACTGTGTAAATCTAGGTTTTCGTATGCCGTATAAATCTAGGTTTTGGTATGCGATATAAATCTAGGTTTTGGTATTCGATATAAATCTAACTATTGGTATACGGTATAAATCTAGGTTTTGGTACACGATATCAATCTAGGCATTGGTATACTGCATAAATCTAGGTTTTGTCATACGAAATAAATCTAGACTTTGGTATACGATATAAATCAAAGTTTTGGTATACTATATATATCTAGGTTCTGGCATACGATATAAATCTAGGTTTTGATATACGTTATAAATCTAGATTTTGGTATATGATATAAATCTAAGTTTTGGTATACGATATAAATCTAGGTTTTGGTATTTGATATAAATCTGGGTGTTGGTATACTGTGTAAATCTAGGTTTTCGTATGCCGTATAAATCGAGGTTTTAGTATATGGTATAAATCTAGGTTTTGATATACGATATAAATCTAGGTTTTGGTATACGGTTTAAATCTAGGTTTTGGTATTCGATATAAATCTAGGCTTTGGTATACGGTATATATATAGGTTTTGGTATACGATATAAATCTAGGTTTTGGAATATGATATAAATCTGGGTGTTGGTATACTGTGTAAATCTAGGTTTTCGTATGCCGTATAAATCTAGGTTTTGGTATGCGATATAAATCTAGGTTTTGGCATTCGATATAAATCTAACTATTGGTATACGGTATAAATCTAGGTTTTGGTACACGATATCAATCTAGGCATTGGTATACTGTATAAATCTAGGTTTTGTCATACGAAATAAATCTAGACTTTGGTATACGATATAAATCAAAGTTTTGGTATACTATATATATCTAGGTTCTGGCATACGATATAAATCTAGGTTTTGATATACGTTATAAATCTAGGTTTTGGTATATGATATAAATCTAAGTTTTGGTATACGATATAAATCTAGGTTTTGGTATTTGATATAAATCTGGGTGTTGGTATACTGTGTAAATCTAGGTTTTCGTATGCCGTATAAATCGAGGTTTTAGTATATGGTATAAATCTAGGTTTTGATATACGATATAAATCTAGGTTTTGGTATACGGTTTAAATCTAGGTTTTGGTATTCGATATAAATCTAGGCTTTGGTATACGGTATATATATAGGTTTTGGTATACGATATAAATCTAGGTTTTGGAATATGATATAAATCTGGGTGTTGGTATACTGTGTAAATCTAGGTTTTCGTATGCCGTATAAATCTAGGTTTTGGTATGCAATATAAATCAAGGTTTTGGTATTCGATATGAATCTAACTATTGGTATACGGTATAAATCTAGGTTTTGGTATACGATATAAATCTAGGTTTTGGTATTCGATATAAATCTAACTATTGGTATACGGTATAAATCTAGGTTTTGGTACACGATATCAATCTAGGCATTGGTAAGTGGTATAAATCTAGGTTTTGGTATACTGTATAAATCTAGGTTTTGTCATACGAAATAAATCTAGACTTTGGTATACGATATAAATCAAAGTTTTGGTATACTATATATATCTAGGTTCTGGCATACGATATAAATCTAGGTTTTGATATACGTTATAAATCTAGGTTTTGGTATGTGATATAAATCTAAGTTTTGGTATACGATATAAATCTAGGTTTTGGTATTTGATATAAATCTGAGTGTTGGTATACTGTGTAAATCTAGGTTTTCGTATGGCGTATAAATCGAGGTTTTAGTATATGGTATAAATCTAGGTTTTGGTATACGATATAAATCTAGGTTTTGCTATGCTACATAAATCTAGGTTTTGGTGTGCGATATAAATCTAGGCTTTGGTATACGGTTTAAATCTAGGTTTTGGTATTCGATATAAATCTAGGCTTTGGTATACGGTATATATATAGGTTTTGGTATACGATATAAATCTAGGTTTTGGAATATGATATAAATCTGGGTGTTGGTATACTGTGTAAATCTAGGTTTTCGTATGCCGTATAAATCTAGGTTTTGGTATGCGATATAAATCTAGGTTTTGGTATTCGATATAAATCTAGGTTTTGGTACACGATATCAATCTAGGCATTGGTATACGATATAAATCTAGGTTTTGTCATACGAAATAAATCTAGACTTTGGTATACGATATAATTCAAAGTTTTGGTATACTATATATATCTAGGTTCTGGCATACGATATAAATCTAGGTTTTGATATACGTTATAAATCTAGGTTTTGGTATATGATATAAATCTAAGTTTTGGTATACGATATAAATCTAGGTTTTGGTATTTGATATAAATCTGGGTGTTGGTATACTGTGTAAATCTAGGTTTTCGTATGCCGTATAAATCGAGGTTTTAGTATATGGTATAAATCTAGGTTTTGATATACGATATAAATCTAGGTTTTGGTATACGGTTTAAATCTAGGTTTTGGTATTCGATATAAATCTAGGCTTTGGTATACGGTATATATATAGGTTTTGGTATACGATATAAATCTAGGTTTTGGAATATGATATAAATCTGGGTGTTGGTATACTGTGTAAATCTAGGTTTTCGTATGCCGTATAAATCTAGGTTTTGGTATGCGATATAAATCTAGGTTTTGGCATTCGATATAAATCTAACTATTGGTATACGGTATAAATCTAGGTTTTGGTACACGATATCAATCTAGGCATTGGTATACTGTATAAATCTAGGTTTTGTCATACGAAATAAATCTAGACTTTGGTATACGATATAAATCAAAGTTTTGGTATACTATATATATCTAGGTTCTGGCATACGATATAAATCTAGGTTTTGATATACGTTATAAATCTAGGTTTTGGTATATGATATAAATCTAAGTTTTGGTATACGATATAAATCTAGGTTTTGGTATTTGATATAAATCTGGGTGTTGGTATACTGTGTAAATCTAGGTTTTCGTATGCCGTATAAATCGAGGTTTTAGTATATGGTATAAATCTAGGTTTTGATATACGATATAAATCTAGGTTTTGGTATACGGTTTAAATCTAGGTTTTGGTATTCGATATAAATCTAGGCTTTGGTATACGGTATATATATAGGTTTTGGTATACGATATAAATCTAGGTTTTGGAATATGATATAAATCTGGGTGTTGGTATACTGTGTAAATCTAGGTTTTCGTATGCCGTATAAATCTAGGTTTTGGTATGCAATATAAATCAAGGTTTTGGTATTCGATATGAATCTAACTATTGGTATACGGTATAAATCTAGGTTTTGGTATACGATATAAATCTAGGTTTTGGTATTCGATATAAATCTAACTATTGGTATACGGTATAAATCTAGGTTTTGGTACACGATATCAATCTAGGCATTGGTAAGTGGTATAAATCTAGGTTTTGGTATACTGTATAAATCTAGGTTTTGTCATACGAAATAAATCTAGACTTTGGTATACGATATAAATCAAAGTTTTGGTATACTATATATATCTAGGTTCTGGCATACGATATAAATCTAGGTTTTGATATACGTTATAAATCTAGGTTTTGGTATGTGATATAAATCTAAGTTTTGGTATACGATATAAATCTAGGTTTTGGTATTTGATATAAATCTGGGTGTTGGTATACTGTGTACATCTAGGTTTTCGTATGGCGTATAAATCGAGGTTTTAGTATATGGTATAAATCTAGGTTTTGGTATACGATATAAATCTAGGTTTTGCTATGCTACATAAATCTAGGTTTTGGTGTGCGATATAAATCTAGGCTTTGGTATACGGTTTAAATCTAGGTTTTGGTATTCGATATAAATCTAGGCTTTGGTATACGGTATATATATAGGTTTTGGTATACGATATAAATCTAGGTTTTGGAATATGATATAAATCTGGGTGTTGGTATACTGTGTAAATCTAGGTTTTCGTATGCCGTATAAATCTAGGTTTTGGTATGCGATATAAATCTAGGTTTTGGTATTCGATATAAATCTAGGTTTTGGTACACGATATCAATCTAGGCATTGGTATACGATATAAATCTAGGTTTTGTCATACGAAATAAATCTAGACTTTGGTATACGATATAATTCAAAGTTTTGGTATACTATATATATCTAGGTTCTGGCATACGATATAAATCTAGGTTTTGATATACGTTATAAATCTAGGTTTTGGTATATGATATAAATCTAAGTTTTGGTATACGATATAAATCTAGGTTTTGGTATTTGATATAAATCTGGGTGTTGGTATACTGTGTAAATCTAGGTTTTCGTATGCCGTATAAATCGAGGTTTTAGTATATGGTATAAATCTAGGTTTTGATATACGATATAAATCTAGGTTTTGGTATACGGTTTAAATCTAGGTTTTGGTATTCGATATAAATCTAGGCTTTGGTATACGGTATATATATAGGTTTTGGTATACGATATAAATCTAGGTTTTGGAATATGATATAAATCTGGGTGTTGGTATACTGTGTACATCTAGGTTTTCGTATGCCGTATAAATCTAGGTTTTGGTATGCGATATAAATCTAGGTTTTGGTATTCGATATAAATCTAACTATTGGTATACGGTATAAATCTAGGTTTTGGTACACGATATCAATCTAGGCATTGGTATACGATATAAATCTAGGTTTTGTCATACGAAATAAATCTAGACTTTGGTATACGATATAAATCAAAGTTTTGGTATACTATATATATCTAGGTTCTGGCATACGATATAAATCTAGGTTTTGATATACGTTATAAATCTAGGTTTTGGTATATGATATAAATCTAAGTTTTGGTATACGATATAAATCTAGGTTTTGGTATTTGATATAAATCTGGGTGTTGGTATACTGTGTAAATCTAGGTTTTCGTATGCCGTATAAATCGAGGTTTTACTATATGGTATAAATCTAGGTTTTGATATACGATATAAATCTAGGTTTTGGTATACCGTTTAAATCTAGGTTTTGGTATTCGATATAAATCTAGGCTTTGGTATACGGTATATATATAGGTTTTGGTATACGATATAAATCTAGGTTTTGGAATATGATATAAATCTGGGTGTTGGTATACTGTGTAAATCTAGGTTTTCGTATGCCGTATAAATCTAGCCTTTGGTATACGGTATATATATAGGTTTTGGGATACGATATAAATCTAGGTTTTGGAATATGATATAAATCTGGGTGTTGGTATACTGTGTAAATCTAGGTTTTCGTATGCCGTATAAATCTAGGTTTTGGTATGCGATATAAATCTAGGTTTTGGTATTCGATATAAATCTAACTATTGGTATACGGTATAAATCTAGGTTTTGGTACACGATATCAATCTATGCATTGGTATACTGTATAAATCTAGGTTTTGTCATACGAAATAAATCTAGACTTTGGTATACGATATAAATCAAAGTTTTGGTATACTATATATATCTAGGTTCTGGCATTCGATATAAATCTAGGTTTTGATATACGTTATAAATCTAGGTTTTGGTATATGATATAAATCTAAGTTTTGGTATACGATATAAATCTAGGTTTTGGTATTTGATATAAATCTGGGTGTTGGTATACTGTGTAAATCTAGGTTTTCGTATGCCGTATAAATCGAGGTTTTAGTATATGGTATAAATCTAGGTTTTGATATACGATATAAATCTAGGTTTTGGTATACGGTTTAAATCTAGGTTTTGGTATTCGATATAAATCTAGGCTTTGGGATACGGTATATATATAGGTTTTGGTATACGATATAAATCTAGGTTTTGGAATATGATATAAATCTGGGTGTTGGTATACTGTGTAAATCTAGGTTTTCGTATGCCGTATAAATCTAGGTTTTGGTATGCAATATAAATCAAGGTTTTGGTATTCGATATGAATCTAACTATTGGTATACGGTATAAATCTAGGTTTTGGTATACGATATAAATCTAGGTTTTGGTATTCGATATAAATCTAACTATTGGTATACGGTATAAATCAAGGTTTTGGTACAAGATATCAATCTAGGCATTGGTAAGTGGTATAAATCTAGGTTTTGGTATACTGTATAAATCTAGGTTTTGTCATACGAAATAAATCTAGACTTTGGTATACGATATAAATCAAAGTTTTGGTATACTATATATATCTAGGTTCTGGCATACGATATAAATCTAGGTTTTGATATACGTTATAAATCTAGGTTTTGGTATGTGATATAAATCTAAGTTTTGATATACGATATAAATCTAGGTTTTGGTATTTGATATAAATCTGGGTGTTGGTATACTGTGTAAATCTAGGTTTTCGTATGGCGTATAAATCGAGGTTTTAGTATATGGTATAAATCTAGGTTTTGGTATACGATATAAATCTAGGTTTTGCTATGCTACATAAATCTAGGTTTTGGTGTGCGATATAAATCTAGGCTTTGGTATACGGTTTAAATCTAGGTTTTGGTATTCGATATAAATCTAGGCTTTGGTATACGGTATATATATAGGTTTTGGTATACGATATAAATCTAGGTTTTGGAATATGATATAAATCTGGGTGTTGGTATACTGTGTAAATCTAGGTTTTCGTATGCCGTATAAATCTAGGTTTTGGTATGCGATATAAATCTAGGTTTTGGTATTCGATATAAATCTAGGTTTTGGTACACGATATCAATCTAGGCATTGGTATACGATATAAATCTAGGTTTTGTCATACGAAATAAATCTAGACTTTGGTATACGATATAATTCAAAGTTTTGGTATACTATATATATCTAGGTTCTGGCATACGATATAAATCTAGGTTTTGATATACGTTATAAATCTAGGTTTTGGTATATGATATAAATCTAAGTTTTGGTATACGATATAAATCTAGGTTTTGGTATTTGATATAAATCTGGGTGTTGGTATACTGTGTAAATCTAGGTTTTCGTATGCCGTATAAATCGAGGTTTTAGTATATGGTATAAATCTAGGTTTTGATATACGATATAAATCTAGGTTTTGGTATACGGTTTAAATCTAGGTTTTGGTATTCGATATAAATCTAGGCTTTGGTATACGGTATATATATAGGTTTTGGTATACGATATAAATCTAGGTTTTGGAATATGATATAAATCTGGGTGTTGGTATACTGTGTAAATCTAGGTTTTCGTATGCCGTATAAATCTAGGTTTTGGTATGCGATATAAATCTAGGTTTTGGCATTCGATATAAATCTAACTATTGGTATACGGTATAAATCTAGGTTTTGGTACACGATATCAATCTAGGCATTGGTATACTGTATAAATCTAGGTTTTGTCATACGAAATAAATCTAGACTTTGGTATACGATATAAATCAAAGTTTTGGTATACTATATATATCTAGGTTCTGGCATACGATATAAATCTAGGTTTTGATATACGTTATAAATCTAGGTTTTGGTATATGATATAAATCTAAGTTTTGGTATACGATATAAATCTAGGTTTTGGTATTTGATATAAATCTGGGTGTTGGTATACTGTGTAAATCTAGGTTTTCGTATGCCGTATAAATCGAGGTTTTAGTATATGGTATAAATCTAGGTTTTGATATACGATATAAATCTAGGTTTTGGTATACGGTTTAAATCTAGGTTTTGGTATTCGATATAAATCTAGGCTTTGGTATACGGTATATATATAGGTTTTGGTATACGATATAAATCTAGGTTTTGGAATATGATATAAATCTGGGTGTTGGTATACTGTGTAAATCTAGGTTTTCGTATGCCGTATAAATCTAGGTTTTGGTATGCAATATAAATCAAGGTTTTGGTATTCGATATGAATCTAACTATTGGTATACGGTATAAATCTAGGTTTTGGTATACGATATAAATCTAGGTTTTGGTATTCGATATAAATCTAACTATTGGTATACGGTATAAATCTAGGTTTTGGTACACGATATCAATCTAGGCATTGGTAAGTGGTATAAATCTAGGTTTTGGTATACTGTATAAATCTAGGTTTTGTCATACGAAATAAATCTAGACTTTGGTATACGATATAAATCAAAGTTTTGGTATACTATATATATCTAGGTTCTGGCATACGATATAAATTTAGGTTTTGATATACGTTATAAATCTAGGTTTTGGTATGTGATATAAATCTAAGTTTTGGTATACGATATAAATCTAGGTTTTGGTATTTGATATAAATCTGGGTGTTGGTATACTGTGTAAATCTAGGTTTTCGTATGGCGTATAAATCGAGGTTTTAGTATATGGTATAAATCTAGGTTTTGGTATACGATATAAATCTAGGTTTTGCTATGCTACATAAATCTAGGTTTTGGTGTGCGATATAAATCTAGGCTTTGGTATACGGTTTAAATCTAGGTTTTGGTATTCGATATAAATCTAGGCTTTGGTATACGGTATATATATAGGTTTTGGTATACGATATAAATCTAGGTTTTGGAATATGATATAAATCTGGGTGTTGGTATACTGTGTAAATCTAGGTTTTCGTATGCCGTATAAATCTAGGTTTTGGTATGCGATATAAATCTAGGTTTTGGTATTCGATATAAATCTAGGTTTTGGTACACGATATCAATCTAGGCATTGGTATACGATATAAATCTAGGTTTTGTCATACGAAATAAATCTAGACTTTGGTATACGATATAATTCAAAGTTTTGGTATACTATATATATCTAGGTTCTGGCATACGATATAAATCTAGGTTTTGATATACGTTATAAATCTAGGTTTTGGTATATGATATAAATCTAAGTTTTGGTATACGATATAAATCTAGGTTTTGGTATTTGATATAAATCTGGGTGTTGGTATACTGTGTAAATCTAGGTTTTCGTATGCCGTATAAATCGAGGTTTTAGTATATGGTATAAATCTAGGTTTTGATATACGATATAAATCTAGGTTTTGGTATACGGTTTAAATCTAGGTTTTGGTATTCGATATAAATCTAGGCTTTGGTATACGGTATATATATAGGTTTTGGTATACGATATAAATCTAGGTTTTGGAATATGATATAAATCTGGGTGTTGGCATACTGTGTAAATCTAGGTTTTCGTATGCCGTATAAATCTAGGTTTTGGTATGCGATATAAATCTAGGTTTTGGCATTCGATATAAATCTAACTATTGGTATACGGTATAAATCTAGGTTTTGGTACACGATATCAATCTAGGCATTGGTATACTGTATAAATCTAGGTTTTGTCATACGAAATAAATCTAGACTTTGGTATACGATATAAATCAAAGTTTTGGTATACTATATATATCTAGGTTCTGGCATACGATATAAATCTAGGTTTTGATATACGTTATAAATCTAGGTTTTGGTATATGATATAAATCTAAGTTTTGGTATACGATATAAATCTAGGTTTTGGTATTTGATATAAATCTGGGTGTTGGTATACTGTGTAAATCTAGGTTTTCGTATGCCGTATAAATCGAGGTTTTAGTATATGGTATAAATCTAGGTTTTGATATACGATATAAATCTAGGTTTTGGTATACGGTTTAAATCTAGGTTTTGGTATTCGATATAAATCTAGGCTTTGGTATACGGTATATATATAGGTTTTGGTATACGATATAAATCTAGGTTTTGGAATATGATATAAATCTGGGTGTTGGTATACTGTGTAAATCTAGGTTTTCGTATGCCGTATAAATCTAGGTTTTCGTATGCAATATAAATCAAGGTTTTGGTATTCGATATGAATCTAACTATTGGTATACGGTATAAATCTAGGTTTTGGTATACGATATAAATCTAGGTTTTGGTATTCGATATAAATCTAACTATTGGTATACGGTATAAATCTAGGTTTTGGTACAAGATATCAATCTAGGCATTGGTAAGTGGTATAAATCTAGGTTTTGGTATACTGTATAAATCTAGGTTTTGTCATACGAAATAAATCTAGACTTTGGTATACGATATAAATCAAAGTTTTGGTATACTATATATATCTAGGTTCTGGCATACGATATAAATCTAGGTTTTGATATACGTTATAAATATAGGTTTTGGTATGTGATATAAATCTAAGTTTTGGTATACGATATAAATCTAGGTTTTGGTATTTGATATAAATCTGGGTGTTGGTATACTGTGTAAATCTAGGTTTTCGTATGGCGTATAAATCGAGGTTTTAGTATATGGTATAAATCTAGGTTTTGGTATACGATATAAATCTAGGTTTTGCTATGCTACATAAATCTAGGTTTTGGTGTGCGATATAAATCTAGGCTTTGGTATACGGTTTAAATCTAGGTTTTGGTATTCGATATAAATCTAGGCTTTGGTATACGGTATATATATAGGTTTTGGTATACGATATAAATCTAGGTTTTGGAATATGATATAAATCTGGGTGTTGGTATACTGTGTAAATCTAGGTTTTCGTATGCCGTATAAATCTAGGTTTTGGTATGCGATATAAATCTAGGTTTTGGTATTCGATATAAATCTAGGTTTTGGTACACGATATCAATCTAGGCATTGGTATACGATATAAATCTAGGTTTTGTCATACGAAATAAATCTAGACTTTGGTATACGATATAATTCAAAGTTTTGGTATACTATATATATCTAGGTTCTGGCATACGATATAAATCTAGGTTTTGATATACGTTATAAATCTAGGTTTTGGTATATGATATAAATCTAAGTTTTGGTATACGATATAAATCTAGGTTTTGGTATTTGATATAAATCTGGGTGTTGGTATACTGTGTAAATCTAGGTTTTCGTATGCCGTATAAATCGAGGTTTTAGTATATGGTATAAATCTAGGTTTTGATATACGATATAAATCTAGGTTTTGGTATACGGTTTAAATCTAGGTTTTGGTATTCGATATAAATCTAGGCTTTGGTATACGGTATATATATAGGTTTTGGTATACGATATAAATCTAGGTTTTGGAATATGATATAAATCTGGGTGTTGGTATACTGTGTAAATCTAGGTTTTCGTATGCCGTATAAATCTAGGTTTTGGTATGCGATATAAATCTAGGTTTTGGCATTCGATATAAATCTAACTATTGGTATACGGTATAAATCTAGGTTTTGGTACACGATATCAATCTAGGCATTGGTATACTGTATAAATCTAGGTTTTGTCATACGAAATAAATCTAGACTTTGGTATACGATATAAATCAAAGTTTTGGTATACTATATATATCTAGGTTCTGGCATACGATATAAATCTAGGTTTTGATATACGTTATAAATATAGGTTTTGGTATGTGATATAAATCTAAGTTTTGGTATACGATATAAATCTAGGTTTTGGTATTTGATATAAATCTGGGTGTTGGTATACTGTGTACATCTAGGCTTTCGTATGGCGTATAAATCGAGGTTTTAGTATATGGTATAAATCTAGGTTTTGGTATACGATATAAATCTAGGTTTTGCTATGCTACATAAATCTAGGTTTTGGTGGGCGATATAAATCTAGGCTTTGGTATACGGTTTAAATCTAGGTTTTGGTATTCGATATAAATCTAGGCTTTGGTATACGGTATATATATAGGTTTTGGTATACGATATAAATCTAGGTTTTGGAATATGATATAAATCTGGGTGTTGGTATACTGTGTAAATCTAGGTTTTCGTATGCCGTATAAATCTAGGTTTTGGTATGCGATATAAATCTAGGTTTTGGTATTCGATATAAATCTAGGTTTTGGTACACGATATCAATCTAGGCATTGGTATACGATATAAATCTAGGTTTTGTCATACGAAATAAATCTAGACTTTGGTATACGATATAATTCAAAGTTTTGGTATACTATATATATCTAGGTTCTGGCATACGATATAAATCTAGGTTTTGATATACGTTATAAATCTAGGTTTTGGTATATGATATAAATCTAAGTTTTGGTATACGATATAAATCTAGGTTTTGGTATTTGATATAAATCTGGGTGTTGGTATACTGTGTAAATCTAGGTTTTCGTATGCCGTATAAATCGAGGTTTTAGTATATGGTATAAATCTAGGTTTTGATATACGATATAAATCTAGGTTTTGGTATACGGTTTAAATCTAGGTTTTGGTATTCGATATAAATCTAGGCTTTGGTATACGGTATATATATAGGTTTTGGTATACGATATAAATCTAGGTTTTGGAATATGATATAAATCTGGGTGTTGGTATACTGTGTAAATCTAGGTTTTCGTATGCCGTATAAATCTAGGTTTTCGTATGCAATATAAATCAAGGTTTTGGTATTCGATATGAATCTAACTATTGGTATACGGTATAAATCTAGGTTTTGGTATACGATATAAATCTAGGTTTTGGTATTCGATATAAATCTAACTATTGGTATACGGTATAAATCTAGGTTTTGGTACACGATATCAATCTAGGCATTGGTAAGTGGTATAAATCTAGGTTTTGGTATACTGTATAAATCTAGGTTTTGTCATACGAAATAAATCTAGACTTTGGTATACGATATAAATCAAAGTTTTGGTATACTATATATATCTAGGTTCTGGCATACGATATAAATTTAGGTTTTGATATACGTTATAAATCTAGGTTTTGGTATGTGATATAAATCTAAGTTTTGGTATACGATATAAATCTAGGTTTTGGTATTTGATATAAATCTGGGTGTTGGTATACTGTGTAAATCTAGGTTTTCGTATGGCGTATAAATCGAGGTTTTAGTATATGGTATAAATCTAGGTTTTGGTATACGATATAAATCTAGGTTTTGCTATGCTACATAAATCTAGGTTTTGGTGTGCGATATAAATCTAGGCTTTGGTATACGGTTTAAATCTAGGTTTTGGTATTCGATATAAATCTAGGTATATATATAGGTTTTGGTATACGATATAAATCTAGGTTTTGGAATATGATATAAATCTGGGTGTTGGTATACTGTGTAAATCTAGGTTTTCGTATGCCGTATAAATCTAGGTTTTGGTATGCGATATAAATCTAGGTTTTGGTATTCGATATAAATCTAGGTTTTGGTACACGATATCAATCTAGGCATTGGTATACGATATAAATCTAGGTTTTGTCATACGAAATAAATCTAGACTTTGGTATACGATATAATTCAAAGTTTTGGTATACTATATATATCTAGGTTCTGGCATACGATATAAATCTAGGTTTTGATATACGTTATAAATCTAGGTTTTGGTATATGATATAAATCTAAGTTTTGGTATACGATATAAATCTAGGTTTTGGTATTTGATATAAATCTGGGTGTTGGTATACTGTGTAAATCTAGGTTTTCGTATGCCGTATAAATCGAGGTTTTAGTATATGGTATAAATCTAGGTTTTGATATACGATATAAATCTAGGTTTTGGTATACGGTTTAAATCTAGGTTTTGGTATTCGATATAAATCTAGGCTTTGGTATACGGTATATATATAGGTTTTGGTATACGATATAAATCTAGGTTTTGGAATATGATATAAATCTGGGTGTTGGTATACTGTGTAAATCTAGGTTTTCGTATGCCGTATAAATCTAGGTTTTGGTATGCGATATAAATCTAGGTTTTGGCATTCGATATAAATCTAACTATTGGTATACGGTATAAATCTAGGTTTTGGTACACGATATCAATCTAGGCATTGGTATACTGTATAAATCTAGGTTTTGTCATACGAAATAAATCTAGACTTTGGTATACGATATAAATCAAAGTTTTGGTATACTATATATATCTAGGTTCTGGCATACGATATAAATCTAGGTTTTGATATACGTTATAAATCTAGGTTTTGGTATATGATATAAATCTAAGTTTTGGTATACGATATAAATCTAGGTTTTGGTATTTGATATAAATCTGGGTGTTGGTATACTGTGTAAATCTAGGTTTTCGTATGCCGTATAAATCGAGGTTTTAGTATATGGTATAAATCTAGGTTTTGATATACGATATAAATCTAGGTTTTGGTATACGGTTTAAATCTAGGTTTTGGTATTCGATATAAATCTAGGCTTTGGTATACGGTATATATATAGGTTTTGGTATACGATATAAATCTAGGTTTTGGAATATGATATAAATCTGGGTGTTGGTATACTGTGTAAATCTAGGTTTTCGTATGCCGTATAAATCTAGGTTTTCGTATGCAATATAAATCAAGGTTTTGGTATTCGATATGAATCTAACTATTGGTATACGGTATAAATCTAGGTTTTGGTATACGATATAAATCTAGGTTTTGGTATTCGATATAAATCTAACTATTGGTATACGGTATAAATCTAGGTTTTGGTACAAGATATCAATCTAGGCATTGGTAAGTGGTATAAATCTAGGTTTTGGTATACTGTATAAATCTAGGTTTTGTCATACGAAATAAATCTAGACTTTGGTATACGATATAAATCAAAGTTTTGGTATACTATATATATCTAGGTTCTGGCATACGATATAAATCTAGGTTTTGATATACGTTATAAATATAGGTTTTGGTATGTGATATAAATCTAAGTTTTGGTATACGATATAAATCTAGGTTTTGGTATTTGATATAAATCTGGGTGTTGGTATACTGTGTAAATCTAGGTTTTCGTATGGCGTATAAATCGAGGTTTTAGTATATGGTATAAATCTAGGTTTTGGTATACGATATAAATCTAGGTTTTGCTATGCTACATAAATCTAGGTTTTGGTGTGCGATATAAATCTAGGCTTTGGTATACGGTTTAAATCTAGGTTTTGGTATTCGATATAAATCTAGGCTTTGGTATACGGTATATATATAGGTTTTGGTATACGATATAAATCTAGGTTTTGGAATATGATATAAATCTGGGTGTTGGTATACTGTGTAAATCTAGGTTTTCGTATGCCGTATAAATCTAGGTTTTGGTATGCGATATAAATCTAGGTTTTGGTATTCGATATAAATCTAGGTTTTGGTACACGATATCAATCTAGGCATTGGTATACGATATAAATCTAGGTTTTGTCATACGAAATAAATCTAGACTTTGGTATACGATATAATTCAAAGTTTTGGTATACTATATATATCTAGGTTCTGGCATACGATATAAATCTAGGTTTTGATATACGTTATAAATCTAGGTTTTGGTATATGATATAAATCTAAGTTTTGGTATACGATATAAATCTAGGTTTTGGTATTTGATATAAATCTGGGTGTTGGTATACTGTGTAAATCTAGGTTTTCGTATGCCGTATAAATCGAGGTTTTAGTATATGGTATAAATCTAGGTTTTGATATACGATATAAATCTAGGTTTTGGTATACGGTTTAAATCTAGGTTTTGGTATTCGATATAAATCTAGGCTTTGGTATACGGTATATATATAGGTTTTGGTATACGATATAAATCTAGGTTTTGGAATATGATATAAATCTGGGTGTTGGTATACTGTGTAAATCTAGGTTTTCGTATGCCGTATAAATCTAGGTTTTGGTATGCGATATAAATCTAGGTTTTGGCATTCGATATAAATCTAACTATTGGTATACGGTATAAATCTAGGTTTTGGTACACGATATCAATCTAGGCATTGGTATACTGTATAAATCTAGGTTTTGTCATACGAAATAAATCTAGACTTTGGTATACGATATAAATCAAAGTTTTGGTATACTATATATATCTAGGTTCTGGCATACGATATAAATCTAGGTTTTGATATACGTTATAAATATAGGTTTTGGTATGTGATATAAATCTAAGTTTTGGTATACGATATAAATCTAGGTTTTGGTATTTGATATAAATCTGGGTGTTGGTATACTGTGTACATCTAGGCTTTCGTATGGCGTATAAATCGAGGTTTTAGTATATGGTATAAATCTAGGTTTTGGTATACGATATAAATCTAGGTTTTGCTATGCTACATAAATCTAGGTTTTGGTGGGCGATATAAATCTAGGCTTTGGTATACGGTTTAAATCTAGGTTTTGGTATTCGATATAAATCTAGGCTTTGGTATACGGTATATATATAGGTTTTGGTATACGATATAAATCTAGGTTTTGGAATATGATATAAATCTGGGTGTTGGTATACTGTGTAAATCTAGGTTTTCGTATGCCGTATAAATCTAGGTTTTGGTATGCGATATAAATCTAGGTTTTGGTATTCGATATAAATCTAGGTTTTGGTACACGATATCAATCTAGGCATTGGTATACGATATAAATCTAGGTTTTGTCATACGAAATAAATCTAGACTTTGGTATACGATATAATTCAAAGTTTTGGTATACTATATATATCTAGGTTCTGGCATACGATATAAATCTAGGTTTTGATATACGTTATAAATCTAGGTTTTGGTATATGATATAAATCTAAGTTTTGGTATACGATATAAATCTAGGTTTTGGTATTTGATATAAATCTGGGTGTTGGTATACTGTGTAAATCTAGGTTTTCGTATGCCGTATAAATCGAGGTTTTAGTATATGGTATAAATCTAGGTTTTGATATACGATATAAATCTAGGTTTTGGTATACGGTTTAAATCTAGGTTTTGGTATTCGATATAAATCTAGGCTTTGGTATACGGTATATATATAGGTTTTGGTATACGATATAAATCTAGGTTTTGGAATATGATATAAATCTGGGTGTTGGTATACTGTGTAAATCTAGGTTTTCGTATGCCGTATAAATCTAGGTTTTCGTATGCAATATAAATCAAGGTTTTGGTATTCGATATGAATCTAACTATTGGTATACGGTATAAATCTAGGTTTTGGTATACGATATAAATCTAGGTTTTGGTATTCGATATAAATCTAACTATTGGTATACGGTATAAATCTAGGTTTTGGTACACGATATCAATCTAGGCATTGGTAAGTGGTATAAATCTAGGTTTTGGTATACTGTATAAATCTAGGTTTTGTCATACGAAATAAATCTAGACTTTGGTATACGATATAAATCAAAGTTTTGGTATACTATATATATCTAGGTTCTGGCATACGATATAAATTTAGGTTTTGATATACGTTATAAATCTAGGTTTTGGTATGTGATATAAATCTAAGTTTTGGTATACGATATAAATCTAGGTTTTGGTATTTGATATAAATCTGGGTGTTGGTATACTGTGTAAATCTAGGTTTTCGTATGGCGTATAAATCGAGGTTTTAGTATATGGTATAAATCTAGGTTTTGGTATACGATATAAATCTAGGTTTTGCTATGCTACATAAATCTAGGTTTTGGTGTGCGATATAAATCTAGGCTTTGGTATACGGTTTAAATCTAGGTTTTGGTATTCGATATAAATCTAGGTATATATATAGGTTTTGGTATACGATATAAATCTAGGTTTTGGAATATGATATAAATCTGGGTGTTGGTATACTGTGTAAATCTAGGTTTTCGTATGCCGTATAAATCTAGGTTTTGGTATGCGATATAAATCTAGGTTTTGGTATTCGATATAAATCTAGGTTTTGGTACACGATATCAATCTAGGCATTGGTATACGATATAAATCTAGGTTTTGTCATACGAAATAAATCTAGACTTTGGTATACGATATAATTCAAAGTTTTGGTATACTATATATATCTAGGTTCTGGCATACGATATAAATCTAGGTTTTGATATACGTTATAAATCTAGGTTTTGGTATATGATATAAATCTAAGTTTTGGTATACGATATAAATCTAGGTTTTGGTATTTGATATAAATCTGGGTGTTGGTATACTGTGTAAATCTAGGTTTTCGTATGCCGTATAAATCGAGGTTTTAGTATATGGTATAAATCTAGGTTTTGATATACGATATAAATCTAGGTTTTGGTATACGGTTTAAATCTAGGTTTTGGTATTCGATATAAATCTAGGCTTTGGTATACGGTATATATATAGGTTTTGGTATACGATATAAATCTAGGTTTTGGAATATGATATAAATCTGGGTGTTGGTATACTGTGTAAATCTAGGTTTTCGTATGCCGTATAAATCTAGGTTTTGGTATGCGATATAAATCTAGGTTTTGGCATTCGATATAAATCTAACTATTGGTATACGGTATAAATCTAGGTTTTGGTACACGATATCAATCTAGGCATTGGTATACTGTATAAATCTAGGTTTTGTCATACGAAATAAATCTAGACTTTGGTATACGATATAAATCAAAGTTTTGGTATACTATATATATCTAGGTTCTGGCATACGATATAAATCTAGGTTTTGATATACGTTATAAATCTAGGTTTTGGTATATGATATAAATCTAAGTTTTGGTATACGATATAAATCTAGGTTTTGGTATTTGATATAAATCTGGGTGTTGGTATACTGTGTAAATCTAGGTTTTCGTATGCCGTATAAATCGAGGTTTTAGTATATGGTATAAATCTAGGTTTTGATATACGATATAAATCTAGGTTTTGGTATACGGTTTAAATCTAGGTTTTGGTATTCGATATAAATCTAGGCTTTGGTATACGGTATATATATAGGTTTTGGTATACGATATAAATCTAGGTTTTGGAATATGATATAAATCTGGGTGTTGGTATACTGTGTAAATCTAGGTTTTCGTATGCCGTATAAATCTAGGTTTTGGTATGCAATATAAATCAAGGTTTTGGTATTCGATATGAATCTAACTATTGGTATACGGTATAAATCTAGGTTTTGGTATACGATATAAATCTAGGTTTTGGTATTCGATATAAATCTAACTATTGGTATACGGTATAAATCTAGGTTTTGGTACAAGATATCAATCTAGGCATTGGTAAGTGGTATAAATCTAGGTTTTGGTATACTGTATAAATCTAGGTTTTGTCATACGAAATAAATCTAGACTTTGGTATACGATATAAATCAAAGTTTTGGTATACTATATATATCTAGGTTCTGGCATACGATATAAATCTAGGTTTTGATATACGTTATAAATATAGGTTTTGGTATGTGATATAAATCTAAGTTTTGGTATACGATATAAATCTAGGTTTTGGTATTTGATATAAATCTGGGTGTTGGTATACTGTGTAAATCTAGGTTTTCGTATGGCGTATAAATCGAGGTTTTAGTATATGGTATAAATCTAGGTTTTGGTATACGATATAAATCTAGGTTTTGCTATGCTACATAAATCTAGGTTTTGGTGTGCGATATAAATCTAGGCTTTGGTATACGGTTTAAATCTAGGTTTTGGTATTCGATATAAATCTAGGCTTTGGTATACGGTATATATATAGGTTTTGGTATACGATATAAATCTAGGTTTTGGAATATGATATAAATCTGGGTGTTGGTATACTGTGTAAATCTAGGTTTTCGTATGCCGTATAAATCTAGGTTTTGGTATGCGATATAAATCTAGGTTTTGGTATTCGATATAAATCTAGGTTTTGGTACACGATATCAATCTAGGCATTGGTATACGATATAAATCTAGGTTTTGTCATACGAAATAAATCTAGACTTTGGTATACGATATAATTCAAAGTTTTGGTATACTATATATATCTAGGTTCTGGCATACGATATAAATCTAGGTTTTGATATACGTTATAAATCTAGGTTTTGGTATATGATATAAATCTAAGTTTTGGTATACGATATAAATCTAGGTTTTGGTATTTGATATAAATCTGGGTGTTGGTATACTGTGTAAATCTAGGTTTTCGTATGCCGTATAAATCGAGGTTTTAGTATATGGTATAAATCTAGGTTTTGATATACGATATAAATCTAGGTTTTGGTATACGGTTTAAATCTAGGTTTTGGTATTCGATATAAATCTAGGCTTTGGTATACGGTATATATATAGGTTTTGGTATACGATATAAATCTAGGTTTTGGAATATGATATAAATCTGGGTGTTGGTATACTGTGTAAATCTAGGTTTTCGTATGCCGTATACATCTAGGTTTTGGTATGCGATATAAATCTAGGTTTTGGCATTCGATATAAATCTAACTATTGGTATACGGTATAAATCTAGGTTTTGGTACACGATATCAATCTAGGCATTGGTATACTGTATAAATCTAGGTTTTGTCATACGAAATAAATCTAGACTTTGGTATACGATATAAATCAAAGTTTTGGTATACTATATATATCTAGGTTCTGGCATACGATATAAATCTAGGTTTTGATATACGTTATAAATATAGGTTTTGGTATGTGATATAAATCTAAGTTTTGGTATACGATATAAATCTAGGTTTTGGTATTTGATATAAATCTGGGTGTTGGTATACTGTGTACATCTAGGCTTTCGTATGGCGTATAAATCGAGGTTTTAGTATATGGTATAAATCTAGGTTTTGGTATACGATATAAATCTAGGTTTTGCTATGCTACATAAATCTAGGTTTTGGTGGGCGATATAAATCTAGGCTTTGGTATACGGTTTAAATCTAGGTTTTGGTATTCGATATAAATCTAGGCTTTGGTATACGGTATATATATAGGTTTTGGTATACGATATAAATCTAGGTTTTGGAATATGATATAAATCTGGGTGTTGGTATACTGTGTAAATCTAGGTTTTCGTATGCCGTATAAATCTAGGTTTTGGTATGCGATATAAATCTAGGTTTTGGTATTCGATATAAATCTAGGTTTTGGTACACGATATCAATCTAGGCATTGGTATACGATATAAATCTAGGTTTTGTCATACGAAATAAATCTAGACTTTGGTATACGATATAATTCAAAGTTTTGGTATACTATATATATCTAGGTTCTGGCATACGATATAAATCTAGGTTTTGATATACGTTATAAATCTAGGTTTTGGTATATGATATAAATCTAAGTTTTGGTATACGATATAAATCTAGGTTTTGGTATTTGATATAAATCTGGGTGTTGGTATACTGTGTAAATCTAGGTTTTCGTATGCCGTATAAATCGAGGTTTTAGTATATGGTATAAATCTAGGTTTTGATATACGATATAAATCTAGGTTTTGGTATACGGTTTAAATCTAGGTTTTGGTATTCGATATAAATCTAGGCTTTGGTATATGATATAAATCTGGGTGTTGGTATACTGTGTAAATCTAGGTTTTCGTATGCCGTATAAATCTAGGTTTTGGTATGCAATATAAATCAAGGTTTTGGTATTCGATATAAATCTAACTATTGGTATACGGTATAAATCTAGGTTTTGGTATACGATATAAATCTAGGTTTTGGTATTCGATATAAATCTAACTATTGGTATACGGTATAAATCTAGGTTTTGGTACACGATATCAATCTAGGCATTGGTAAGTGGTATAAATCTAGGTTTTGGTATACGATATCAATCTAGGTTTTGTCATACGAAATAAATCTAGACTTTGGTATACGATATAAATCAAAGTTTTGGTATACTATATATATCTAGGTTCCGGCATACGATATAAATCTAGGTTTTGATATACGTTATAAATCTAGGTTTTGGTATGTGATATAAATCTAAGTTTTGGTATACGATATAAATCTAGGTTTTGGTATTTGATATAAATCTGGGTGTTGGTATACTGTGTAAATCTAGGTTTTCGTATGGCGTATAAATGGAGGTTTTAGTATATGGTATAAATCTAGGTTTTGGTATACGATATAAATCTAGGTTTTGCTATGCTACATAAATCTAGGTTTTGGTGTGCGATATAAATCTAGGCTTTGGTATACGGTTTAAATCTAGGTTTTGGTATTCGATATAAATCTAGGCTTTGGTATACGGTATATATATAGGTTTTGGTATACGATATAAATCTAGGTTTTGGAATATGATATAAATCTGGGTGTTGGTATACTGTGTAAATCTAGGTTTTCGTATGCCGTATAAATCTAGGTTTTGGTATGCGATATAAATCTAGGTTTGGTATTCGATATAAATCTAGGTTTTGGTACACGATATCAATCTAGGCATTGGTATGCGATATAAATCTAGGTTTTGTCATACGAAATAAATCTAGACTTTGGTATACGATATAATTCAAAGTTTTGGTATACTATATATATCTAGGTTCTGGCATACGATATAAATCTAGGTTTTGATATACGTTATAAATCTAGGTTTTGGTATATGATATAAATCTAAGTTTTGGTATACGATATAAATCTAGGTTTTGGTATTTGATATAAATCTGGGTGTTGGTATACTGTGTAAATCTAGGTTTTCGTATGCCGTATAAATCGAGGTTTTAGTATATGGTATAAATCTAGGTTTTGATATACGATATAAATCTAGGTTTTGGTATACGGTTTAAATCTAGGTTTTGGTATTCGATATAAATCTAGGCTTTGGTATACGGTATATATATAGGTTTTGGTATACGATATAAATCTAGGTTTTGGAATATGATATAAATCTGGGTGTTGGTATACTGTGTACATCTAGGTTTTCGTATGCCGTATAAATCTAGGTTTTGGTATGCAATATAAATCTAGGTTTTGGTATTCGATATAAATCTAACTATTGGTATACGGTATAAATCTAGGTTTTGGTACACGATATCAATCTAGGCATTGGTATACGATATAAATCTAGGTTTTGTCATACGAAATAAATCTAGACTTTGGTATACGATATAAATCAAAGTTTTGGTATACTATATATATCTAGGTTCTGGCATACGATATAAATCTAGGTTTTGATATACGTTATAAATCTAGGTTTTGGTATATGATATAAATCTAGGTTTTGATATACGATATAAATCTAGGTTTTGGTATACGGTTTAAATCTAGGTTTTGGTATTCGATATAAATCTAGGCTTTGGTATACGGTATATATATAGGTTTTGGTATACGATATAAATCTAGGTTTTGGAATATGATATAAATCTGGGTGTTGGTATACTGTGTACATCTAGGTTTTCGTATGCCGTATAAATCTAGGTTTTGGTATGCGATATAAATCTAGGTTTTGGTATTCGATATAAATCTAACTATTGGTATACGGTATAAATCTAGGTTTTGGTACACGATATCAATCTAGGCATTGGTATACGATATAAATCTAGGTTTTGTCATACGAAATAAATCTAGACTTTGGTATACGATATAAATCAAAGTTTTGGTATACTATATATATCTAGGTTCTGGCATACGATATAAATCTAGGTTTTGATATACGTTATAAATCTAGGTTTTGGTATATGATATAAATCTAAGTTTTGGTATACGATATAAATCTAGGTTTTGGTATTTGATATAAATCTGGGTGTTGGTATACTGTGTAAATCTAGGTTTTCGTATGCCGTATAAATCGAGGTTTTAGTATATGGTATAAATCTAGGTTTTGATATACGATATAAATCTAGGTTTTGGTATACGGTTTAAATCTAGGTTTTGGTATTCGATATAAATCTAGGCTTTGGTATACGGTATATATATAGGTTTTGGTATACGATATAAATCTAGGTTTTGGAATATGATATAAATCTGGGTGTTGGTATACTGTGTAAATCTAGGTTTTCGTATGCCGTATAAATCTAGCCTTTGGTATACGGTATATATATAGGTTTTGGTATACGATATAAATCTAGGTTTTGGAATATGATATAAATCTGGGTGTTGGTATACTGTGTAAATCTAGGTTTTTGTATGCCGTATAAATCTAGGTTTTGGTATGCGATATAAATCTAGGTTTTGGTATTCGATATAAATCTAACTATTGGTATACGGTATAAATCTAGGTTTTGGTACACGATATCAATCTATGCATTGGTATACTGTATAAATCTAGGTTTTGTCATACGAAATAAATCTAGACTTTGGTATACGATATAAATCAAAGTTTTGGTATACTATATATATCTAGGTTCTGGCATACGATATAAATCTAGGTTTTGATATACGTTATAAATCTAGGTTTTGGTATATGATATAAATCTAAGTTTTGGTATACGATATAAATCTAGGTTTTGGTATTTGATATAAATCTGGGTGTTGGTATACTGTGTAAATCTAGGTTTTCGTATGCCGTATAAATCGAGGTTTTAGTATATGGTATAAATCTAGGTTTTGATATACGATATAAATCTAGGTTTTGGTATACGGTTTAAATCTAGGTTTTGGTATTCGATATAAATCTAGGCTTTAGTATATGATATAAATCTGGGTGTTGGTATACTGTGTAAATCTAGGTTTTCGTATGCCGTATAAATCTAGGTTTTGGTATGCAATATAAATCAAGGTTTTGGTATTCGATATAAATCTAACTATTGGTATACGGTATAAATCTAGGTTTTGGTATACGATATAAATCTAGGTTTTGGTATTCGATATAAATCTAACTATTGGTATACGGTATAAATCTAGGTTTTGGTACACGATATCAATCTAGGCATTGGTAAGTGGTATAAATCTAGGTTTTGGTATACGATATCAATCTAGGTTTTGTCATACGAAATAAATCTAGACTTTGGTATACGATATAAATCAAAGTTTTGGTATACTATATATATCTAGGTTCCGGCATACGATATAAATCTAGGTTTTGATATACGTTATAAATCTAGGTTTTGGTATGTGATATAAATCTAAGTTTTGGTATACGATATAAATCTAGGTTTTGGTATTTGATATAAATCTGGGTGTTGGTATACTGTGTAAATCTAGGTTTTCGTATGGCGTATAAATGGAGGTTTTAGTATATGGTATAAATCTAGGTTTTGGTATACGATATAAATCTAGGTTTTGCTATGCTACATAAATCTAGGTTTTGGTGTGCGATATAAATCTAGGCTTTGGTATACGGTTTAAATCTAGGTTTTGGTATTCGATATAAATCTAGGCTTTGGTATACGGTATATATATAGGTTTTGGTATACGATATAAATCTAGGTTTTGGAATATGATATAAATCTGGGTGTTGGTATACTGTGTAAATCTAGGTTTTCGTATGCCGTATAAATCTAGGTTTTGGTATGCGATATAAATCTAGGTTTTGGTATTCGATATAAATCTAGGTTTTGGTACACGATATCAATCTAGGCATTGGTATGCGATATAAATCTAGGTTTTGTCATACGAAATAAATCTAGACTTTGGTATACGATATAATTCAAAGTTTTGGTATACTATATATATCTAGGTTCTGGCATACGATATAAATCTAGGTTTTGATATACGTTATAAATCTAGGTTTTGGTATATGATATAAATCTAAGTTTTGGTATACGATATAAATCTAGGTTTTGGTATTTGATATAAATCTGGGTGTTGGTATACTGTGTAAATCTAGGTTTTCGTATGCCGTATAAATCGAGGTTTTAGTATATGGTATAAATCTAGGTTTTGATATACGATATAAATCTAGGTTTTGGTATACGGTTTAAATCTAGGTTTTGGTATTCGATATAAATCTAGGCTTTGGTATACGGTATATATATAGGTTTTGGTATACGATATAAATCTAGGTTTTGGAATATGATATAAATCTGGGTGTTGGTATACTGTGTACATCTAGGTTTTCGTATGCCGTATAAATCTAGGTTTTGGTATGCGATATAAATCTAGGTTTTGGTATTCGATATAAATCTAACTATTGGTATACGGTATAAATCTAGGTTTTGGTACACGATATCAATCTAGGCATTGGTATACGATATAAATCTAGGTTTTGTCATACGAAATAAATCTAGACTTTGGTATACGATATAAATCAAAGTTTTGGTATACTATATATATCTAGGTTCTGGCATACGATATAAATCTAGGTTTTGATATACGTTATAAATCTAGGTTTTGGTATATGATATAAATCTAAGTTTTGGTATACGATATAAATCTAGGTTTTGGTATTTGATATAAATCTGGGTGTTGGTATACTGTGTAAATCTAGGTTTTCGTATGCCGTATAAATCGAGGTTTTAGTATATGGTATAAATCTAGGTTTTGATATACGATATAAATCTAGGTTTTGGTATACGGTTTAAATCTAGGTTTTGGTATTCGATATAAATCTAGGCTTTGGTATACGGTATATATATAGGTTTTGGTATACGATATAAATCTAGGTTTTGGAATATGATATAAATCTGGGTGTTGGTATACTGTGTAAATCTAGGTTTTCGTATGCCGTATAAATCTAGCCTTTGGTATACGGTATATATATAGGTTTTGGTATACGATATAAATCTAGGTTTTGGAATATGATATAAATCTGGGTGTTGGTATACTGTGTAAATCTAGGTTTTCGTATGCCGTATAAATCTAGGTTTTGGTATGCGATATAAATCTAGGTTTTGGTATTCGATATAAATCTAACTATTGGTATACGGTATAAATCTAGGTTTTGGTACACGATATCAATCTATGCATTGGTATACTGTATAAATCTAGGTTTTGTCATACGAAATAAATCTAGACTTTGGTATACGATATAAATCAAAGTTTTGGTATACTATATATATCTAGGTTCTGGCATACGATATAAATCTAGGTTTTGATATACGTTATAAATCTAGGTTTTGGTATATGATATAAATCTAAGTTTTGGTATACGATATAAATCTAGGTTTTGGTATTTGATATAAATCTGGGTGTTGGTATACTGTGTAAATCTAGGTTTTCGTATGCCGTATAAATCGAGGTTTTAGTATATGGTATAAATCTAGGTTTTGATATACGATATAAATCTAGGTTTTGGTATACGGTTTAAATCTAGGTTTTGGTATTCGATATAAATCTAGGCTTTGGTATATGATATAAATCTGGGTGTTGGTATACTGTGTAAATCTAGGTTTTCGTATGCCGTATAAATCTAGGTTTTGGTATGCAATATAAATCAAGGTTTTGGTATTCGATATAAATCTAACTATTGGTATACGGTATAAATCTAGGTTTTGGTATTCGATATAAATCTAACTATTGGTATACGGTATAAATCTAGGTTTTGGTACACGATATCAATCTATGCATTGGTATACTGTATAAATCTAGGTTTTGTCATACGAAATAAATCTAGACTTTGGTATACGATATAAATCAAAGTTTTGGTATACTATATATATCTAGGTTCTGGCATACGATATAAATCTAGGTTTTGATATACGTTATAAATCTAGGTTTTGGTATATGATATAAATCTAAGTTTTGGTATACGATATAAATCTAGGTTTTGGTATTTGATATAAATCTGGGTGTTGGTATACTGTGTAAATCTAGGTTTTCGTATGCCGTATAAATCGAGGTTTTAGTATATGGTATAAATCTAGGTTTTGATATACGATATAAATCTAGGTTTTGGTATACGGTTTAAATCTAGGTTTTGGTATTCGATATAAATCTAGGCTTTGGTATATGATATAAATCTGGGTGTTGGTATACTGTGTAAATCTAGGTTTTCGTATGCCGTATAAATCTAGGTTTTGGTATGCAATATAAATCAAGGTTTTGGTATTCGATATAAATCTAACTATTGGTATACGGTATAAATCTAGGTTTTGGTATACGATATAAATCTAGGTTTTGGTATTCGATATAAATCTAACTATTGGTATACGGTATAAATCTAGGTTTTGGTACACGATATCAATCTAGGCATTGGTAAGTGGTATAAATCTAGGTTTTGGTATACGATATCAATCTAGGTTTTGTCATACGAAATAAATCTAGACTTTGGTATACGATATAAATCAAAGTTTTGGTATACTATATATATCTAGGTTCTGGCATACGATATAAATCTAGGTTTTGATATACGTTATAAATCTAGGTTTTGGTATGTGATATAAATCTAAGTTTTGGTATACGATATAAATCTAGGTTTTGGTATTTGATATAAATCTGGGTGTTGGTATACTGTGTAAATCTAGGTTTTCGTATGGCGTATAAATGGAGGTTTTAGTATATGGTATAAATCTAGGTTTTGGTATACGATATAAATCTAGGTTTTGCTATGCTACATAAATCTAGGTTTTGGCGTGCGATATAAATCTAGGCTTTGGTATACGGTTTAAATCTAGGTTTTGGTATTCGATATAAATCTAGGCTTTGGTATACGGTATATATATAGGTTTTGGTATACGATATAAATCTAGGTTTTGGAATATGATATAAATCTGGGTGTTGGTATACTGTGTAAATCTAGGTTTTCGTATGCCGTATAAATCTAGGTTTTGGTATGCGATATAAATCTAGGTTTTGGTATTCGATATAAATCTAGGTTTTGGTACACGATATCAATCTAGGCATTGGTATGCGATATAAATCTAGGTTTTGTCATACGAAATAAATCTAGACTTTGGTATACGATATAATTCAAAGTTTTGGTATACTATATATATCTAGGTTCTGGCATACGATATAAATCTAGGTTTTGATATACGTTATAAATCTAGGTTTTGGTATATGATATAAATCTAAGTTTTGGTATACGATATAAATCTAGGTTTTGGTATTTGATATAAATCTGGGTGTTGGTATACTGTGTAAATCTAGGTTTTCGTATGCCGTATAAATCGAGGTTTTAGTATATGGTATAAATCTAGGTTTTGATATACGATATAAATCTAGGTTTTGGTATACGGTTTAAATCTAGGTTTTGGTATTCGATATAAATCTAGGCTTTGGTATACGGTATATATATAGGTTTTGGTATACGATATAAATCTAGGTTTTGGAATATGATATAAATCTGGGTGTTGGTATACTGTGTACATCTAGGTTTTCGTATGCCGTATAAATCTAGGTTTTGGTATGCGATATAAATCTAGGTTTTGGTATTCGATATAAATCTAACTATTGGTATACGGTATAAATCTAGGTTTTGGTACACGATATCAATCTAGGCATTGGTATACGATATAAATCTAGGTTTTGTCATACGAAATAAATCTAGACTTTGGTATACGATATAAATCAAAGTTTTGGTATACTATATATATCTAGGTTCTGGCATACGATATAAATCTAGGTTTTGATATACGTTATAAATCTAGGTTTTGGTATATGATATAAATCTAAGTTTTGGTATACGATATAAATCTAGGTTTTGGTATTTGATATAAATCTGGGTGTTGGTATACTGTGTAAATCTAGGTTTTCGTATGCCGTATAAATCGAGGTTTTAGTATATGGTATAAATCGAGGTTTTGATATACGATATAAATCTAGGTTTTAGTATACGGTTTAAATCTAGGTTTTGGTATTCGATATAAATCTAGGCTTTGGTATACGGTATATATATAGGTTTTGGTATACGATATAAATCTAGGTTTTGGAATATGATATAAATCTGGGTGTTGGTATACTGTGTAAATCTAGGTTTTCGTATGCCGTATAAATCTAGCCTTTGGTATACGGTATATATATAGGTTTTGGTATACGATATAAATCTAGGTTTTGGAATATGATATAAATCTGGGTGTTGGTATACTGTGTAAATCTAGGTTTTCGTATGCCGTATAAATCTAGGTTTTGGTATGCGATATAAATCTAGGTTTTGGTATTCGATATAAATCTAACTATTGGTATACGGTATAAATCTAGGTTTTGGTACACGATATTAATCTATGCATTGGTATACTGTATAAATCTAGGTTTTGTCATACGAAATAAATCTAGACTTTGGTATACGATATAAATCAAAGTTTTGGTATACTATATATATCTAGGTTCTGGCATACGATATAAATCTAGGTTTTGATATACGTTATAAATCTAGGTTTTGGTATATGATATAAATCTAAGTTTTGGTATACGATATAAATCTAGGTTTTGGTATTTGATATAAATCTGGGTGTTGGTATACTGTGTAAATCTAGGTTTTCGTATGCCGTATAAATCGAGGTTTTAGTATATGGTATAAATCTAGGTTTTGATATACGATATAAATCTAGGTTTTGGTATACGGTTTAAATCTAGGTTTTGGTATTCGATATAAATCTAGGCTTTGGTATATGATATAAATCTGGGTGTTGGTATACTGTGTAAATCTAGGTTTTCGTATGCCGTATAAATCTAGGTTTTGGTATGCAATATAAATCAAGGTTTTGGTATTCGATATAAATCTAACTATTGGTATACGGTATAAATCTAGGTTTTGGTATTCGATATAAATCTAACTATTGGTATACGGTATAAATCTAGGTTTTGGTACACGATATCAATCTATGCATTGGTATACTGTATAAATCTAGGTTTTGTCATACGAAATAAATCTAGACTTTGGTATACGATATAAATCAAAGTTTTGGTATACTATATATATCTAGGTTCTGGCATACGATATAAATCTAGGTTTTGATATACGTTATAAATCTAGGTTTTGGTATATGATATAAATCTAAGTTTTGGTATACGATATAAATCTAGGTTTTGGTATTTGATATAAATCTGGGTGTTGGTATACTGTGTAAATCTAGGTTTTCGTATGCCGTATAAATCGAGGTTTTAGTATATGGTATAAATCTAGGTTTTGATATACGATATAAATCTAGGTTTTGGTATACGGTTTAAATCTAGGTTTTGGTATTCGATATAAATCTAGGCTTTGGTATATGATATAAATCTGGGTGTTGGTATACTGTGTAAATCTAGGTTTTCGTATGCCGTATAAATCTAGGTTTTGGTATGCAATATAAATCAAGGTTTTGGTATTCGATATAAATCTAACTATTGGTATACGGTATAAATCTAGGTTTTGGTATACGATATAAATCTAGGTTTTGGTATTCGATATAAATCTAACTATTGGTATACGGTATAAATCTAGGTTTTGGTACACGATATCAATCTAGGCATTGGTAAGTGGTATAAATCTAGGTTTTGGTATACGATATCAATCTAGGTTTTGTCATACGAAATAAATCTAGACTTTGGTATACGATATAAATCAAAGTTTTGGTATACTATATATATCTAGGTTCTGGCATACGATATAAATCTAGGTTTTGATATACGTTATAAATCTAGGTTTTGGTATGTGATATAAATCTAAGTTTTGGTATACGATATAAATCTAGGTTTTGGTATTTGATATAAATCTGGGTGTTGGTATACTGTGTAAATCTAGGTTTTCGTATGGCGTATAAATGGAGGTTTTAGTATATGGTATAAATCTAGGTTTTGGTATACGATATAAATCTAGGTTTTGCTATGCTACATAAATCTAGGTTTTGGCGTGCGATATAAATCTAGGCTTTGGTATACGGTTTAAATCTAGGTTTTGGTATTCGATATAAATCTAGGCTTTGGTATACGGTATATATATAGGTTTTGGTATACGATATAAATCTAGGTTTTGGAATATGATATAAATCTGGGTGTTGGTATACTGTGTAAATCTAGGTTTTCGTATGCCGTATAAATCTAGGTTTTGGTATGCGATATAAATCTAGGTTTTGGTATTCGATATAAATCTAGGTTTTGGTACACGATATCAATCTAGGCATTGGTATGCGATATAAATCTAGGTTTTGTCATACGAAATAAATCTAGACTTTGGTATACGATATAATTCAAAGTTTTGGTATACTATATATATCTAGGTTCTGGCATACGATATAAATCTAGGTTTTGATATACGTTATAAATCTAGGTTTTGGTATATGATATAAATCTAAGTTTTGGTATACGATATAAATCTAGGTTTTGGTATTTGATATAAATCTGGGTGTTGGTATACTGTGTAAATCTAGGTTTTCGTATGCCGTATAAATCGAGGTTTTAGTATATGGTATAAATCTAGGTTTTGATATACGATATAAATCTAGGTTTTGGTATACGGTTTAAATCTAGGTTTTGGTATTCGATATAAATCTAGGCTTTGGTATACGGTATATATATAGGTTTTGGTATACGATATAAATCTAGGTTTTGGAATATGATATAAATCTGGGTGTTGGTATACTGTGTACATCTAGGTTTTCGTATGCCGTATAAATCTAGGTTTTGGTATGCGATATAAATCTAGGTTTTGGTATTCGATATAAATCTAACTATTGGTATACGGTATAAATCTAGGTTTTGGTACACGATATCAATCTAGGCATTGGTATACGATATAAATCTAGGTTTTGTCATACGAAATAAATCTAGACTTTGGTATACGATATAAATCAAAGTTTTGGTATACTATATATATCTAGGTTCTGGCATACGATATAAATCTAGGTTTTGATATACGTTATAAATCTAGGTTTTGGTATATGATATAAATCTAAGTTTTGGTATACGATATAAATCTAGGTTTTGGTATTTGATATAAATCTGGGTGTTGGTATACTGTGTAAATCTAGGTTTTCGTATGCCGTATAAATCGAGGTTTTAGTATATGGTATAAATCGAGGTTTTGATATACGATATAAATCTAGGTTTTAGTATACGGTTTAAATCTAGGTTTTGGTATTCGATATAAATCTAGGCTTTGGTATACGGTATATATATAGGTTTTGGTATACGATATAAATCTAGGTTTTGGAATATGATATAAATCTGGGTGTTGGTATACTGTGTAAATCTAGGTTTTCGTATGCCGTATAAATCTAGCCTTTGGTATACGGTATATATATAGGTTTTGGTATACGATATAAATCTAGGTTTTGGAATATGATATAAATCTGGGTGTTGGTATACTGTGTAAATCTAGGTTTTCGTATGCCGTATAAATCTAGGTTTTGGTATGCGATATAAATCTAGGTTTTGGTATTCGATATAAATCTAACTATTGGTATACGGTATAAATCTAGGTTTTGGTACACGATATCAATCTATGCATTGGTATACTGTATAAATCTAGGTTTTGTCATACGAAATAAATCTAGACTTTGGTATACGATATAAATCAAAGTTTTGGTATACTATATATATCTAGGTTCTGGCATACGATATAAATCTAGGTTTTGATATACGTTATAAATCTAGGTTTTGGTATATGATATAAATCTAAGTTTTGGTATACGATATAAATCTAGGTTTTGGTATTTGATATAAATCTGGGTGTTGGTATACTGTGTAAATCTAGGTTTTCGTATGCCGTATAAATCGAGGTTTTAGTATATGGTATAAATCTAGGTTTTGATATACGATATAAATCTAGGTTTTGGTATACGGTTTAAATCTAGGTTTTGGTATTCGATATAAATCTAGGCTTTGGTATATGATATAAATCTGGGTGTTGGTATACTGTGTAAATCTAGGTTTTCGTATGCCGTATAAATCTAGGTTTTGGTATGCAATATAAATCAAGGTTTTGGTATTCGATATAAATCTAACTATTGGTATACGGTATAAATCTAGGTTTTGGTATTCGATATAAATCTAACTATTGGTATACGGTATAAATCTAGGTTTTGGTACACGATATCAATCTATGCATTGGTATACTGTATAAATCTAGGTTTTGTCATACGAAATAAATCTAGACTTTGGTATACGATATAAATCAAAGTTTTGGTATACTATATATATCTAGGTTCTGGCATACGATATAAATCTAGGTTTTGATATACGTTATAAATCTAGGTTTTGGTATATGATATAAATCTAAGTTTTGGTATACGATATAAATCTAGGTTTTGGTATTTGATATAAATCTGGGTGTTGGTATACTGTGTAAATCTAGGTTTTCGTATGCCGTATAAATCGAGGTTTTAGTATATGGTATAAATCTAGGTTTTGATATACGATATAAATCTAGGTTTTGGTATACGGTTTAAATCTAGGTTTTGGTATTCGATATAAATCTAGGCTTTGGTATATGATATAAATCTGGGTGTTGGTATACTGTGTAAATCTAGGTTTTCGTATGCCGTATAAATCTAGGTTTTGGTATGCAATATAAATCAAGGTTTTGGTATTCGATATAAATCTAACTATTGGTATACGGTATAAATCTAGGTTTTGGTATACGATATAAATCTAGGTTTTGGTATTCGATATAAATCTAACTATTGGTATACGGTATAAATCTAGGTTTTGGTACACGATATCAATCTAGGCATTGGTAAGTGGTATAAATCTAGGTTTTGGTATACGATATCAATCTAGGTTTTGTCATACGAAATAAATCTAGACTTTGGTATACGATATAAATCAAAGTTTTGGTATACTATATATATCTAGGTTCTGGCATACGATATAAATCTAGGTTTTGATATACGTTATAAATCTAGGTTTTGGTATGTGATATAAATCTAAGTTTTGGTATACGATATAAATCTAGGTTTTGGTATTTGATATAAATCTGGGTGTTGGTATACTGTGTAAATCTAGGTTTTCGTATGGCGTATAAATGGAGGTTTTAGTATATGGTATAAATCTAGGTTTTGGTATACGATATAAATCTAGGTTTTGCTATGCTACATAAATCTAGGTTTTGGCGTGCGATATAAATCTAGGCTTTGGTATACGGTTTAAATCTAGGTTTTGGTATTCGATATAAATCTAGGCTTTGGTATACGGTATATATATAGGTTTTGGTATACGATATAAATCTAGGTTTTGGAATATGATATAAATCTGGGTGTTGGTATACTGTGTAAATCTAGGTTTTCGTATGCCGTATAAATCTAGGTTTTGGTATGCGATATAAATCTAGGTTTTGGTATTCGATATAAATCTAGGTTTTGGTACACGATATCAATCTAGGCATTGGTATGCGATATAAATCTAGGTTTTGTCATACGAAATAAATCTAGACTTTGGTATACGATATAATTCAAAGTTTTGGTATACTATATATATCTAGGTTCTGGCATACGATATAAATCTAGGTTTTGATATACGTTATAAATCTAGGTTTTGGTATATGATATAAATCTAAGTTTTGGTATACGATATAAATCTAGGTTTTGGTATTTGATATAAATCTGGGTGTTGGTATACTGTGTAAATCTAGGTTTTCGTATGCCGTATAAATCGAGGTTTTAGTATATGGTATAAATCTAGGTTTTGATATACGATATAAATCTAGGTTTTGGTATACGGTTTAAATCTAGGTTTTGGTATTCGATATAAATCTAGGCTTTGGTATACGGTATATATATAGGTTTTGGTATACGATATAAATCTAGGTTTTGGAATATGATATAAATCTGGGTGTTGGTATACTGTGTACATCTAGGTTTTCGTATGCCGTATAAATCTAGGTTTTGGTATGCGATATAAATCTAGGTTTTGGTATTCGATATAAATCTAACTATTGGTATACGGTATAAATCTAGGTTTTGGTACACGATATCAATCTAGGCATTGGTATACGATATAAATCTAGGTTTTGTCATACGAAATAAATCTAGACTTTGGTATACGATATAAATCAAAGTTTTGGTATACTATATATATCTAGGTTCTGGCATACGATATAAATCTAGGTTTTGATATACGTTATAAATCTAGGTTTTGGTATATGATATAAATCTAAGTTTTGGTATACGATATAAATCTAGGTTTTGGTATTTGATATAAATCTGGGTGTTGGTATACTGTGTAAATCTAGGTTTTCGTATGCCGTATAAATCGAGGTTTTAGTATATGGTATAAATCGAGGTTTTGATATACGATATAAATCTAAGTTTTGGTATACGGTTTAAATCTAGGTTTTGGTATTCGATATAAATCTAGACTTTGGTATACGATATAAATCAAAGTTTTGGTATACTATATATATCTAGGTTCTGGCATACGATATAAATCTAGGTTTTGATATACGTTATAAATCTAGGTTTTGGTATATGATATAAATCTAAGTTTTGGTATACGATATAAATCTAGGTTTTGGAATATGATATAAATCTGGGTGTTGGTATACTGTGTAAATCTAGGTTTTCGTATACCTTATAAATCTAGGTTTTGGTAAGCGATATAAATCAAGGTTTTGGTATTCGATATAAATCTAACTATTGGTATACGGTATAAATCTAGGTTTTGGTATGCGATATAAATCTAGGTTTTGGTATTCGATATAAATCTAACTATTGGTATACGGTATAAATCTAAGTTTTGGTACACGATATCAATCAAGGCATTGGTATACTGTATAAATCTAGGTTTTGGTATACTGTATAAATCTAGGTTTTGTCATACGAAATAAATCTAGACTTTGGTATACGATATAAATCAAAGTTTTGGTAAACTGTATATATCTAGGTTCTGGCATACGATATAAATCTAGGTTTTGGTATTTGATATAAATCTGGGTGTTGGTATACTGTGTAAATCTAGGTTTTCGTATGCCGTATAAATCGAGGTTTTAGTATATGGTATAAATCTAGGTTTTGATATACGATATAAATCTAGGTTTTGGTATACGGTTTAAATCTAGGTTTTGGTATTCGATATAAATCTAGGCTTTGGTATACGGTATATATATAGGTTTTGGTATACGATATAAATCTAGGTTTTGGAATATGATATAAATCTGGGTGTTGGTATACTGTGTAAATCTAGGTTTTCGTATGCCGTATAAATCTAGGTTTTGGTATGCGATATAAATCTAGGTTTTGGTATTCGATATAAATCTAACTATTGGTATACGGTATAAATCTAGGTTTTGGTACACGATATCAATCTAGGCATTGGTATACTGTATAAATCTAGGTTTTGTCATACGAAATAAATCTAGACTTTGGTATACGATATAAATCAAAGTTTTGGTATACTATATATATCTAGGTTCTGGCATACGATATAAATCTAGGTTTTGATATACGTTATAAATCTAGGTTTTGGTATATGATATAAATCTAAGTTTTGGTATGCGATATAAATCTAGGTTTTGGTATTTGATATAAATCTGGGTGTTGGTATACTGTGTAAATCTAGGTTTTCGTATGCCGTATAAATCGAGGTTTTAGTATATGGTATAAATCGATGTTTTGATATACGATATAAATCTAGGTTTTGGTATACGGTTTAAATCTAGGTTTTGGTATTCGATATAAATCTAGGCTTTGGTATACGGTATATATATAGGTTTTGGTATACGATATAAATCTAGGTTTTGGAATATGATATAAATCTGGGTGTTGGTATACTGTGTAAATCTAGGTTTTCGTATACCGTATACATCTAGGTTTTGGTAAGCGATATAAATCAAGGTTTTGGTATTCGATATAAATCTAACTATTGGTATACGGTATAAATCTAGGTTTTGGTATGCGATATAAATCTAGGTTTTGGTATTCGATATAAATCTAACTATTGGTATACGGTATAAATCTAGGTTTTGGTACACGATATCAATCTACGCATTGGTATACTGTATAAATCTAGGTTTTGGTATACTGTATAAATCTAGGTTTTGTCATACGAAATAAATCTAGACTTTGGTATACGATATAAATCAAAGTTTTGGTATACTGTATATATCTAGGTTCTGGCATACGATATAAATCTAGGTTTTGATATACGTTATAAATCTGGGTTTTGGTATGTGATATAAATCTAAGTTTTGGTATACGATATAAATCTAGGTTTTGGTATTTGATATAAATCTGGGTGTTGGTATACTGTGTAAATCTAGGTTTTCGTATGCCGTATAAATCGAGGTTTTAGTATATGGTATAAATCTAGGTTTTGATATACGATATAAATCTAGGTTTTGGTATACGGTTTAAATCTAGGTTTTGGTGTTCGATATAAATCTAGGCTTTGGTATACGGTATATATATAGGTTTTGGTATACGATATAAATCTAGGTTTTGGAATATGATATAAATCTGGGTGTTGGTATACTGTGTAAATCTATGTTTTCGTATGCCGTATAAATCTAGGTTTTGGTATGCGATATAAATCTAGGTTTTGGTATTCGATATAAATCTAACTATTGGTATACGGTATAAATCTAGGTTTTGGTATGCGATATAAATCTAGGTTTTGGTATTCGATATAAATCTAACTATTGGTATATGGTATAAATCTAGGTTTTGGTACACGATATCAATCTAGGCATTGGTATACTGTATAAATCTAGGTTTTGGTATACTGTATAAATCTAGGTTTTGGTATGCGATATAAATCTAGGCGTTGATATACAATATAAATCTAGCCATTGGTATGTGATATAAATCTAAGTTTTGGTATACGATATAAATCTAGGTTTTGGTATTTGATATAAATCTGGGTGTTGGTATACTGTGTAAATCTAGGTTTTCGTATGCCGTATAAATCGAGGTTTTAGTATATGGTATAAATCTAGGTTTTGATATACGATATAAATCTAGGTTTTGGTATACGGTTTAAATCTAGGTTTTGGTATTCGATATAAATCTAGGCTTTGGTATACGGTATATATATAGGTTTTGGTATACGATATAAATCTAGATTTTGGAATATGATATAAATCTGGGTGTTGGTATACTGTGTAAATCTAGGTTTTCGTATGCCGTATAAATCTAGGTTTTGGTATGCGATATAAATCTAGGTTTTGGTATTCGATATAAATCTAACTATTGGTATATGGTATAAATCTAGGTTTTGGTATGCGATATAAATCTAGGTTTTGGTATTCGATATAAATCTAACTATTGGTATACGGTATAAATCTAGGTTTTGGTACACGATATCAATCTAGGCATTGGTATACTGTATAAATCTAGGTTTTGGTATACTGTATAAATCTAGGTTTTGTCATACGAAATAAATCTAGACTTTGGTATACGATATAAATCAAAGTTTTGGTATACTGTATATATCTAGGTTCTGGCATACGATATAAATCTAGGTTTTGGTATACGTTATAAATCCAGGTATTGGTAAATTGTATAAATCTAGGTTTTGGTATAAGATATAAATCAAAGTTTTGGTATACTATATAAATCTAGGTTTTGGTATACGATATAAATCTAAGTTTTGGTATACGATATAAATCTAGGTTTTGGTATTTGATATAAATCTGAGTGTTGGTATACTGTGTAAATCTAGGTTTTCGTATGCCGTATAAATCGAGGTTTTAGTATATGGTATAAATCTAGGTTTTGATATACGATATAAATCTAAGTTTTGGTATACGTTTAAATCTAGGTTTTGGTATTCGATATAAATCTAGGCTTTGATATACGATATAAATCTAGGTTTTGGAATATGATATAAATCTGGGTGTTGGTATACTGTGTAAATCTAGGTTTTCGTATGCCGTATAAATCTAGGTTTTGGTATGCGATATAAATCTAGGTTTTGGTATTCGATATAAATCTAACTATTGGTATACGGTATAAATCTAGGTTTTGGTACATGATATCAATCTAGGCATTGTTATACTGAATAAATCTTGGTTTTGGTATACTGTATAAATCAAGGTATTGTCATACGAAATAAATCTAGACTTTGGTATACGATATAAATCAAAGTTTTGGTATACTATATATATCTAGGTTCTGGCAGACGATATAAATCTAGGTTTTGATATACGTTATAAATCTAGGTTTTGGTATGTGATATAAATCTAAGTTTTGGTATACGATATAAATCTAGGTTTTGGTATTTGATATAAATCTGGGTGTTGGTATACTGTGTAAATCTAAGTTTTCGTATGCCGTATAAATCGAGGTTTTAGAATATGGTATAAATCTAGGTTTTGGTATACGATATAAATCTAGGTTTTGCTATGCTACATAAATCTAGGTTTTGGTGTGCGATATAAATCTAAGTTTTGGTATACGTTATAAATCCAGGTATTGGTAAATTGTATAAATCTAAGTTTTGGTATAAGATATAAATCAAAGTTTTGGTATACTATATAAATCTAGGTTTTGGTATACGATATAAATCTAGGTTTTGGTATGCGATATAAATCTAGGCGTTGGTATTCAATATAAATCTAGGTTTTGATATGTGATATAAATCTAAGTTTTGGTATACGATCTAAATCTGGGTATTGGTATACTGTGTAAATCTAGGTTTTCGTATGCCGTATAAATCTAGGTTTTGGTATGCGATATAAATCTAGGTTTTGGTATTCGATATAAATCTAACTATTGGTATACGGTATAAATCTAGGTTTTGGTACATGATATCAATCTAGGAATTGTTATACTGTATAAATCTAGGTTTTGGTATACTGTATAAATCTAGGTTTTGTCATACGAAATAAATCTAGACTTTGGTATACGAAATAAATTAAAGTTTTGATATACTATATATATCTAAGGTTCTGGCAGACGATATAAATCTGGGTATTGGTATACTGTGTAAATCTAGGTTTTTTTGTATGCCGTATAAATCGAGGTTTTGGTAAGTGGTATAAATCTAGGTTTTGCTATTCGATATAAATCTAGCTATTGGTATACGCTTTTAAATCAAGGTTTTGCTATAGGATTTAAATCTAGGTTTTGGTATACGATATAAATCTAGGTATTGGTATACGATATAAATCTAGATGTTCGTATACGGTATAAATATAGGTTGGGGTATGCGATATAAATCTAGGTTTTGGTATTTGATATAAATCAAAGTTTTGGTATACTATATAATTCTAGGTTTTTTCTTAATCGATATAAACCTAGATTTTGGTATTAGATATAAATCTAGGTTTTGGTATGCGATAAAAATCTAGGTTTTGGTATTCGATATAAATCTAACTATTGGTATACGGTATAAATCTAGGTTTTGGTACACGATATCAATCTAGGCATTTGTATACTGTATAAATCTAGGTTTTGGTACACGATATTAATCTAGGCATTGGTATTCTGTATAAATTTAGGTTTTAGTATACTGTATAAATCTAGGTTTTGGCATACGAAATAAATCTAGACTTTGGTATACGATATAAATCAAAGTTTTGGTATACTATATAAATCTAGGTTCTGGCATACGATATAAATCTAGGTTTTGATATACGTTATAAATCTAGGCTTTGGTATGCGATATAAATCTAGGCGTTGATATACAATATAAATCTAGCTATTGGTATGTGATATAAATCTAAGCTTTGGTATACGATATACATCTAGGTTTTGGTATTTGATATAAATCTGGGTGTTGTTATACTGTGTAAATCTAGGTTTTCGTAGGCCGTATAAATCGAGGTTTTAGTATATGGTATAAATCTAGGTTTTGATATACGATATAAATCTAGGTTTTGGTATACGGTTTAAATCTAGGTTTTGGTATTCGATATAAATCTAGGCTTTGGTATACGGTATATATATAGGTTTTGGTATACGATATAAATCTAGGTTTTGGAATATGATATAAATCTGGGTGTTGGTATACTGTGTAAATCTAGGTTTTCGTATGCCGTATAAATCTAGGTTTTGGTATGCGATATAAATCTAGGTTTTGGTATTCGATATAAATCTAACTATTGGTATACGGTATAAATCTAGGTTTTGGTACATGATATCAATCTAGGCATTGTTATACTGAATAAATCTTGGTTTTGGTATACTGTATAAATCAAGGTTTTGTCATACGAAATAAATCTAGACTTTGGTATACGATATAAATCAAAGTTTTGGTATACTATATATATCTAGGTTCTGGCAGACGATATAAATCTAGGTTTTGATATACGTTATAAATCTAGGTTTTGGTATGTGATATAAATCTAAGTTTTGGTATACGATATAAATCTAGGTTTTGGTATTTGATATAAATCTGGGTGTTGGTATACTGTGTAAATCTAAGTTTTCGTATGCCGTATAAATCGAGGTTTTAGAATATGGTATAAATCTAGGTTTTGGTATACGATATAAATCTAGGTTTTGCTATGCTACATAAATCTAGGTTTTGGTGTGCGATATAAATCTAAGTTTTGGTATACGTTATAAATCCAGGTATTGGTAAATTGTATAAATCTAAGTTTTGGTATAAGATATAAATCAAAGTTTTGGTATACTATATAAATCTAGGTTTTGGTATACGATATAAATCTAGGTTTTGGTATGCGATATAAATCTAGGCGTTGGTATTCAATATAAATCTAGGTTTTGATATGTGATATAAATCTAAGTTTTGGTATACGATCTAAATCTGGGTATTGGTATACTGTGTAAATCTAGGTTTTCGTATGCCGTATAAATCGAGGTTTTAGTATATGGTATAAATCTAGGTTTTGATATACGATATAAATCAAGGTTTTGGTATACGTTTAAATCTAGGTTTTGGTATTCGATATAAATCTAGGTATTGGTATTCTGTATAAATCTAGGGGTTCGTATACGGTATAAATCTAGGTTGTGCTTTATGAGATAAATCTAGGTTTCGCTATGATACATAAATCTAGGTTTTGGTGTGCTATATAAATCTAGGTTTTGATATACGTTATAAATCTAGGTTTTGGTATATGATATAAATCTAAGTTTTGGTATACGATATAAATCTAGGTTTTGGTATTTGATATAAATCTGGGTGTTGGTATACTGTGTAAATCTAGGTTTTCGTATGCCGTATAAATCGAGGTTTTAGTATATGGTATAAATCTTGGCTTAGATATACGATATAAATCTAGGTTTTGGTATAAGGTTTAAATCTAGGTTTTGGTATTCGATATAAATCTAGGCTTTGGTATACGGTATATATATATAGGTTTTGGTATACGATATAAATCTAGGTTTTGGAATATGATATAAATCTGGGTGTTGGTATACTGTGTAAATCTAGGTTTTCGTATGCCGTATAAATCTAGGTTTTGGTATGCGATATAAATCTAGGTTTTGGTATTCGATATAAATCTAACTATTGGTATACGGTATAAATCTAGGTTTTGGTACATGATATCAATCTAGGAATTGTTATACTGTATAAATCTAGGTTTTGGTATACTGTATAAATCTAGGTTTTGTCATACGAAATAAATCTAGACTTTGGTATACGAAATAAATTAAAGTTTTGGTATACTATATATATCTAAGGTTCTGGCAGACGATATAAATCAGGGTATTGGTATACTGTGTAAATCTAGGTTTTTTTGTATGCCGTATAAATCGAGGTTTTGGTAAGTGGTATAAATCTAGGTTTTGGTATACGATATAAATCTAGGTTTTGCTATTCGATATAAATCTAGCTATTGGTATACGCTTTTAAATCAAGGTTTTGCTATAGGATTTAAATCTAGGTTTTAGTATACGATATAAATCTAGGTATTGGTATACGATATAAATCTAGATGTTCGTATACGGTATAAATATAGGTTGGGGTATGCGATATAAATCTAGGTTTTGGTATTTGATATAAATCAAAGTTTTGGTATACTATATAATTCTAGGTTTTTTCTTAATCGATATAAACCTAGATTTTGGTATTAGATATAAATCTAGGTTTTGGTATGCGATAAAAATCTAGGTTTTGGTATTCGATATAAATCTAACTATTGGTATACGGTATAAATCTAGGTTTTGGTACACGATATCAATCTAGGCATTTGTATACTGTATAAATCTAGGTTTTGGTACACGATATTAATCTAGGCATTGGTATTCTGTATAAATTTAGGTTTTGGTATACTGTATAAATCTAGGTTTTGGCATACGAAATAAATCTAGACTTTGGTATACGATATAAATCAAAGTTTTGGTATACTATATAAATCTAGGTTCTGGCATACGATATAAATCTAGGTTTTGATATACGTTATAAATCTAGGCTTTGGTATGCGATATAAATCTAGGCGTTGATATACAATATAAATCTAGCTATTGGTATGTGATATAAATCTAAGCTTTGGTATACGATATACATCTAGGTTTTGGTATTTGATATAAATCTGGGTGTTGTTATACTGTGTAAATCTAGGTTTTCGTATGCCGTATAAATCGAGGTTTTAGTATATGGTATAAATCTAGGTTTTGGTATACGATATAAATCTAGCTATTGGTATACGCTTTTAAATCAAGGTTTTGGTATTCGATATAAATCTAGGCTTTGGTATACGGTATATATATAGGTTTTGGAATATGATATAAATCTGGGTGTTGGAATACTGTGTAAATCTAGGTTTTCGTATGCCGTATAAATCTAGGTTTTGGTATGCGATATAAATCTAGGTTTTGGTATTCGATATAAATCTAACTATTGGTATACGGTATAAATCTAGGTTTTGGTACATGATATCAATCTAGGAATTGTTATACTGTATAAATCTAGGTTTTGGTATACTGTATAAATCTAGGTTTTGTCATACGAAATAAATCTAGACTTTGGTATACGAAATAAATTAAAGTTTTGGTATACTATATATATCTAAGGTTCTGGCAGACGATATAAATCTGGGTATTGGTATACTGTGTAAATCTAGGTTTTTTTGTATGCCGTATAAATCGAGGTTTCGGTAAGTGGTATAAATCTAGGTTTTGGTATACGATATAAATCTGGGTTTTGCTATTCGATATAAATCTAGCTATTGGTATACGCTTTTAAATCAAGGTTTTGCTATAGGATTTAAATCTAGGTTTTGGTATACGATATAAATCTAGGTATTGGTATACGATATAAATCTAGATGTTCGTATACGGTATAAATATAGGTTGGGGTATGCGATATAAATCTAGGTTTTGGTATTTGATATAAATCTAAGCTTTGGTATACGATATACATCTAGGTTTTGGTATTTGATATAAATCTGGGTGTTGTTATACTGTGTAAATCTAGGTTTTCGTAGGCCGTATAAATCGAGGTTTTAGTATATGGTATAAATCTAGGTTTTGATATACGATATAAATCTAGGTTTTGGTATACGGTTTAAATCTAGGTTTTGGTATTCGATATAAATCTAGGCTTTGGTATACGGTATATATATAGGTTTTGGTATACGATATAAATCTAGGTTTTGGAATATGATATAAATCTGGGTGTTGGTATACTGTGTAAATCTAGGTTTTCGTATGCCGTATAAATCTAGGTTTTGGTATGCGATATAAATCTAGGTTTTGGTATTCGATATAAATCTAACTATTGGTATACGGTATAAATCTAGGTTTTGGTACATGATATCAATCTAGGCATTGTTATACTGTATAAATCTTGGTTTTGGTATACTGTATAAATCTAGGTTTTGTCATACGAAATAAATCTAGACTTTGGTATACGATATAAATCAAAGTTTTGGTATACTATATATATCTAGGTTCTGGCAGACGATATAAATCTAGGTTTTGATATACGTTATAAATCTAGGTTTTGGTATGTGATATAAATCTAAGTTTTGGTATACGATATAAATCTAGGTTTTGGTATTTGATATAAATCTGGGTGTTGGTATACTGTGTAAATCTAAGTTTTCGTATGCCGTATAAATCGAGGTTTTAGAATATGGTATAAATCGAGGTTTTGGTATACGATATAAATCTAGGTTTTGCTATGCTACATAAATCTAGGTTTTGGTGTGCGATATAAATCTAAGTTTTGGTATACGTTATAAATCCAGGTATTGGTAAATTGTATAAATCTAAGTTTTGGTATAAGATATAAATCAAAGCTTTGGTATACTATATAAATCTAGGTTTTGGTATACGATATAAATCTAGGTTTTGGTATGCGATATAAATCTAGGCGTTAGTATTCAATATAAATCTAGGTTTTGATATGTGATATAAATCTAAGTTTTGGTATACGATCTAAATCTGGGTATTGGTATACTGTGTAAATCTAGGTTTTGGTATTTGATATAAATCGAGGTTTTAGTATATGGTATAAATCTAGGTTTTGATATACGATATAAATCAAGGTTTTGGTATACGGTTTAAATCTAGGTTTTGGTATTCGATATAAATCTAGCTATTGGTATACACTTTTAAATCAAGGTTTTGGTATACGATATAAATCTATGTTTTGGAAAACGATATAAATCTAGGTATTGGTATTCTGTATAAATCTAGGGGTTCGTATACGGTATAAATCTAGGTTGTGCTTTATGAGATAAATCTAGGTTTCGCTTATAATACATAAATCTAGGTTTTGGTGTGCTATATAAATCTAGGTTTTGATATACGTTATAAATCTAGGTTTTGATATATGATATAAATCTAAGTTTTGGTATACGATATAAATCTAGGTTTTCGTATTTGATATAAATCTGGGTGTTGGTATACTGTGTAAATCTAGGTTTTCGTATGCCGTATAAATCGAGGTTTTAGTATATGGTATAAATCTTGGTTTTGATATACGATATAAATCTAGGTTTTGGTATACGGTTTAAATCTAGGTTTTGGTATTCGATATAAATCTAGGCTTTGGTATACGGTATATATATAGGTTTTGGTATACGATATAAATCTAGGTTTTGGAATATGATATAAATCTGGGTGTTGGTATACTGTGTAAATCTAGGTTTTCGTATGCCGTATAAATCTAGGTTTTGGTATGCGATATAAATCTAGGTTTTGGTATTCGATATAAATCTAACTATTGGTATACGGTATAAATCTAGGTTTTGGTACACGATATCAATCTAGGCATTGGTATACTGTATAAATCTAGGTTTTGGTATACTGTATAAATCTAGGTTTTGTCATACGAAATAAATCTAGACTTTGGTATACGATATAAATCAAAGTTTTGGTATACTATATATATCTAGGTTCTGGCATACGATATAAATCTAGGTTTTGATATACGATATAAATCTAGGTTTTGGTGTGCGATATAAATCTAAGTTTTGGTATACGTTATAAATCCAGGTATTGGTAAATTGTATAAATCTAGGTTTTGGTATAAGATATAAATCAAAGTTTTGGTATACTATATAAATCTAGGTTTTGGTATACGATATAAATCTAGGTTTTGGTATGCGTTATAAATCTAGGTTTTGGTATGCGATATAAATCTAGGCGTTGATATACAATATAAATCTAGCTATTGGTATGTGATCAACCACCCCGATCAGTATTACACCATTACTAAGGAGAAGGTGGATATCAACCACCCCGATCAGTATTACACCATTACTAAGGAGAAGGTGAATATCAACCACCCCGATCAGTATTACACCATTACTAAGGAGAAGGTGGATATCAACCACCCCGATCAGTATTACACCATTACTAAGGAAAAGGTGAATATCAACCACCCCGATCAGTATTACACCATTACTAAGGAGAAGGTGGATATCAACCACCCCGATCAGTATTACACCAATACTAAGGAGAAGGTGGATATCAACCACCCCGATCAGTATTACACCATTACTAAGGAGAAGGTGAATATCAACCACCCCGATCAGTATTACACCATTACTAAGGAGAAGGTGGATATCAACCACCCCGATCAGTATTACACCATTACTAAGGAGAAGGTGAATATCAACCACCCCGATCAGTATTACACCATTACTAAGGAGAAGGTGGATATCAACCACCCCGATCAGTATTACACCATTACTAAGGAGAAGGTGGATATCAACCACCCCGATCAGTATTACACCATTACTAAGGAGAAGGTGGATATCAACCACCCCGATCAGTATTACACCATTACTAAGGAGAAGGTGGATATCAACCACCCCGATCAGTATTACACCATTACTAAGGAGAAGGTGGATATCAACCACCCCGATCAGTATTACACCATTACTAAGGAGAAGGTGGATATCAACCACCCTGATCAGTATTACACCATTACTAAGGAGAAGGTGGATATCAACCACCCCGAACAGTATTACACCATTACTAAGGAGAAGGTGGATATCAACCACCCCGATCAGTATTACACCATTACTACGGAGAAGGTGGATATCAACCACCCCGATCAGTATTACACCATTACTAAGGAGAAGGTGGATATCAACCACCCCGATCAGTATTACACCATTACTAAGAAGAAGTTGGATATCAACCACCCCGATCAGTATTACACCATTACTACGGAGGAGGTGGATATCAACCACCCCGATCAGTATTACACCATTACTAAGGAGAGGGTGGATATCAATCACCCCGATCAGTATTACACCATTACTACGGAGAAGGTGAATATCAACCACCCCGATCAGTATTACACCATTACTAAGGAGAAGGTGGATATCAACCACCTCGATCAGTATTACACCATTACTAAGGAGAAGGTGGATATCAACCACCCCGATCAGTATTACACCATTACTAAGGAGAAGGTGGATATCAACCACCCCGATCAGTATTATACCATTACTAAGGAGAAGGTGGATATCAACCACCCCGATCAATATTACACCATTACTACGAAGAAGGTGGATATCAACCACCCCGATCAGTATTACACCATTACTAAGGAGAAGGTGGATATCAACCACCCCGATCAGTATTACACCATTACTAAGGAGAAGGTGGATATCAACCACCCCGATCAGTATTACACCATTACTAAGGAGAAGGTGGATATCAACCACCCTAATCAGTATTACACCATTACAACGGAGAAGGTGGATATCAACCACCCCGATCAGTATTACACCATTACTACGGAGAAGGTGGATATCAACCACCCCGATCAGTATTACACCATTACTAAGGAGAAGGTGGATATCAACCACCCCGATCAGTATTAAACCATTACTAAGGAGAAGGTGAATATCAACCACCCCGATCAGTATTACACCATTACTAAGAAGAAGTTGGATATCAACCACCCCGATCAGTATTACACCATTACTAAGGAGGAGGTGGATATCAACCACCCCGATCAGTATTACACCATTACTAAGGAGAGGGTGGATATCAATCACCCCGATCAGTATTACACCATTACTACGGAGAAGGTGGATATCAACCACCCCGATCAGTATTACACCATTACTAAGGAGAAGGTGGATATCAACCACCTCGATCAGTATTACACCATTACTAAGGAGAAGGTGGATATCAACCACCCCGATCAGTATTACACCATTACTAAGGAGAAGGTGGATATCAACCACCCCGATCAGTATTATACCATTACTAAGGAGAAGGTGGATATCAACCACCCCGATCAATATTACACCATTACTACGAAGAAGGTGGATATCAACCACCCCGATCAGTATTACACCATTACTACGGAGAAGGTGGATATCAACCACCCCGATCAGTATTACACCATTACTAAGGAGAAGGTGGATATCAACCACCCCGATCAGTATTACACCATTACTACGGAGAAGGTGGATATCAACCACCCTAATCAGTATTACACCATTACAACGGAGAAGGTGGATATCAACCACCCCGATCAGTATTACACCATTACTACGGAGAAGGTGGATATCAACCATTCCGATCAGTATTACACCATTACTAAGGAGAAGGAGAATATCAACCACCCCGATCAGTATTACACCATTACAACGGAGAAGGTGGATATCAACCACCCCGATCAGTATTACACCATTACTACGGAGAAGGTGGATATCAACCACCCCGATCAGTATTACACCATTACTAAGGAGAAGGTGGATATCAACCACCCCGATCAGTATTACACCAATACTAAGGAGAAGGTGGATATCAACCACCCCGATCAGTATTACACCATTACTAAGGAGAAGGTGAATATCAACCACCCCGATCAGTATTACACCATTACTAAGGAGAAGGTGGATATCAACCACCCCGATCAGTATTACACCATTACTAAGGAGAAGGTGGATATCAACCACCCCGATCAGTATTACACCATTACTAAGGAGAAGGTGGATATCAACCACCCCGATCAGTATTACACCATTACTAAGGAGAAGGTGGATATCAACCACCCCGATCAGTATTACACCATTACTAAGGGGAAGGTGGATATCAACCACCTCGATCAGTATTACACCATTACTAAGGAGAAGGTGGATATCAACCACCCCGATCAGTATTACACCATTACTAAGGAGAAGGTGGATATCAACCACCCCGATCAGTATTACACCATTACTAAGGAGAAGGTGGATATCAACCACCCCGATCAATATTACACCATTACTACGAAGAAGGTGGATATCAACCACCCCGATCAGTATTACACCATTACTAAGGAGAAGGTGGATATCAACCACCCCGATCAGTATTACACCATTACTAAGGAGAAGGTGGATATCAACCACCCCGATCAGTATTACACCATTACAACGGAGAAGGTGGATATCAACCACCCCGATCAGTATTACACCATTATTACGGAGAAGGTGGATATCAACCACCCCGATCAGTATTACACCATTACTAAGGAGAAGGTGGATATCAACCACCCCGATCAGTATTACACCATTACTAAGGAGAAGGTGAATATCAACCACCCCGATCAGTATTACACCATTACTAAGGAGAAGGTGGATATCAACCACCCCGATCAGTATTACACCATTACTAAGGAGAAGGTGAATATCAACCACCCCGATCAGTATTACACCATTACTAAGGAGAAGGTGGATATCAACGACCCCGATCAGTATTACACCATTACTAAGGAGAAGGTGGATATCAACCACCCCGATCAGTATTACACCATTACTAAGGAGAAGGTGGATATCAACCACCCCGATCAGTATTACACCATTACTAAGGAGAAGGTGGATATCAACCACCCCGATCAGTATTACACCATTACTAAGGAGAAGGTGGATATCAACCACCCCGATCAGTATTACACCATTACTAAGGAGAAGGTGGATATCAACCACCCCGATCAGTATTACATCATTAATAAGGAGAAGGTGGATATCAACCACCCCGATCAGTATTACACCATTACTAAGGAGAAGGTGGATATCAACCACCCCGATCAGTATTACACCATTACTAAGGAGAAGGTGGATATCAACCACCTCGATCAGTATTACACCATTACTAAGAAGAAGTTGGATATCAACCACCCCGATCAGTATTACACCATTACTACTGAGGAGGTGGATATCAACCACCCCGATCAGTATTACACCATTACTAAGGAGAAGGTGGATATCAACCACCCCGATCAGTATTACACCATTACTACGGAGAAGGTGGATATCAACCACCCCGATCAGTATTACACCATTACTAAGAAGAAGTTGGATATCAACCACCCCGATCAGTATTACACCATTACTACGGAGGAGGTGGATATCAACCACCCCGATCAGTATTACACCATTACTAAGGAGAGGGTTGATATCAACCACCCCGATCAGTATTACACCATTACTACGGAGAAGGTGGATATCAACCACCCCGATCAGTATTACACCATTACTAAGGAGAAGGTGGATATCAACCACCCCGATCAGTATTACACCATTACTAAGGAGAAGGTGGATATCAACCACCCCGATCAGTATTACACCATTACTAAGGAGAAGGTGGATATCAACCACCCCGATCAATATTACACCATTACTACGAAGAAGGTGGATATCAACCACCCCGATCAGTATTACACCATTACTAAGGAGAAGGTGGATATCAACCACCCCGATCAGTATTACACCATTACTAAGGAGAAGGTGGATATCAACCACCCCGATCAGTATTACACCATTACTAAGGAGAAGGTGGATATCAACCACCCCAATCAGTATTACACCATTACAACGGAGAAGGTGGATATCAACCACCCCGATCAGTATTACACCATTATTACGGAGAAGGTGGATATCAACCACCCCGATCAGTATTACACCATTACTAAGGAGAAGGTGGATATCAACCACCCCGATCAGTATTACACCATTACTAAGGAGAAGGTGAATATCAACCACCCCGATCAGTATTACACCATTACTAAGGAGAAGGTGGATATCAATCACCCCGATCAGTATTACACCATTACTAAGGAGAAGGTGAATATCAACCACCCCGATCAGTATTACACCATTACTAAGGAGAAGGTGGATATCAACGACCCCGATCAGTATTACACCATTACTAAGGAGAAGGTGGATATCAACCACCCCGATCAGTATTACACCATTACTAAGGAGAAGGTGGATATCAACCACCCCGATCAGTATTACACCATTACTAAGGAGAAGGTGGATATCAACCACCCCGATCAGTATTACACCATTACTAAGGAGAAGGTGGATATCAACCACCCCGATCAGTATTACACCATTACTAAGGAGAAGGTGGATATCAACCACCCCGATCAGTATTACATCATTAATAAGGAGAAGGTGGATATCAACCACCCCGATCAGTATTACACCATTACTAAGGAGAAGGTGGATATCAACCACCCCGATCAGTATTACACCATTACTAAGGAGAAGGTGGATATCAACCACCTCGATTAGTATTACAACATTACTAAGAAGAAGTTGGATATCAACCACCCCGATCAGTATTACACCATTACTACGGAGGAGGTGGATATCAACCACCCCGATCAGTATTACACCATTACTAAGGAGAGGGTGGATATCAACCACCCCGATCAGTATTACACCATTACTACGGAGAAGGTGGATATCAACCACCCCGATCAGTATTACACCATTACTAAGAAGAAGTTGGATATCAACCACCCCGATCAGTATTACACCATTACTACGGAGGAGGTGGATATCAACCACCCCGATCAGTATTACACCATTACTAAGGAGAGGGTGGATATCAACCACCCCGATCAGTATTACACCATTACTACGGAGAAGGTGGATATCAACCACCCCGATCAGTATTACACCATTACTAAGGAGAAGGTGGATATCAACCACCTCCATCAGTATTACACCATTACTAAGGAGAAGGTGGATATCAACCACCCCGATCAGTATTACACCATTACTAAGGAGAAGGTGGATATCAACCACCCCGATCAGTATTATACCATTACTAAGGAGAAGGTGGATATCAACCACCCCGATCAATATTACACCATTACTACGAAGAAGGTGGATATCAACCACCCCGATCAGTATTACACCATTACTACGGAGAAGGTGGATATCAACCACCCCGATCAGTATTACACCATTACTAAGGAGAAGGTGGATATCAACCACCCCGATCAGTATTACACCATTACTACGGAGAAGGTGGATATCAACCACCCTAATCAGTATTACACCATTACAACGGAGAAGGTGGATATCAACCACCCCGATCAGTATTACACCATTACTACGGAGAAGGTAGATATCAACCATTCCGATCAGTATTACACCATTACTAAGGAGAAGGAGAATATCAACCACCCCGATCAGTATTACACCATTACAACGGAGAAGGTGGATATCAACCACCCCGATCAGTATTACACCATTACTACGGAGAAGGTGGATATCAACCACCCCGATCAGTATTACACCATTACTAAGGAGAAGGTGGATATCAACCACCCCGATCAGTATTACACCAATACTAAGGAGAAGGTGGATATCAACCACCCCGATCAGTATTACACCATTACTAAGGAGAAGGTGAATATCAACCACCCCGATCAGTATTACACCATTACTAAGGAGAAGGTGGATATCAACCACCCCGATCAGTATTACACCATTACTAAGGAGAAGGTGGATATCAACCACCCCGATCAGTATTACACCATTACTAAGGAGAAGGTGGATATCAACCACCCCGATCAGTATTACACCATTACTAAGGAGAAGGTGGATATCAACCACCCCGATCAGTATTACACCATTACTAAGGGGAAGGTGGATATCAACCACCCCGATCAGTATTACACCATTACTAAGGAGAAGGTGGATATCAACCACCCCGATCAGTATTACACCATTACTAAGGAGAAGGTGGATATCAACCACCCCGATCAGTATTACACCATTACTAAGGAGAAGGTGGATATCAACCACCCCGATCAATATTACACCATTACTACGAAGAAGGTGGATATCAACCACCCCGATCAGTATTACACCATTACTAAGGAGAAGGTGGATATCAACCACCCCGATCAGTATTACACCATTACTAAGGAGAAGGTGGATATCAACCACCCCGATCAGTATTACACCATTACTAAGGAGAAGGTGGATATCAACCACCCCAATCAGTATTACACCATTACAACGGAGAAGGTGGATATCAACCACCCCGATCAGTATTACACCATTATTACGGAGAAGGTGGATATCAACCACCCCGATCAGTATTACACCATTACTAAGGAGAAGGTGGATATCAACCACCCCGATCAGTATTACACCATTACTAAGGAGAAGGTGAATATCAACCACCCCGATCAGTATTACACCATTACTAAGGAGAAGGTGGATATCAACCACCCCGATCAGTATTACACCATTACTAAGGAGAAGGTGAATATCAACCACCCCGATCAGTATTACACCATTACTAAGGAGAAGGTGGATATCAACGACCCCGATCAGTATTACACCATTACTAAGGAGAAGGTGGATATCAACCACCCCGATCAGTATTACACCATTACTAAGGAGAAGGTGGATATCAACCACCCCGATCAGTATTACACCATTACTAAGGAGAAGGTGGATATCAACCACCCCGATCAGTATTACACCATTACTAAGGAGAAGGTGGATATCAACCACCCCGATCAGTATTACACCATTACTAAGGAGAAGGTGGATATCAACCACCCCGATCAGTATTACATCATTAATAAGGAGAAGGTGGATATCAACCACCCCGATCAGTATTACACCATTACTAAGGAGAAGGTGGATATCAACCACCCCGATCAGTATTACACCATTACTAAGGAGAAGGTGGATATCAACCACCTCGATCAGTATTACACCATTACTAAGAAGAAGTTGGATATCAACCACCCCGATCAGTATTACACCATTACTACGGAGGAGGTGGATATCAACCACCCCGATCAGTATTACACCATTACTAAGGAGAGGGTGGATATCAACCACCCCGATCAGTATTACACCATTACTACGGAGAAGGTGGATATCAACCACCCCGATCAGTATTACACCATTACTAAGAAGAAGTTGGATATCAACCACCCCGATCAGTATTACACCATTACTACGGAGGAGGTGGATATCAACCACCCCGATCAGTATTACACCATTACTAAGGAGAGGGTGGATATCAACCACCCCGATCAGTATTACACCATTACTACGGAGAAGGTGGATATCAACCACCCCGATCAGTATTACACCATTACTAAGGAGAAGGTGGATATCAACCACCCCGATCAGTATTACACCATTACTAAGGAGAAGGTGGATATCAACCACCCCGATCAGTATTACACCATTACTAAGGAGAAGGTGGATATCAACCACCCCGATCAATATTACACCATTACTACGAAGAAGGTGGATATCAACCACCCCGATCAGTATTACACCATTACTAAGGAGAAGGTGGATATCAACCACCCCGATCAGTATTACACCATTACTAAGGAGAAGGTGGATATCAACCACCCCGATCAGTATTACACCATTACTAAGGAGAAGGTGGATATCAACCACCCCAATCAGTATTACACCATTACAACGGAGAAGGTGGATATCAACCACCCCGATCAGTATTACACCATTATTACGGAGAAGGTGGATATCAACCACCCCGATCAGTATTACACCATTACTAAGGAGAAGGTGGATATCAACCACCCCGATCAGTATTACACCATTACTAAGGAGAAGGTGAATATCAACCACCCCGATCAGTATTACACCATTACTAAGGAGAAGGTGGATATCAACCACCCCGATCAGTATTACACCATTACTAAGGAGAAGGTGAATATCAACCACCCCGATCAGTATTACACCATTACTAAGGAGAAGGTGGATATCAACGACCCCGATCAGTATTACACCATTACTAAGGAGAAGGTGGATATCAACCACCCCGATCAGTATTACACCATTACTAAGGAGAAGGTGGATATCAACCACCCCGATCAGTATTACACCATTACTAAGGAGAAGGTGGATATCAACCACCCCGATCAGTATTACACCATTACTAAGGAGAAGGTGGATATCAACCACCCCGATCAGTATTACACCATTACTAAGGAGAAGGTGGATATCAACCACCCCGATCAGTATTACATCATTAATAAGGAGAAGGTGGATATCAACCACCCCGATCAGTATTACACCATTACTAAGGAGAAGGTGGATATCAACCACCTCGATCAGTATTACACCATTACTAAGAAGAAGTTGGATATCAACCACCCCGATCAGTATTACACCATTACTACGGAGGAGGTGGATATCAACCACCCCGATCAGTATTACACCATTACTAAGGAGAGGGTGGATATCAACCACCCCGATCAGTATTACACCATTACTACGGAGAAGGTGGATATCAACCACCCCGATCAGTATTACACCATTACTAAGGAGAAGGTGGATATCAACCACCTCGATCAGTATTACACCATTACTAAGGAGAAGGTGGATATCAACCACCCCGATCAGTATTACACCATTACTAAGGAGAAGGTGGATATCAACCACCCCGATCAGTATTATACCATTACTAAGGAGAAGGTGGATATCAACCACCCCGATCAATATTACACCATTACTACGAAGAAGGTGGATATCAACCACCCCGATCAGTATTACACCATTACTACGGAGAAGGTGGATATCAACCATCCCGATCAGTATTACACCATTACTAAGGAGAAGGTGGATATCAACCACCCCGATCAGTATTACACCATTACTAAGGAGAAGGTGGATATCAACCACCCTAATCAATATTACACCATTACAACGGAGAAGGTGGATATCAACCACCCCGATCAGTATTATAACATTACTACGGAGAAGGTGGATATCAACCACCCCGATCAGTATTACACCATTACTAAGGAGAAGGTGGATATCAACCACCCCGATCAGTATTACACCATTACTAAGGAGAAGGTGAATATCAACCACCCCGATCAGTATTACACCATTACTAAGGAGAAGGTGGATATCAACCACCCCGATCAGTATTACACCATTACTAAGGAGAAGGTGAATATCAACCACCCCGATCAGTATTACACCATTACTAAGGAGAAGGTGGATATCAACCACCCCGATCAGTATTACACCATTACTAAGGAGAAGGTGGATATCAACCACCCCGATCAGTATTACACCATTACTAAGGAGAAGGTGGATATCAACCACCCCGATCAGTATTACACCATTACTAAGGAGAAGGTGGATATCAACCACCCCGATCAGTATTACACCACTACTAAGGAGAAGGTGGATATCAACCACCCCGATCAGTATTACATCATTAATAAGGAGAAGGTGGATATCAACCACCCCGATCAGTATTACACCATTACTAAGGAGAAGGTGGATATCAACCATCCCGATCAGTATTACACCATTACTATGGAGAAGGTGGATATCAACCACCCCGATCAGTATTACACCATTACTAAGGAGAAGAAGGATATCAACCACCCCGATCAGTATTACACCATTACTAAGGAGAAGGTGGATATCAACCACCCCGATCAGTATTACACCATTACTAAGGAGAAGGTGGATATCAACCACCCCGATCAGTATTACACCATTACTAAGGAGAAGGTGGATATCAACCACCTCGATCAGTATTACACCATTACTAAGGAGAAGGTGGATATCAACCACTCCGATCAGTATTACACCATTACTAAGGAGAAGGTGGATATCAACCACCCCGATCAGTATTACACCATTACTAAGGAGAAGGTGGATGTCAACCACCCTGATCAGTATTACATCATTACTAAGGAGAAGGTGGATATCAACCACCCCGATCAGTATTACACCATTACTACGGAGAAGGTGGATATCAACCAACCCGATCAGTATTACACCATTACTACGGAGAAGGTGGATATCAACCACCCCGATCAGTATTACACCATTACTAAGGAGAAGGTGGATATCAACCACCCCGATCAGTATTACACCATTACTAAGAAGAAGGTGGATATCAACCACCCCGATCAGTATTACACCATTACTACGGAGAAGGTGGATATCAACCACCCCGATCAGTATTACACCATTACTAAGGAGAGGGTGGATATCAACCACCCCGATCAGTATTACACCATTACTACGGAGAAGGTGGATATCAACCACCCCGATCAGTATTACACCATTACTAAGGAGAAGGTGGATATCAACCACCCCGATCAGTATTACACCATTACTAAGGAGAAGGTGAATATCAACCACCCCGATCAGTATTACACCATTACTAAGGAGAAGGTGGATATCAACCACCCTAATCAGTATTACACCATTACTAAGGAGAAGGTGGATATCAACCACCCCGATCAGTATTATAACATTACTAAGGAGAAGGTGGATATCAACCACCCCGATCAGTATTACACCATTACTAAGGAGAAGGTGAATATCAACCACCCCGATCAGTATTACACCATTACTAAGGAGAAGGTGGATATCAACCACCCCGATCAGTATTACACCATTACTAAGGAGAAGGTGAATATCAACCACCCCGATCAGTATTACACCATTACTAAGGAGAAGGTGGATATCAACCACCCCGATCAGTATTACACCATTACTAAGGAGAAGGTGGATATCAACCACCCCGATCAGTATTACACCATTACTAAGGAGAAGGTGGATATCAACCACCCCGATCAGTATTACACCATTACTAAGGAGAAGGTGAATATCAACCACCCCGATCAGTATTACACCATTACTAAGGAGAAGGTGGATATCAACCACCCCGATCAATATTACACCATTACTACGAAGAAGGTGGATATCAACCACCCCGATCAGTATTACACCATTACTACGGAGAAGGTGGATATCAACCATCCCGATCAGTATTACACCATTACTAAGGAGAAGGTGGATATCAACCACCCCGATCAGTATTACACCATTACTAAGGAGAAGGTGGATATCAACCACCCTAATCAATATTACACCATTACAACGGAGAAGGTGGATATCAACCACCCCGATCAGTATTATAACATTACTACGGAGAAGGTGGATATCAACCACCCCGATCAGTATTACACCATTACTAAGGAGAAGGTGGATATCAACCACCCCGATCAGTATTACACCATTACTAAGGAGAAGGTGAATATCAACCACCCCGATCAGTATTACACCATTACTAAGGAGAAGGTGGATATCAACCACCCCGATCAGTATTACACCATTACTAAGGAGAAGGTGAATATCAACCACCCCGATCAGTATTACACCATTACTAAGGAGAAGGTGGATATCAACCACCCCGATCAGTATTACACCATTACTAAGGAGAAGGTGGATATCAACCACCCCGATCAGTATTACACCATTACTAAGGAGAAGGTGGATATCAACCACCCCGATCAGTATTACACCATTACTAAGGAGAAGGTGGATATCAACCACCCCGATCAGTATTACACCACTACTAAGGAGAAGGTGGATATCAACCACCCCGATCAGTATTACATCATTAATAAGGAGAAGGTGGATATCAACCACCCCGATCAGTATTACACCATTACTAAGGAGAAGGTGGATATCAACCATCCCGATCAGTATTACACCATTACTAAGGAGAAGGTGGATATCAACCACCCCGATCAGTATTACACCATTACTAAGGAGAAGAAGGATATCAACCACCCCGATCAGTATTACACCATTACTAAGGAGAAGGTGGATATCAACCACCCCGATCAGTATTACACCATTACTAAGGAGAAGGTGGATATCAACCACCCCGATCAGTATTACACCATTACTAAGGAGAAGGTGGATATCAACCACCTCGATCAGTATTACACCATTACTAAGGAGAAGGTGGATATCAACCACTCCGATCAGTATTACACCATTACTAAGGAGAAGGTGGATATCAACCACCCCGATCAGTATTACACCATTACTAAGGAGAAGGTGGATGTCAACCACCCTGATCAGTATTACATCATTACTAAGGAGAAGGTGGATATCAACCACCCCGATCAGTATTACACCATTACTACGGAGAAGGTGGATATCAACCAACCCGATCAGTATTACACCATTACTACGGAGAAGGTGGATATCAACCACCCCGATCAGTATTACACCATTACAAAGGAGAAGGTGGATATCAACCACCCCGATCAGTATTACACCATTACTAAGAAGAAGGTGGATATCAACCACCCCGATCAGTATTACACCATTACTACGGAGAAGGTGGATATCAACCACCCCGATCAGTATTACACCATTACTAAGGAGAGGGTGGATATCAACCACCCCGATCAGTATTACACCATTACTACGGAGAAGGTGGATATCAACCACCCCGATCAGTATTACACCATTACTAAGGAGAAGGTGGATATCAACCACCCCGATCAGTATTACACCATTACTAAGGAGAAGGTGAATATCAACCACCCCGATCAGTATTACACCATTACTAAGGAGAAGGTGGATATCAACCACCTTAATCAGTATTACACCATTACTAAGGAGAAGGTGGATATCAACCACCCCGATCAGTATTATAACATTACTAAGGAGAAGGTGGATATCAACCACCCCGATCAGTATTACACCATTACTAAGGAGAAAATGGATATCAACCACCCCGATCAGTATTACACCATTACTAAGGAGAAGGTGAATATCAACCACCCCGATCAGTATTACACCATTACTAAGGAGAAGGTGGATATCAACGACCCCGATCAGTATTACACCATTACAAAGGAGAAGGTGAATATCAACCACCCCGATCAGTATTACACCATTACTAAGGAGAAGGTGGATATCAACCACCCCGATCAGTATTACACCATTACTAAGGAGAAGGTGGATATCAACCACCCCGATCAGTATTACACCATTACTAAGGAGAAGGTGGATATCAACCACCCCGATCAGTATTACACCATTACTAAGGAGAAGGTGGATATCAACCACCCCGATCAGTATTACACCATTACTAAGGAGAAGGTGGATATCAACCACCCCGATCAGTATTACACCATTACTAAGGAGAAGGTGGATATCAACCACCCCGATCAGTATTACATCATTAATAAGGAGAAGATGGATATCAACCACCCCGATCAGTATTACACCATTACTAAGGAGAAGGTGGATATCAACCATCCCGATCAGTATTACACCATTACTAAGGAGAAGGTGGATATCAACCACCCCGATCAGTATTACACCATTACTAAGGAGAAGGTGAATATCAACCACCCCGATCAGTATTACACCATTACTAAGGAGAAGGTGGATATCAACCACCCCGATCAGTATTACACCATTACTAAGGAGAAGGTGAATATCAACCACCCCGATCAGTATTACACCATTACTAAGGAGAAGGTGGATATCAACGACCCCGATCAGTATTACACCATTACTAAGGAGAAGGTGGATATCAACCACCCCGATCAGTATTACACCATTACTAAGGAGAAGGTGGATATCAACCACCCCGATCAGTATTACACCATTACTAAGGAGAAGGTGGATATCAACCACCCCGATCAGTATTACACCATTACTAAGGAGAAGGTGGATATCAACCACCCCGATCAGTATTACATCATTAATAAGGAGAAGGTGGATATCAACCACCCCGATCAGTATTACACCATTACTAAGGAGAAGGTGGATATCAACCACCCCGATCAGTATTACACCATTACTAAGGAGAAGGTGGATATCAACCACCTCGATCAGTATTACACCATTACTAAGAAGAAGTTGGATATCAACCACCCCGATCAGTATTACACCATTACTACGGAGGAGGTGGATATCAACCACCCCGATCAGTATTACACCATTACTAAGGAGAGGGTGGATATCAACCACCCCGATCAGTATTACACCATTACTACGGAGAAGGTGGATATCAACCACCCCGATCAGTATTACACCATTACTAAGAAGAAGTTGGATATCAACCACCCCGATCAGTATTACACCATTACTACGGAGGAGGTGGATATCAACCACCCCGATCAGTATTACACCATTACTAAGGAGAGGGTGGATATCAACCACCCCGATCAGTATTACACCATTACTACGGAGAAGGTGGATATCAACCACCCCGATCAGTATTACACCATTACTAAGGAGAAGGTGGATATCAACCACCCCGATCAGTATTACACCATTACTAAGGAGAAGGTGGATATCAACCACCCCGATCAGTATTACACCATTACTAAGGAGAAGGTGGATATCAACCACCCCGATCAATATTACACCATTACTACGAAGAAGGTGGATATCAACCACCCCGATCAGTATTACACCATTACTAAGGAGAAGGTGGATATCAACCACCCCGATCAGTATTACACCATTACTAAGGAGAAGGTGGATATCAACCACCCCGATCAGTATTACACCATTACTAAGGAGAAGGTGGATATCAACCACCCCAATCAGTATTACACCATTACAACGGAGAAGGTGGATATCAACCACCCCGATCAGTATTACACCATTATTACGGAGAAGGTGGATATCAACCACCCCGATCAGTATTACACCATTACTAAGGAGAAGGTGGATATCAACCACCCCGATCAGTATTACACCATTACTAAGGAGAAGGTGAATATCAACCACCCCGATCAGTATTACACCATTACTAAGGAGAAGGTGGATATCAACCACCCCGATCAGTATTACACCATTACTAAGGAGAAGGTGAATATCAACCACCCCGATCAGTATTACACCATTACTAAGAAGAAGGTGGATATCAACGACCCCGATCAGTATTACACCATTACTAAGGAGAAGGTGGATATCAACCACCCCGATCAGTATTACACCATTACTAAGGAGAAGGTGGATATCAACCACCCCGATCAGTATTACACCATTACTAAGGAGAAGGTGGATATCAACCACCCCGATCAGTATTACACCATTACTAAGGAGAAGGTGGATATCAACCACCCCGATCAGTATTACACCATTACTAAGGAGAAGGTGGATATCAACCACCCCGATCAGTATTACATCATTAATAAGGAGAAGGTGGATATCAACCACCCCGATCAGTATTACACCATTACTAAGGAGAAGGTGGATATCAACCACCCCGATCAGTATTACACCATTACTAAGGAGAAGGTGGATATCAACCACCTCGATCAGTATTACACCATTACTAAGAAGAAGTTGGATATCAACCACCCCGATCAGTATTACACCATTACTACGAAGGAGGTGGATATCAACCACCCCGATCAGTATTACACCATTACTAAGGAGAGGGTGGATATCAACCACCCCGATCAGTATTACACCATTACTACGGAGAAGGTGGATATCAACCACCCCGATCAGTATTACACCATTACTAAGAAGAAGTTGGATATCAACCACCCCGATCAGTATTACACCATTACTACGGAGGAGGTGGATATCAACCACCCCGATCAGTATTACACCATTACTAAGGAGAGGGTGGATATCAACCACCCCGATCAGTATTACACCATTACTACGGAGAAGGTGGATATCAACCACCCCGATCAGTATTACACCATTACTAAGGAGAAGGTGGATATCAACCACCTCGATCAGTATTACACCATTACTAAGGAGAAGGTGGATATCAACCACCCCGATCAGTATTACACCATTACTAAGGAGAAGGTGGATATCAACCACCCCGATCAGTATTATACCATTACTAAGGAGAAGGTGGATATCAACCACCCCGATCAATATTACACCATTACTACGAAGAAGGTGGATATCAACCACCCCGATCAGTATTACACCATTACTACGGAGAAGGTGGATATCAACCATCCCGATCAGTATTACACCATTACTAAGGAGAAGGTGGATATCAACCACCCCGATCAGTATTACACCATTACTAAGGAGAAGGTGGATATCAACCACCCTAATCAATATTACACCATTACAACGGAGAAGGTGGATATCAACCACCCCGATCAGTATTATAACATTACTACGGAGAAGGTGGATATCAACCACCCCGATCAGTATTACACCATTACTAAGGAGAAGGTGGATATCAACCACCCCGATCAGTATTACACCATTACTAAGGAGAAGGTGAACATCAACCACCCCGATCAGTATTACACCATTACTAAGGAGAAGGTGGATATCAACCACCCCGATCAGTATTACACCATTACTAAGGAGAAGGTGAATATCAACCACCCCGATCAGTATTACACCATTACTAAGGAGAAGGTGGATATCAACCACCCCGATCAGTATTACACCATTACTAAGGAGAAGGTGGATATCAACCACCCCGATCAGTATTACACCATTACTAAGGAGAAGGTGGATATCAACCACCCCGATCAGTATTACACCATTACTAAGGAGAAGGTGGATATCAACCACCCCGATCAGTATTACACCATTACTAAGGAGAAGGTGGATATCAACCACCCCGATCAGTATTACATCATTAATAAGGAGAAGGTGGATATCAACCACCCCGATCAGTATTACACCATTACTAAGGAGAAGGTGGATATCAACCACCCCGATCAGTATTACACCATTACTAAGGAGAAGGTGGATATCAACCACTCCGATCAGTATTACACCATTACTAAGGAGAAGGTGGATATCAACCACCCCGATCAGTATTACACCATTACTAAGGAGAAGGTGGATATCAACCACCCTGATCAGTATTACATCATTACTAAGGAGAAGGTGGATATCAACCACCTCGATCAGTATTACACCATTACTACGGAGAAGGTGGATATCAACCAACCCGATCAGTATTACACCATTACTACGGAGAAGGTGGATATCAACCACCCCGATCAGTATTACACCATTACTAAGGAGAAGGTGGATATCAACCACCCCGATCAGTATTACACCATTACTAAGAAGAAGGTGGATATCAACCACCCCGATCAGTATTACACCATTACTACGGAGAAGGTGGATATCAACCACCCCGATCAGTATTACACCATTACTAAGGAGAGGGTGGATATCAACCACCCCGATCAGTATTACACCATTACTACGGAGAAGGTGGATATCAACCACCCCGATCAGTATTACACCATTACTAAGGAGAAGGTGGATATCAACCACCCCGATCAGTATTACACCATTACTAAGGAGAAGGTGGATATCAACCACCCCGATCAGTATTACACCATTACTAAGGAGAAGGTGGATATCAACCACCCTAATCAGTATTACACCATTACTAAGGAGAAGGTGGATATCAACCACCCCGATCAGTATTATAACATTACTAAGGAGAAGGTGGATATCAACCACCCCGATCAGTATTACGCCATTACTAAGGAGAAGATGGATATCAACCACCCCGATCAGTATTACACCATTACTAAGGAGAAGGTGAATATCAACCACCCCGATCAGTATTACACCATTACTAAGGAGAAGGTGGATATCAACGACCCCGATCAGTATTACACCATTACTAAGGAGAAGGTGAATATCAACCACCCCGATCAGTATTACACCATTACTAAGGAGAAGGTGGATATCAACCACCCCGATCAGTATTACACCATTACTAAGGAGAAGGTGGATATCAACCACCCCGATCAGTATTACACCATTACTAAGGAGAAGGTGGATATCAACCACCCCGATCAGTATTACACCATTACTAAGGAGAAGGTGGATATCAACCACCCCGATCAGTATTACACCATTACTAAGGAGAAGGTGGATATCAACCACCCCGATCAGTATTATACCATTACTAAGGAGAAGGTGGATATCAACCACCCCGATCAGTATTACATCATTAATAAGGAGAAGATGGATATCAACCACCCCGATCAGTATTACACCATTACTAAGGAGAAGGTGGATATCAACCATCCCGATCAGTATTACACCATTACTAAGGAGAAGGTGGATATCAACCACCCCGATCAGTATTACACCATTACTAAGGAGAAGGTGGATATCAACCACCCCGATCAGTATTACACCATTACTAAGGAGAAGGTGGATATCAACCACCCCGATAAGTATTACACCATTACTAAGGAGAAGGTGGATATCAACCACCCCGATCAGTATTACACCATTACTAAGGAGAAGGTGGATATCAACCACCTCGATCAGTATTACACCATTACTAAGGAGAAGGTGGATATCAACCACTCCGATCAGTATTACACCATTACTAAGGAGAAGGTGGATATCAACCACCCCGATCAGTATTACACCATTACTAAGGAGAAGGTGGATATCAACCACCCTGATCAGTATTACATCATTACTAAGGAGAAGGTAGATATCAACCACCCCGATCAGTATTACACCATTACTACGGAGAAGGTGGATATCAACCAACCCGATCAGTATTACACCATTACTAAGGAGAAGGTGGATATCAACCACCCCGATCAGTATTACACCATTACTAAGGAGAAGGTGGATATCAACCACCCCGATCAGTATTACACCATTACTAAGAAGAAGGTGGATATCAACCACCCCGATCAGTATTACACCATTACTACGGAGAAGGTGGATATCAACCACCCCGATCAGTATTACACCATTACTAAGGAGAGGGTGGATATCAACCACCCCGATCAGTATTACACCATTACTACGGAGAAGGTGGATATCAACCACCCCGATCAGTATTACACCATTACTAAGGAGAAGGTGGATATCAACCACCCCGATCAGTATTACACCATTACTAAGGAGAAGGTGAATATCAACCACCCCGATCAGTATTACACCATTACTAAGGAGAAGGTGGATATCAACCACCCCGATCAGTATTACACCATTACTAAGGAGAAGGTGGATATCAACCACCCCGAACAGTATTACACCATTACTAAGGAGAAGGTGGATATCAACCACCCCGATCAGTATTATACCATTACTAAGGAGAAGGTGGATATCAACCACCCTTATCAGTATTACACCATTACTAAGGAGAAGGTGGATAACAACCACCCCAATCAGTATTACACCATTACTAAGGAGAAGGTGGATATCAACCACCTAGATCAGTATTACACCATTACTAAGGAGAAGGTGGATATCAACCACCCCGATTAGTATTACACCATTGCTAAGGAGAAGGTGGATATCAACCACCCCGATCAGTATTACACCATTACTAAGGAGAAGGTGGATATCAAACACCCCGATCAGTATTACACCATTACTAAGGAGAAGGTGGATATCAACCACCCCGATCAGTATTACACCATTACTAAGGAGAAGGTGAATATCAACCACCCCGATCAGTATTACACCATTACTAAGGAGAAGGTGGATATCAACCACCCTAATCAGTATTACACCATTACTAAGGAGAAGGTGGATATCAACCACCCCGATCAGTATTATAACATTACTAAGGAGAAGGTGGATATCAACCACCCCGATCAGTATTACACCATTACTAAGGAGAAGATGGATATCAACCACCCCGATCAGTATTACACCATTACTAAGGAGAAGGTGAATATCAACCACCCCGATCAGTATTACACCATTACTAAGGAGAAGGTGGATATCAACCACCCCGATCAGTATTACACCATTACTAAGGAGAAGGTGAATATCAACCACCCCGATCAGTATTACACCATTACTAAGGAGAAGGTGGATATCAACCACCCCGATCAGTATTACACCATTACTAAGGAGAAGGTGGATATCAACCACCCCGATCAGTATTACACCATTACTAAGGAGAAGGTGGATATCAACCACCCCGATCAGTATTACACCATTACTAAGGAGAAGGTGGATATCAACCACCCCGATCAGTATTACACCATTACTAAGGAGAAGGTGGATATCAACCACCCCGATCAGTATTACACCATTACTAAGGAGAAGGTGGATATCAACCACCCCGATCAGTATTACATCATTAATAAGGAGAAGATGGATATCAACCACCCCGATCAGTATTACACCATTACTAAGGAGAAGGTGGATATCAACCATCCCGATCAGTATTTCACCATTACTAAGGAGAAGGTGGATATCAACCACCCCGATCAGTATTACACCATTACTAAGGAGAAGGTGGATATCAACCACCCCGATCAGTATTACACCATTACTAAGGAGAAGGTGGATATCAACCACCCCGATCAGTATTACACCATTACTAAGGAGAAGGTGGATATCAACCACCCCGATCAGTATTACACCATTACTAAGGAGAAGGTGGATATCAACCACCTCGATCAGTATTACACCATTACTAAGGAGAAGGTGGATATCAACCACTCCGATCAGTATTACACCATTACTAAGGAGAAGGTGGATATCAACCACCCCGATCAGTATTACACCATTACTAAGGAGAAGGTGGATATCAACCACCCTGATCAGTATTACATCATTACTAAGGAGAAGGTAGATATCAACCACCCCGATCAGTATTACACCATTACTACGGAGAAGGTGGATATCAACCAACCCGATCAGTATTACACCATTACTAAGGAGAAGGTGGATATCAACCACCCCGATCAGTATTACACCATTACTAAGGAGAAGGTGGATATCAACCACCCCGATCAGTATTACACCATTACTAAGAAGAAGGTGGATATCAACCACCCCGATCAGTATTACACCATTACTACGGAGAAGGTGGATATCAACCACCCCGATCAGTATTACACCATTACTAAGGAGAGGGTGGATATCAACCACCCCGATCAGTATTACACCATTACTACGGAGAAGGTGGATATCAACCACCCCGATCAGTATTACACCATTACTAAGGAGAAGGTGGATATCAACCACCCCGATCAGTATTACACCATTACTAAGGAGAAGGTGAATATCAACCACCCCGATCAGTATTACACCATTACTAAGGAGAAGGTGGATATCAACCACCCCGATCAGTATTACACCATTACTAAGGAGAAGGTGGATATCAACCACCCCGAACAGTATTACACCATTACTAAGGAGAAGGTGGATATCAACCACCCCGATCAGTATTATACCATTACTAAGGAGTAGGTGGATATCAACCACCCTTATCAGTATTACACCATTACTAAGGAGAAGGTGGATAACAACCACCCCAATCAGTATTACACCATTACTAAGGAGAAGGTGGATATCAACCACCTAGATCAGTATTACACCATTACTAAGGAGAAGGTGGATATCAACCACCCCGATTAGTATTACACCATTGCTAAGGAGAAGGTGGATATCAACCACCCCGATCAGTATTACACCATTACTAAGGAGAAGGTGGATATCAAACACCCCGATCAGTATTACACCATTACTAAGGAGAAGGTGGATATCAACCACCCCGATCAGTATTACACCATTACTAAGGAGAAGGTGGATATCAACCACCCCGATCAGTATTACACCATTACTAAGGAGAAGGTGGATATCAACCACCCCGATCAGTATTACATCATTACTAAGGAGAAGGTGGATATCAACCACCCCGATCAGTATTACCCCATTACTAAGGAGAAGGTGGATATCAACCACCCGATCAGTATTACACCATTACTAAGGAGAAGGTGGTTATCAACCACCCCGATCAGTATTACACCATTACTAAGGAGAAGGTGGATATCAACCACCCCGATCAGTATTACACCATTACTACGGAGAAGGTGGATATCAACCACCCCGATCAGTATTACACCATTACTAAGGAGAAGGTGGATATCAACCACCCCGATCAATATTACACCATTACTACGGAGAAGGTGGATATCAACCACCCCGATCAGTATTACACCTTTACTACGGAGAAGGTGGATATCAACCACCCTGATCAGTATTACACCATTACTAAGGAGAAGGTGGATATCAACCACCCCGATCAGTATTACACCATTACTAAGGAGAAGGTGAATATCAACCACCCCGATCAGTATTACACCATTACTAAGGAGAAGGTGGATATCAACCACCCCGATCAGTATTACACCATTACTAAGGAGAAGGTGGATATCAACCACCCCGATCAGTATTACACCATTACTAAGGAGAAGGTGGATATCAACCACCCCGATCAGTATTACACCATTACTAAGGAGAATGTGGATATCAACCACCCTTATCAGTATTACACCATTACTAAGGAGAAGGTGGATAACAACCACCCCAATCAGTATTACACCATTACTAAGGAGAAGGTGGATATCAACCACCTCGATCAGTATTACACCATTACTAAGGAGAAGGTGGATATCAACCACCCCGATCAGTATTACACCATTACTAAGGAGAAGGTAGATATCAACCACCCCGATCAGTATTACACCATTACTACGGAGAAGGTGGATATCAACCAACCCGATCAGTATTACACCATTACTAAGGAGAAGGTGGATATCAACCACCCCGATCAGTATTACACCATTACTAAGGAGAAGGTGGATATCAACCACCCCGATCAGTATTACACCATTACTAAGAAGAAGGTGGATATCAACCACCCCGATCAGTATTACACCATTACTACGGAGAAGGTGGATATCAACCACCCCGATCAGTATTACACCATTACTAAGGAGAGGGTGGATATCAACCACCCCGATCAGTATTACACCATTACTACGGAGAAGGTGGATATCAACCACCCCGATCAGTATTACACCATTACTAAGGAGAAGGTGGATATCAACCACCCCGATCAGTATTACACCATTACTAAGGAGAAGGTGAATATCAACCACCCCGATCAGTATTACACCATTACTAAGGAGAAGGTGGATATCAACCACCCCGAACAGTATTACACCATTACTAAGGAGAAGGTGGATATCAACCACCCCGATCAGTATTATACCATTACTAAGGAGAAGGTGGATATCAACCACCCTTATCAGTATTACACCATTACTAAGGAGAAGGTGGATAACAACCACCCCAATCAGTATTACACCATTACTAAGGAGAAGGTGGATATCAACCACCTCGATCAGTATTACACCATTACTAAGGAGAAGGTGGATATCAACCACCCCGATTAGTATTACACCATTGCTAAGGAGAAGGTGGATATCAACCACCCCGATCAGTATTACACCATTACTAAGGAGAAGGTGGATATCAAACACCCCGATCAGTATTACACCATTACTAAGGAGAAGGTGGATATCAACCACCCCGATCAGTATTACACCATTACTAAGGAGAAGGTGGATATCAACCACCCCGATCAGTATTACACCATTACTAAGGAGAAGGTGGATATCAACCACCCCGATCAGTATTACACCATTACTAAGGAGAAGGTGGATATCAACCACCCCGATCAGTATTACACCATTACTAAGGAGAAGGTGGATATCAACCACCCCGATCAGTATTACACCATTACTACGGAGAAGGTGGATATCAACCACCCCGATCAGTATTACACCATTACTAAGGAGAAGGTGGATATCAACCACCCCGATCAATATTACACCATTACTACGGAGAAGGTGGATATCAACCACCCCGATCAGTATTACACCTTTACTACGGAGAAGGTGGATATCAACCACCCTGATCAGTATTACACCATTACTAAGGAGAAGGTGGATATCAACCACCCCGATCAGTATTACACCATTACTAAGGAGAATGTGGATATCAACCACCCCGAACAGTATTACACCATTACTAAGGAGAAGGTGGATATCAACCACCCCGATCAGTATTATACCATTACTAAGGAGTAGGTGGATATCAACCACCCTTATCAGTATTACACCATTACTAAGGAGAAGGTGGATAACAACCACCCCGATCAGTATTACACCATTACTAAGGAGAAGGTGGATATCAACCACCTAGATCAGTATTACACCATTACTAAGGAGAAGGTGGATATCAACCACCCCGATTAGTATTACACCATTGCTAAGGAGAAGGTGGATATCAACCACCCCGATCAGTATTACACCATTACTAAGGAGAAGGTGGATATCAAACACCCCGATCAGTATTACACCATTACTAAGGAGAAGGTGGATATCAACCACCCCGATCAGTATTACACCATTACTAAGGAGAAGGTGGATATCAACCACCCCGATCAGTATTACACCATTACTAAGGAGAAGGTGGATATCAACCACCCCGATCAGTATTACACCATTACTAAGGAGAAGGTGGATATCAAACACCCCGATCAGTATTACACCATTACTAAGGAGAAGGTGGATATCAACCACCCGATCAGTATTACACCATTACTAAGGAGAAGGTGGTTATCAACCACCCCGATCAGTATTACACCATTACTAAGGAGAAGGTGGATATCAACCACCCCGATCAGTATTACACCATTACTACGGAGAAGGTGGATATCAACCACCCCGATCAGTATTACACCATTACTAAGGAGAAGGTGGATATCAACCACCCCGATCAATATTACACCATTACTACGGAGAAGGTGGATATCAACCACCCCGATCAGTATTACACCTTTACTACGGAGAAGGTGGATATCAACCACCCTGATCAGTATTACACCATTACTAAGGAGAAGGTGGATATCAACCACCCCGATCAGTATTACACCATTACTAAGGAGAAGGTGAATATCAACCACCCCGATCAGTATTACACCATTACTAAGGAGAAGGTGGATATCAACCACCCCGATCAGTATTACACCATTACTAAGGAGAAGGTGGATATCAACCACCCCGATCAGTATTACACCATTACTAAGGAGAAGGTGGATATCAACCACCCCGATCAGTATTACACCATTACTAAGGAGAATGTGGATATCAACCACCCTTATCAGTATTACACCATTACTAAGGAGAAGGTGGATAACAACCACCCCAATCAGTATTACACCATTACTAAGGAGAAGGTGGATATCAACCACCTCGATCAGTATTACACCATTACTAAGGAGAAGGTGGATATCAACCACCCCGATCAGTATTACACCATTACTAAGGAGAAGGTAGATATCAACCACCCCGATCAGTATTACACCATTACTACGGAGAAGGTGGATATCAACCAACCCGATCAGTATTACACCATTACTAAGGAGAAGGTGGATATCAACCACCCCGATCAGTATTACACCATTACTAAGGAGAAGGTGGATATCAACCACCCCGATCAGTATTACACCATTACTAAGAAGAAGGTGGATATCAACCACCCCGATCAGTATTACACCATTACTACGGAGAAGGTGGATATCAACCACCCCGATCAGTATTACACCATTACTAAGGAGAGGGTGGATATCAACCACCCCGATCAGTATTACACCATTACTACGGAGAAGGTGGATATCAACCACCCCGATAAGTATTACACCATTACTAAGGAGAAGGTGGATATCAACCACCCCGATCAGTATTACACCATTACTAAGGAGAAGGTGAATATCAACCACCCCGATCAGTATTACACCATTACTAAGGAGAAGGTGGATATCAACCACCCCGAACAGTATTACACCATTACTAAGGAGAAGGTGGATATCAACCACCCCGATCAGTATTATACCATTACTAAGGAGAAGGTGGATATCAACCACCCTTATCAGTATTACACCATTACTAAGGAGAAGGTGGATAACAACCACCCCAATCAGTATTACACCATTACTAAGGAGAAGGTGGATATCAACCACCTCGATCAGTATTACACCATTACTAAGGAGAAGGTGGATATCAACCACCCCGATTAGTATTACACCATTGCTAAGGAGAAGGTGGATATCAGCCACCCCGATCAGTATTACACCATTACTAAGGAGAAGGTGGATATCAAACACCCCGATCAGTATTACACCATTACTAAGGAGAAGGTGGATATCAACCACCCCGATCAGTATTACACCATTACTAAGGAGAAGGTGGATATCAACCACCCCGATCAGTATTACACCATTACTAAGGAGAAGGTGGATATCAACCACCCCGATCAGTATTACACCATTACTAAGGAGAAGGTGGATATCAACCACCCCGATCAGTATTACACCATTACTAAGGAGAAGGTGGATATCAACCACCCCGATCAGTATTACACCATTACTACGGAGAAGGTGGATATCAACCACCCCGATCAGTATTACACCATTACTAAGGAGAAGGTGGATATCAACCACCCCGATCAATATTACACCATTACTACGGAGAAGGTGGATATCAACCACCCCGATCAGTATTACACCTTTACTACGGAGAAGGTGGATATCAACCACCCTGATCAGTATTACACCATTACTAAGGAGAAGGTGGATATCAACCACCCCAATCAGTATTACACCATTACTAAGGAGAAGGTGAATATCAACCACCCCGATCAGTATTACACCATTACTAAGGAGAAGGTGGATATCAACCACCCCGATCAGTATTACACCATTACTAAGGAGAAGGTGGATATCAACCACCCCGATCAGTATTACACCATTACTAAGGAGAAGGTGGATATCAACCACCCCGATCAGTATTACACCATTACTAAGGAGAAGGTGGATATCAACCACCCTTATCAGTATTACACCATTACTAAGGAGAAGGTGGATAACAACCACCCCAATCAGTATTACACCATTACTAAGGAGAAGGTGGATATCAACCACCTCGATCAGTATTACACCATTACTAAGGAGAAGGTGGATATCAACCACCCCGATCAGTATTACACCATTACTAAGGAGAAGGTGGATATCAACCACCCCGATCAGTATTACACCATTACTAAGGAGAAGTTGGATATCAACCACCCCGATCAGTATTACACCATTACTAAGGAGAAGGTGGATATCAACCACTCGATCAGTATTACACCATTACTAAGGAGAAGGTGGTTATCAACCACCCCGATCAGTATTACACCATTACTAAGGAGAAGGTGGATATCAACCACCCCGATCAGTATTACACCATTACTAAGGAGAAGGTGGATATCAACCACCCCGATCAGTATTACACCATTACTAAGGAAAAGGTGGATATCAACCACCCCGATCAGTATTACACCATTACTAAGGAGAAGGTGGATATCAACCACCCCGATCAGTATTACACCATTACTAAGGAGAAGGTGGATATCAACCACCCTTATCAGTATTACACCATTACTAAGGAGAAGGTGGATAACAACCACCCCAATCAGTATTACACCATTACTAAGGAGAAGGTGGATATCAACCACCTCGATCAGTATTACACCATTACTAAGGAGAAGGTGGATATCAACCACCCCGATCAGTATTACACCATTGCTAAGGAGAAGGTGGATATCAACCTCCCCGATCAGTATTACACCATTACTAAGGAGAAGGTGGATATCAAACACCCCGATCAGTATTACACCATTACTAAGGAGAAGGTGGATATCAACCACCCCGATCAGTATTACACCATTACTAAGGAGAAGGTGGATATCAACCACCCCGATCAGTATTACACCATTACTAAGGAGAAGGTGGATATCAACCACCCGATCAGTATTACACCATTACTAAGGAGAAGGTGGTTATCAACCACCCCGATCAGTATTACACCATTACTAAGGAGAAGGTGGATATCAACCACCCCGATCAGTATTACACCATTACTACGGAGAAGGTGGATATCAACCACCCCGATCAGTATTACACCATTACTAATGAGAAGGTGGATATCAACCACCCCGATCAATATTACACCATTACTACGGAGAAGGTGGATATCAACCACCCCGATCAGTATTACACCATTACTTCGGAGAAGGTGGATATCAACCACCCCGATCAGTATTACACCATTACTAAGGAGAAGGTGGATATCAACCACCCCGATCAGTATTACACCATTATTAAGTAGAAGGTGGATATCAACCACCCCGATCAGTATTACACCATTACTAAGGAGAAGGTGGATATCAACCACCCCTATCAGTATTACACCATTACTAAGGAGAAGGTGGATATCAACCACCCCGATGAGTATTACACCATTACTAAGGAGAAGGTGGATATCAACCACCCCGATGAGTATTACACCAGTACTAAGGAGAAGGTGGATATCAACCACCCCGTTCAATATTACACCATTACTAAGGAGAAGGTGGATATCAATCACCCCGATCAGTATTACACCATTACTAAGGAGAAGGTGGATATCAACCACCCCGATCAGTATTACACCATTACTAAGGAGAAGGTGGATATCAACCACCCCGATCAGTATTACACCATTACTAAGGAGAAGGTGGATATCAACCACCCCGATCAGTATTACAACATAACTAAGGAGAAAGTGGATATCAACCACCCCGATCAGCATTACACCATTACTAAGGAGAAGGTGGATATCATCCATCCCGATCAGTATTACACCATTACTAAGGAGAAGGTGGATATCAACCACCCCGATATCCACATTCTCCTTAGTAATGGTGTAATACTGATCGGGGTGGTTGATATTCACCTTCTCCTTAGTAATGGTGTAATACTGATCGGGGTGGTTGATATCCACCTTCTGCGTAGTAATGGTGTAATACTGATCGGGGTGGTTGATATCCACCTTCTCCTTAGTAATGGTGTAATACTGATCGGGGTGGTTGATATCCACCTTCTCCTTAGTAATGGTGTAATACTGATCGGGTGGATGATATCCATTTTCTCCTTAGTAATGGTGTAATACTGATCGGGACGGTTGATATCCACGTTCTCTTTAGTAATGGTGTAATACTGATCGGGGTGGTTGATATCCACCTTCTCCTTAGTAATGGTGTAATACTGATCGGGATGGATGATATCCACCTTCTCCTTAGTAATGGTGTAATGCTGATCGGGGTGGTTGATATCCACCTTCTCCTTAGTAATGGTGTAATGCTGATCGGGGTGGTTGATATTCACCTTCTCATTAGTAATGGTGTAATACTGATCGGGGTGGTTGATATCCACCTTCTCCTTAGTAATGGTGTAATACTGATCGGGGTGGTTGATATCCACCTTCTCCTTGGTAATGGTGTAATACTGATCGGGGTGGTTGATATCCACCTTCTCCGTAGTAATGGTGTAATACTGATCGAGGTGGTTGATATCCACCTTCTCCTTAGTAATGGTGTAATACTGATCGGGGTGGTTGATATCCACCTTCTCCTTAGTAATGGTGTAATACTGATTGGGACGGTTGATATCCACCTTCTCCTTAGTAATGGTGTAATACTGATCGGGGTGGTTGATATCCACCTTCTCCTTAGTAATGGTGTAATACTGATCCGGTGGTTGATATCCACCTTCTCCTTAGTAATGGTGTAATACTGATCCGGGGGGTTGATATCCACCTTCTCCTTAGTAATGGTGTAATACTGATCGGGGTGGTTGATATCCACCTTCTCCTTAGTAATGGTGTAATACTGATCGGGGTGGTTGATATCCACCTTCTCCGTAGTAATGGTGTAAAACTGATCGGTGTGGTTGATATCCACCTTCTCCTTAGTAATGGTGTAATACTGATCGGGGTGGTTGATATCCACCTTCTCCTTGGTAATGGTGTAATACTGATCGGGGTTGTTGATATCCACCTTCTCCTTAGTAATGGTATAATACTGATCGGGGTGGTTGATATCCACCTTCTCCTTAGTAATGTTGTAATACTGATAGGGGGTGGTTGATATCCACCTTCTCCTTAGTAATGGTGTAATACTGATCGGGGTGGTTGATATCCACCTTCTCCTCAGTAATGGTGTAATACTGATCGGGGTGGTTGATATCCACCTTCTCCGTAGTAATGGTGTAATACTGATCGGGGTGGTTGATATCCACCTTCTCCTTAGTAATGGTGTAATACTGATCGGGGTGGTTGATATCCACCTTCTCCTTAGTAATGGTGTAATACTGATCGGGGTTGTTGATATCCACCTTCTCCTTAGTAATGGTGTAATACTGATCGGGGTGGTTGATATCCACCTTCTCCTTAGTAATGGTGTAATACTGATCGTGGTGGTTGGTATCCACCTTCTCCTTAGTAATGGTGCAATACTGATCGGGGTGGTTGATATCCACCTTCTCCTTAGTAATGGTGTAATACTGATCGGGGTGGTTGATATCCACCTTCTCCTTAGTAATGTTAAAATACTGATCGGGGTGGTTGATATCCACCTTCTCCTTAGTAATGGTGTAATACTAATCGGGGTGGTTGATATCCACCTTCTCCTTAGTAGTGTTGTAATACTGATCGGGGTGGTTGATATCCACCTTCTCCTTAGTAATGGTGTAATACTGATCGGGGTGGTTGATATCCACCTTCTCTTTAGTAATGGTTTAATACTGATCGGGGTGGTTGATATCCACCTTCTCTTTAGTAATGGTGTAATACTGATCGAGGTGGTTGATATCCACATTCTCCTTAGTAATGGTGTAATACTGATCGGGGTGGTTGATATCCACCTTCTCCTTAGTAATGGTGTAATACTGATCGGGGTGGTTGTTATCCACTTTCTCCTTAGTAATGGTGTAATACTGATCGGGGTGGTTGATATTCACCTTCTCTTTAGTAATGGTGTAATACTGATCGGGGTGGTTGATATCCACCTTCTCTTTAGTAATGGTGTAATACTGATCGGGGTGGTTGATATCCACCTTCTCCTTAGTAATGACGTAATACTGATCGGGGTGGTTGATATCCACCTTCTCCTTAGTAATGGTGTAATACTGATCGGGGTGGTTGATATCCACCTTCTCCTTAGTAATGGTGTAATACTGATCGGGGTGGTTGATATTCACCTTCTCCTTAGTAATGGTGTAATACTGATCGGGGTGGTTGTTATCCACCTTCTCCTTAGTAATGGTGTAATACTGATCGGGGTGGTTGATATCCACCTTCTCCTTAGTAATGGTGTAATACTGATCGGGGTGGTTGATATCCACCTTCTCCTTAGTAATGGTGTAATACTGATCGGGGTGGTTGATATCCACCTTCTCCTTAGTAATGGTGTAATACTGATCGGGGTGGTTGATATCCACCTTCTCCTTAGTAATGGTGTAATACTGATCGGGGTGCTTGATATCCACCTTCTCCTTAGTAATGGTGTAATACTGATCGGGGTGGTTGATATCCACCTTCTCCTTAGTAATGGTGTAATACTGATCGGGGTGGTGGATATCCACCTTCTCTTTAGTAATGGTGTAATACTGATCGAGGTGGTTGATATCCACCTTCTCCTTAGTAATGGTGTAATACTGATCGGGGTGGTTGATATCCACCTTCTCCTTAGTAATGGTGTAAAACTGATCGGGGTGGTTGATGTCCACCTTCTCATTAGTAATGGTGTAATACTGATCGAGGTGGTTGATATCCACCTTCTCCTTAGTAATGGTGTAATACTGATCGGGGTGGTTGATATCCACCTTCTCCTTAGTAATGGTGTAATACTGATCGGGGTGGTTGTTATCCACCTTCTCCTTAGTAATGGTGTAATACTGATCGGGGTGGTTGATATCCACCTTCTCCTTAGTAATGGTGTAATACTGATCGGGGTGGTTGATATCCACCTTCTCCTTAGTAATGGTGTAATACTAATCGGGGTGGTTGATATCCACCTTCTCCTTAGTAATGGTGTAATACTGATCGGGGTGGTTGATATCCACCTTCTCCTTAGTAATGGTGTAATACTGATCGGGGTGGTTGATATCCACCTTCTCCTTAGTAATGGTGTAATACTGATCGGGGTGGTTGATATCCACCTTCTCCGTAGTAATGGTGTAATACTGATCGGGGTGGTTGATATCCACCTTCTCCGTAGTAATGGTGTAATACTGATCGGGGTGGTTGATATCCACATTCTCCTTAGTAATGGTGTAATACTGCTCGGGGTGGTTGATATCCACCTTCTCCTTAGTAATGGTGTAATACTGATTGGGACGGTTGATATCCACCTTCTCCTTAGTAATGGTGTAATACTGATCGGGGTGGTGGATACCCACCTTCTCTTTAGTAATGGTGTAATACTGATCGAGGTGGTTGATATCCACCTTCTCCTTAGTAATGGTGTAATACTGATCGGGGTGGTGGATATCCACCTTCTCTTTAGTAATGGTGTAATACTGATCGAGGTGGTTGATATCCACCTTCTCCTTAGTAATGGTGTAATACTGATCGGGGTGGTTGATATCCACCTTCTCCTTAGTAATGGTGTAATACTGATCGGGGTGGTTGATATCCACCTTCTCCTTAGTAATGGTGTAATACTGATCGGGGTGGTTGATATCCACCTTCTCCTTAGTAATGGTGTAATACTGATCGGGGTGGTTGATATCCACCTTCTCCTTAGTAATGGTGTAATACTGATCGGGGTGGTTGATATTCACCTTCTCCGTAGTAATGGTGTAATACTGATTGGGACGGTTGATATCCACCTTCTCCTTAGTAATGGTGTAATACTGATCGGGGTGGTTGATATCCACCTTCTCCTTAGTAATGGTGTAATGCTGAACGGGGTGGTTGATATCCACCTTCTCCTTAGTAATTATGTAATACTGATCGGGGTGGTTGATATCCACCTTCTCCTTGGTAATGGTGTAATACTGATCGGGGTGGTTGATATCCACCTTCTCCGTAGTAATGGTGTAATACTGATCGGGGTGGTTGATATCCACCTTCTCCTTAGTAATGGCGTAATACTGATCGGGGTGGTTGATATCCACCTTCTCCTTAGTAATGCTGTAATACTGATCGGGGTGGTTGATATCCACCTTCTCCTTAGTAATGGTGTAATACTGATTGGAGTGGTTGATATCCACCTTCTCCTTAGTAATGGTGTAATACTGATCGGGGTGGTTGATATCCACCTTCTCCTTAGTAATGGTGTAATACTGATCGGGGTGGTTGATATCCACCTTCTCCTTAGTAATGTTGTAATACTGATCGGGGTGGTTGATATCCACCTTCTCCTTAGTAATGGTGTAATACTGATCGGGGTGGTTGATATCCACCTTCTCCTTAGTAATGTTGTAATACTGATCGGGGTGGTTGATATCCACCTTCTCCTTAGTAATGGTGTAATACTGATCGGGGTGGTTGATATCCACCTTCTCTTTAGTAATGGTGTAATACTGATCGGGGTGGTTGATATCCACCTTCTCTTTAGTAATGGTGTAATACTGATCGAGGTGGTTGATATCCACCTTCTCCTTAGTAATGGTGTAATACTGATCGGGGTGGTTGATATCCATCTTCTCCTTAGTAATGGTGTAATACTGATCGGGGTGGTTGTTATCCACCTTCTCCTTAGTAATGGTGTAGTACTGATCGGGGTGGTTGATATCCACCTTCTCCTTAGTAATGGTGTAATACTGATCGGGGTGGTTGATATCCACCTTCTCCTTAGTAATGGTGTAATACTGATCGGGGTGGTTGATATCCACCTTCTCCTTAGTAATGGTGTAATACTGATCGGGGTGGTTGATATCCACCTTCTCCTTAGTAATGGTGTAATACTGATCGGGGTGGTTGATATCCACCTTCTCCTTAGTAATGGTGTAATTCTGATCGGGGTGGTGGATATCCACCTTCTCTTTAGCAATGGTGTAATACTGATCGAGGTGGTTGATATCCACCTTCTCCTTAGTAATGGTGTAATACTGATCGGGGTGGTTGATATCCACCTTCTCCTTAGTAATGGTGTAATACTGATCGGGTTGGTTGATGTCCACCTTCTCATTAGTAATGGTGTAATACTGATCGAGGTGGTTGATATCCACCTTCTCCTTAGTAATGGTGTAATACTGATCGGGGTGGTTGATATCCACCTTCTCCTTAGTAATGGTGTAATACTGATCGGGGTGGTTGTTATCCACCTTCTCCTTAGTAATGGTGTAATACTGATCGGGGTGGTTGATATCCACCTTCTCCTTAGTAATGGTGTAATACTGATCGGGGTGGTTGATATCCACCTTCTCCTTAGTAATGGTGTAATACTGATCGGGGTGGTTGATAACCACCTTCTCCTTAGTAATGGTGTAATACTGATCGGGGTGGTTGATATCCACCTTCTCCTTAGTAATGGTGTAATACTGATCGGGGTGGTTGATATCCACCTTCTCCGTAGTAATGGTATAATACTGATCGGGGTGGTTGATATCCACCTTCTCCTTAGTAATGGTGTAATACTGATCGGGGTGGTTGATATCCACCTTCTCCTTAGTAATGGTGTAATACTGATCGGGGTGGTTGATATCCACCTTCTCCTTAGTAATGGTGTAATACTGATCGGGGTGGTTGATATCCACCTTCTCCTTAGTAATGGTGTAATACTGATTGGGACGGTTGATATCCACCTTCTCCTTAGTAATGGTGTAATACTGATCGGGGTGGTTGATATCCACCTTCTCCTTAGTAATGGTGTAATACTGATCGGGATGGATGATATCCACCTTCTCCTTAGTAATGGTGTAATGCTGATCGGGGTGGTTGATATCCACCTTCTCCTTAGTAATGGTGTAATGCTGAACGGGGTGGTTGATATCCACCTTCTCCTTAGTAATGGTGTAATACTGATCGGGGTGGTTGATATCCACTTTCTCCTTAGTTATGTTGTAATACTGATCGGGGTGGTTGATATCCACCTTCTCCTTAGTAATGGTGTAATACTGATCGGGGTGGTTGTTATCCACCTTCTCCTTAGTAATGGTGTAATACTGATCGGGGTGGTTGTTATCCACCTTCTCCTTAGTAATGGTGTAATACTGATCGGGGTGGTTGATATCCACCTTCTCCTTAGTAATGGATTAATACTGATCGGGGTGATTGATATCCACCTTCTCCTTAGTCCTGGTGTAATACTGATCGGGGTGGTTGATATCCACCTTCTCCTTAGTAATGGTGTAATACTGATCGGGGTGGTTGATATCCACCTTCTCCTTAGTAATGGTGTAATACTGATCGGGGTGGTTGATATCCACCTTCTCCTTAGCAATGGTGTAATACTGATCGGGGTGGTTGATATCCACCTTCTCCTTAGTAATGGTGTAATACTGATCGTGGTGGTTGATATCCACCTTCTCCTTAGTAATGGTGTAATACTGATCGGGGTGGTTGATATCCACGTTCTCCTTAGTAATGGTGTAATACTGATCGGGGTGGTTGATATCCACCTTCTCCTTAGTAATGGTGTAATACTGATCAGGGTGGTTGATATCCACCTTCTCCGTAGTAAAGGTGTAATACTGATCGGGGTGGTTGATATCCACCTTCTCCGTAGTAATGGTGTAATATTGATCGGGGTGGTTGATATCCACCTTCTCCTTAGTAATGGTGTAATACTGATCGGGGTGGTTGACATCCACCTTCTCCGTAGTAATGGTGTAATACTGATCGGGGTGGTTGATATCCACCTTCTCCTTAGTAATGGTGTAATACTGATCGGGGTGGTTGATAACCACCTTCTCCTTAGTAATGGTGTAATACTGATCGGGTGGTTGATATCCACCTTCTCCTTAGTAATGGTGTAATACTGATCGGGGTGGTTGATATCCACCTTCTCCTTAGTAATGGTGTAATACTGATCGGGGTGGTTGATATCCACCTTCTCCTTAGTAATGGTGTAATACTGATCGGGGTGGTTGATATCCACCTTCTCCTTAGTAATGGTGTAATACTGATCGGGATGGTTGATATCCACCTTCTCCTTAGTAATGGTGTAATACTGATCGGGGTGGTTGATTTCCACCTTCTCCTTATTAATGATGTAATACTGATCGGGGTGGTTGATATCCACCTTCTCCTTAGTAATGGTGTAATACTGATCGGGGTGGTTGATATCCACTTTCTCCTTAGTAATGTTGTAATACTGATCGGGGTGGTTGATATCCACCTTCTCCTTAGTAATGGTGTAATACTGATCGGGGTGGTTGATATCCACCTTCTCCTTAGTAATGGTGTAATACTGATTGGGGTGGTTGATATCCACCTTCTCCTTAGTAATGGTGTAATACTGATCGGGGTGGTTGATATCCACCTTCTCCTTAGTAATGGTGTAATACTGATCGGGGTGGTTGTTATCCACCTTCTCCTTAGTAATGGTGTACTACTGATCGGGGTGGTTGATATCCACCTTCTCCTTAGTAAAGGTGTAATACTGAATGGGGTGGTTGATATCCACCTTCTCCTTAGTAATGGTGTAATACTGATCGGGGTGGTTGATATCCACCTTCTCCTTAGTAATGGTGTAATACTGATCGGGGTGGTTGATATCCACCTTCTCCTTAGTAATGGTGTAATACTGATCGGGGTGGTTGATATCCACCTTCTCCTTAGTAATGGTGTAATACTGATCGGGGTGGTTGATATCCACCTTCTCCGTAGTAATGGTATAATACTGATCGGGGTGGTTGATATCCACCTTCTCCGTAGTAATGGTGTAATACTGATCGGGGTGGTTGATATCCACCTTCTCCTTAGTAATGGTGTAATACTGATCGGGGTGGTTGATATCCACCTTCTCCTTAGTAATGGTGTAATACTGATCGGGGTGGTTGATATCCACCTTCTCCTTAGTAATGGTGTAATACTGATTGGGACCGTTGATATCCACCTTCTCCTTAGTAATGGTGTAATACTGATCGGGGTGGTTGATATCCACATTCTCCTTAGTAATGGTGTAATACTGATCGGGATGGATGATATCCACCTTCTCCTTAGTAATGGTGTAATACTGATAGGGGTGGTTGTTATCCACCTTCTCCTTAGTAATGGTGTAATACTGATCGGGGTGGTTGATATCCACCTTCTCCTTAGTAATGGTGTAATACTGATCGGGGTGATTGATATCCACCTTCTCCTTAGTAATGGTGTAATATTGAACGGGGTGGTTGATATCCACCTTCTCCTTAGTACGGTGTAATACTCATCGGGGTGGTTGATATCCACCTTCTCCTTAGTAATGGTGTAATACTGATCGGGGTGGTTGATATCCACCTTCTCCTTAGTAATGGTGTAATACTGATCGGGGTGGTTGATATCCACCTTCTCCTTAGTAATGGTGTAATACTGATCGGGGTGGTTGATATCCACCTTCTACTTAATAATGGTGTAATACTGATCGGGGTGGTTGATATCCACCTTCTCCTTAGTAATGGTGTAATACTGATAAGGGTGGTTGATATCCACCTTCTCCGAAGTAATGGTGTAATACTGATCGGGGTGGTTGATGTCCACCTTCTCCTTAGTAATGGTGTAATACTGATCGGGGTGGTTGATATCCACCTTCTCCGTAGTAAAGGTGTAATACTGATCGGGGTGGTTGATATCCACCTTCTACGTAGTAATGGTGTAATATTGATCGGGGTGGTTGATATCCACCTTCTCCTTAGTAATGGTGTAATACTGATCGGGGTGGTTGATATCCACCTTCTCCGTAGTAATGGTGTAATACTGATCGGGGTGGTTGATATCCACCTTCTCCTTAGTAATGGTGTAATACTGATCGGGGTGGTTGATAACCACCTTCTCCTTAGTAATGGTGTAATACTGATCGGGTGGTTGATATCCACCTTCTCCTTTGTAATGGTGTAATACTGATCGGGGTGGTTGATATCCACCTTCTCCTTAGTAATGGTGTAATACTGATCGGGGTGGTTGATATCCACCTTCTCCTTAGTAATGGTGTAATACTGATCGGGGTGGTTGATATCCACCTTCTCCTTAGTAATGGTGTAATACTGATCGGGGTGGTTGATATCCACTTTCTCCTTAGTAATGGTGTAATACTGATCGGGGTGTTTGATATCCACCTTCTCCTTAGTAATGGTGTAATACTGATCGGGGTGGTTGATATCCACCTTCTCCTTAGCAATGGTGTAATACTGATCGGGGTGGTTGATATCCACCTTCTCCTTAGTAATGGTGTAATACTGATCGAGGTGATTGATATCCACCTTCTCCTTAGTAATGGTGTAATACTGATTGGGGTGGTTGTTATCCACCTTCTCCTTAGTAATGGTGTAATACTGATAAGGGTGGTTGATATCCACCTTCTCCTTAGTAATGGTGTAATACTGATCGGGGTGGTTGATATCCACCTTCTCCTTAGTAATGGTGTAATACTGATCGGGGTGGTTGATATCCACCTTCTCCTTAGTAATGGTGTAATACTGATCGGGGTGGTTGATATCCACCTTCTCCTTAGTAATGGTGTAATACTGATCGGGGTGGTTGATATCCACCTTCTCCTTAGTAATGGTGTAATACTGATCGGGGTGGTTGATATCCACCTTCTCCTTAGTAATTGTGTAATACTGATCGGGGTGGTTGATAACCACCTTCTCCTTAGTAATGGTGTAATACTGATCGGGTGGTTGATATCCACCTTCTCCTTAGTAATGGTGTAATACTGATCGGGGTGATTGATATCCACCTTCTCCTTAGTAATGGTGTAATACTGATCGGGGTGGTTGATATCCACCTTCTCCTTAGTAATGGTGTAATACTGATCGGGGTGGTTGATTTCCACCTTCTCCTTATTAATGATGTAATACTGATCGGGGTGGTTGATATCCACCTTCTCCTTAGTAATGGTGTAATACTGATCGGGGTGGTTGATATCCACTTTCTCCTTAGTAATGTTGTAATACTGATCGGGGTGGTTGATATCCACCTTCTCCTTAGTAATGGTGTAATACTGATCGGGGTGGTTGATATCCACCTTCTCCTTAGTAATGGTGTAATACTGATTGGGGTGGTTGATATCCACCTTCTCCTTAGTAATGGTGTAATACTGATCGGGGTGGTTGATATCCACCTTCTCCTTAGTAATGGTGTAATACTGATCGGGGTGGTTGTTATCCACCTTCTCCTTAGTAATGGTGTACTACTGATCGGGGTGGTTGATATCCACCTTCTCCTTAGTAAAGGTGTAATACTGAATGGGGTGGTTGATATCCACCTTCTCCTTAGTAATGGTGTAATACTGATCGGGGTGGTTGATATCCACCTTCTCCTTAGTAATGGTGTAATACTGATCGGGGTGGTTGATATCCACCTTCTCCTTAGTAATGGTGTAATACTGATCGGGGTGGTTGATATCCACCTTCTCCTTAGTAATGGTGTAATACTGATCGGGGTGGTTGATATCCACCTTCTCCGTAGTAATGGTATAATACTGATCGGGGTGGTTGATATCCACCTTCTCCGTAGTAATGGTGTAATACTGATCGGGGTGGTTGATATCCACCTTCTCCTTAGTAATGGTGTAATACTGATCGGGGTGGTTGATATCCACCTTCTCCTTAGTAATGGTGTAATACTGATCGGGGTGGTTGATATCCACCTTCTCCTTAGTAATGGTGTAATACTGATTGGGACCGTTGATATCCACCTTCTCCTTAGTAATGGTGTAATACTGATCGGGGTGGTTGATATCCACATTCTCCTTAGTAATGGTGTAATACTGATCGGGATGGATGATATCCACCTTCTCCTTAGTAATGGTGTAATACTGATAGGGGTGGTTGTTATCCACCTTCTCCTTAGTAATGGTGTAATACTGATCGGGGTGGTTGATATCCACCTTCTCCTTAGTAATGGTGTAATACTGATCGGGGTGATTGATATCCACCTTCTCCTTAGTAATGGTGTAATATTGAACGGGGTGGTTGATATCCACCTTCTCCTTAGTACGGTGTAATACTCATCGGGGTGGTTGATATCCACCTTCTCCTTAGTAATGGTGTAATACTGATCGGGGTGGTTGATATCCACCTTCTCCTTAGTAATGGTGTAATACTGATCGGGGTGGTTGATATCCACCTTCTCCTTAGTAATGGTGTAATACTGATCGGGGTGGTTGATATCCACCTTCTACTTAATAATGGTGTAATACTGATCGGGGTGGTTGATATCCACCTTCTCCTTAGTAATGGTGTAATACTGATAAGGGTGGTTGATATCCACCTTCTCCGAAGTAATGGTGTAATACTGATCGGGGTGGTTGATGTCCACCTTCTCCTTAGTAATGGTGTAATACTGATCGGGGTGGTTGATATCCACCTTCTCCGTAGTAAAGGTGTAATACTGATCGGGGTGGTTGATATCCACCTTCTACGTAGTAATGGTGTAATATTGATCGGGGTGGTTGATATCCACCTTCTCCTTAGTAATGGTGTAATACTGATCGGGGTGGTTGATATCCACCTTCTCCGTAGTAATGGTGTAATACTGATCGGGGTGGTTGATATCCACCTTCTCCTTAGTAATGGTGTAATACTGATCGGGGTGGTTGATAACCACCTTCTCCTTAGTAATGGTGTAATACTGATCGGGTGGTTGATATCCACCTTCTCCTTAGTAATGGTGTAATACTGATCGGGGTGGTTGATATCCACCTTCTCCTTAGTAATGGTGTAATACTGATCGGGGTGGTTGATATCCACCTTCTCCTTAGTAATGGTGTAATACTGATCGGGGTGGTTGATATCCACCTTCTCCTTAGTAATGGTGTAATACTGATCGGGGTGGTTGATATCCACTTTCTCCTTAGTAATGGTGTAATACTGATCGGGGTGTTTGATATCCACCTTCTCCTTAGTAATGGTGTAATACTGATCGGGGTGGTTGATATCCACCTTCTCCTTAGCAATGGTGTAATACTGATCGGGGTGGTTGATATCCACCTTCTCCTTAGTAATGGTGTAATACTGATCGAGGTGATTGATATCCACCTTCTCCTTAGTAATGGTGTAATACTGATTGGGGTGGTTGTTATCCACCTTCTCCTTAGTAATGGTGTAATACTGATAAGGGTGGTTGATATCCACCTTCTCCTTAGTAATGGTGTAATACTGATCGGGGTGGTTGATATCCACCTTCTCCTTAGTAATGGTGTAATACTGATCGGGGTGGTTGATATCCACCTTCTCCTTAGTAATGGTGTAATACTGATCGGGGTGGTTGATATCCACCTTCTCCTTAGTAATGGTGTAATACTGATCGGGGTGGTTGATATCCACCTTCTCCTTAGTAATGGTGTAATACTGATCGGGGTGGTTGATATCCACCTTCTCCTTAGTAATTGTGTAATACTGATCGGGGTGGTTGATAACCACCTTCTCCTTAGTAATGGTGTAATACTGATCGGGTGGTTGATATCCACCTTCTCCTTAGTAATGGTGTAATACTGATCGGGGTGATTGATATCCACCTTCTCCTTAGTAATGGTGTAATACTGATCGGGGTGGTTGATATCCACCTTCTCCTTAGTAATGGTGTAATACTGATCGGGGTGGTTGATATCCACCTTCTCCTTAGTAATGGTGTAATACTGATCGGGGTGGTTGATATCCACCTTCTCCTTAGTAATGGTGTAATACTGATCGGGGTGGTTGATATTCACCTTCTCCTTAGTAATGGTGTAATACTGATCGGGGTGGTTGATATCCACCTTCTCCTTAGTAATGGTGTAATACTGATTAGGGTGGTTGATATCCACCTTCTCCGTAGTAAAGGTGTAATACTGATCGGGGTGGTTGATATCCACCTTCTCCGTAGTAATGGTGTAATATTGATCGGGGTGGTTGATATCCACCTTCTCCTTAGTAATGGTGTAATACTGATCGGGGTGGTTGATATCCACCTTCTCCGTAGTAATGGTGTAATACTGATCGGGGTGGTTGATATCCACCTTCTCCTTAGTAATGGTGTAATACTGATCGGGGTGGTTGATAACCACCTTCTCCTTAGTAATGGTGTAATACTGATCGGGTGGTTGATATCCACCTTCTCCTTAGTAATGGTGTAATACTGATCGGGGTGGTTGATATCCACCTTCTCCTTAGTAATGGTGTAATACTGATCGGGGTGGTTGATATCCACCTTCTCCTTAGTAATGGTGTAATACTGATCGGGGTGGTTGATATCCACCTTCTCCTTAGTAATGGTGTAATACTGATCGGGGTGGTTGATATCCACCTTCTCCTTAGTAATGGTGTAATACTGATCGGGGTGTTTGATATCCACCTTCTCCTTAGTAATGGTGTAATACTGATCGGGGTGGTTGATATCCACCTTCTCCTTCGCAATGGTGTAATATTAATCGGGGTGGTTGATATCCACCTTCTCCTTAGTAATGGTGTAATACTGATCGAGGTGGTTGATATCCACCTTCTCCTTAGTAATGGTGTAATACTGATTTGGGTGGTTGTTATCCACCTTCTCCTTAGTAATGGTGTAATACTGATCGAGGTGGTTGATATCCACCTTCTCCTTAGTAATGGTATAATACTGATCGGGGTGGTTGATATCCACCTTCTCCTTAGTAATGGTGTAATACTGATCGTGGTGGTTGATATCCACCTTCTCCTTAGTAATGATGTAATACTGATCGGGGTGGTTGATATCCACCTTCTCCTTAGTAATGGTGTAATACTGATCGGGGTGGTTGATATTCACCTTCTCCTTAGTAATGGTGTAATACTGATCGGGGTGGTTGATATCCACCTTCTACTTAGTAATGGTGTAATACTGATCGGGGTGGTTGATATCCACCTTCTCCGTAGTAATGATGTAATACTGATCGGGGTGGTTGATATCCACCCTGTCCTTAGTAATGGTGTAATACTGATTGGGGTGGTTGATATCCACCTTCTCCGTAGTAATGGTGTAATACTGATCGGGGTGGTTGATATCCACCTTCTTCTTAGTAATGGTGTAATACTGATCGGGGTGGTTGATATCCACCTTCTCCTTAGTAATGGTGTAATACTGATCGGGGTGGTTGATATCCACCTTCTCCGTAGTAATGGTGTAATACTGATCGGGTTGGTTGATATCCACCTTCTCCTTAGTAATGGTGTAATACTGATCGGGGTGGTTGATATCCACCTTCTCCTTAGTAATGGTGTAATACTGATCGGGGTAGTTGATATCCACCTTCTCCTTAGTAATGGTGTAATACTGATCGGGGTGGTTGATATCCACCTTCTCCTTAGTAATGGTGTAATACTGATCGTGATGGTTGATATCCACCTTCTCCTTAGAAATGGTGTAATACTGATCGGGGTGGTTGATATCCACCTTCTCCTTATTAATGATGTAATACTGATCGGGGTGGTTGATATCCACCTTCTCCTTAGTATTGGTGTAATACTGATCGGGGTGGTTGATATCCACCTTCTCCTTAGTAATGGTGTAATACTGATCGGGGTGGTTGATATCCACCTTCTCCTTAGTAATGGTGTAATACTGATCGGGGTGTTTGATATCCACCTTCTCCTTAGTAATGGTGTAATACTGATCGGGGTGGTTGATATCCACCTTCTCCTTAGTAATGGTGTAATACTGATCGGGGTGGTTGATATCCACCTTCTCCTTAGTAATGGTGTAATACTGATCGGGGTGGTTGATATTCACCTTCTCCTTAGTAATGGTGTAATACTCATCGGGGTGGTTGATATCCACCTTCTCCTTAGTAATGGTGTAATACTGATCGGGGTGGTTGATATTCACCTTCTCCTTAGTAATGGTGTAATACTGATCGGGGTGGTTGATATCCACCTTCTCCTTAGTAATGGTGTAATACTGATCGGGGTGGTTGATATCCACCTTCTCCTTAGTAATGGTGTAATACTCATCGGGGTGGTTGATATCCACCTTCTCCTTAGCAATGGTGTAATACTGATCGGGGTGGTTGATATCCACCTTCTCCTTAGTAATGGTGTAATACTGATCGAGGTGGTTGATATCCACCTTCTCCTTAGTAATGGTGTAATACTGATCGGGATGGTTGATATCCACCTTCTCCGTAGTAATGGTGTAATACTGATCGGGGTGGTTGATATCCACCTTCTTCGTAGTAATGGTGTAATATTGATCGGGGTGGTTGATATCCACCTTCTCCTTAGTAATGGTATAATACTGATCGGGGTGGTTGATATCCACCTCCTCCGTAGTAATGGTGTAATACTGATCGGGGTGGTTGATATCCAACTTCTTCTTAGTAATGGTGTAATACTGATCGGGGTGGTTGATATCCACCTTCTCCTTAGTAATGGTGTAATACTGATCGGGGTGGTTGATATCCACCTTCTCCGTAGTAATGGTGTAATACTGATCGGGGTAGTAGATATCCACCTTCTCCTTAGTAATGATGTAATACTGATCAGGGTGGTTGATATCCACCTTCTCCTTAGTAATGGTGTAATAATGATCGGGGTGGTTGATATCCACATTCTCCTTAGTAATGGTGTAATACTGATCGGGGTGGTTGATATCCACCTTCTCCTTAGTAATGGTGTAATACTGATCGAGGTGGTTGATATCCACCTTCTCCTTAGTAATGGTGTAATACTGATCGGGGTGGTTGCTATCCACCTTCTCCTTAGTAATGGTGTAATACTGATCCGGGTGGTTGATATCCACCTTCTCCTTAGTAATGGTGTAATACTGATCGGGGTGGTTGATATCCACCTTCTCCTTAGTAATGGTGTAATACTGTTCGGGGTGGTTGATATCCACCTTCTCCTTAGTAATGGTGTAATACTGATCGGGGTGGTTGATATCCACCTTCTCCTTAGTAATGGTGTAATACTGAACGGGGTGGTTGATATCCACCTTCTCCTTATTAATGATGTAATACTGATCGGGGTGGTTGATATCCACCTTCTCCTTAGTAATGGTGTAAAACTGATCGGGGTGGTTGATATCCACCTTCTCCTTAGTAATGGTGTAATACTGATCGGGGTGGTTGATATCCACCTTCTCCGTAGTAATGGTGTAATACTGATCGGGGTGGTTGATATCCACCTTCTCCTTAGTAATGGTGTAATACTGATCGGGGTGGTTGATAACCACCTTCTCCTTAGTAATGGTGTAATACTGATCGGGTGGTTGATATCCACCTTCTCCTTAGTAATGGTGTAATACTGATCGGGGTGGTTGATATCCACCTTCTCCTTAGTAATGGTGTAATACTGATCGGGGTGGTTGATATCCACCTTCTCCTTAGTAATGGTGTAATACTGATCGGGGTGGTTGATATCCACCTTCTCCTTAGTAATGGTGTAATACTGATCGGGGTGGTTGATATCCACTTTCTCCTTAGTAATGGTGTAATACTGATCGGGGTGTTTGATATCCACCTTCTCCTTAGTAATGGTGTAATACTGATCGGGGTGGTTGATATCCACCTTCTCCTTAGCAATGGTGTAATACTGATCGGGGTGGTTGATATCCACCTTCTCCTTAGTAATGGTGTAATACTGATCGAGGTGATTGATATCCACCTTCTCCTTAGTAATGGTGTAATACTGATTGGGGTGGTTGTTATCCACCTTCTCCTTAGTAATGGTGTAATACTGATAAGGGTGGTTGATATCCACCTTCTCCTTAGTAATGGTGTAATACTGATCGGGGTGGTTGATATCCACCTTCTCCTTAGTAATGGTGTAATACTGATCGGGGTGGTTGATATCCACCTTCTCCTTAGTAATGGTGTAATACTGATCGGGGTGGTTGATATCCACCTTCTCCTTAGTAATGGTGTAATACTGATCGGGGTGGTTGATATCCACCTTCTCCTTAGTAATGGTGTAATACTGATCGGGGTGGTTGATATCCACCTTCTCCTTAGTAATTGTGTAATACTGATCGGGGTGGTTGATAACCACCTTCTCCTTAGTAATGGTGTAATACTGATCGGGTGGTTGATATCCACCTTCTCCTTAGTAATGGTGTAATACTGATCGGGGTGATTGATATCCACCTTCTCCTTAGTAATGGTGTAATACTGATCGGGGTGGTTGATATCCACCTTCTCCTTAGTAATGGTGTAATACTGATCGGGGTGGTTGATATCCACCTTCTCCTTAGTAATGGTGTAATACTGATCGGGGTGGTTGATATCCACCTTCTCCTTAGTAATGGTGTAATACTGATCGGGGTGGTTGATATTCACCTTCTCCTTAGTAATGGTGTAATAATGATCGGGGTGGTTGATATCCACCTTCTCCTTAGTAATGGTGTAATACTGATTAGGGTGGTTGATATCCACCTTCTCCGTAGTAAAGGTGTAATACTGATCGGGGTGGTTGATATCCACCTTCTCCGTAGTAATGGTGTAATATTGATCGGGGTGGTTGATATCCACCTTCTCCTTAGTAATGGTGTAATACTGATCGGGGTGGTTGATATCCACCTTCTCCGTAGTAATGGTGTAATACTGATCGGGGTGGTTGATATCCACCTTCTCCTTAGTAATGGTGTAATACTGATCGGGGTGGTTGATAACCACCTTCTCCTTAGTAATGGTGTAATACTGATCGGGTGGTTGATATCCACCTTCTCCTTAGTAATGGTGTAATACTGATCGGGGTGGTTGATATCCACCTTCTCCTTAGTAATGGTGTAATACTGATCGGGGTGGTTGATATCCACCTTCTCCTTAGTAATGGTGTAATACTGATCGGGGTGGTTGATATCCACCTTCTCCTTAGTAATGGTGTAATACTGATCGGGGTGGTTGATATCCACCTTCTCCTTAGTAATGGTGTAATACTGATCGGGGTGTTTGATATCCACCTTCTCCTTAGTAATGGTGTAATACTGATCGGGGTGGTTGATATCCACCTTCTCCTTCGCAATGGTGTAATATTAATCGGGGTGGTTGATATCCACCTTCTCCTTAGTAATGGTGTAATACTGATCGAGGTGGTTGATATCCACCTTCTCCTTAGTAATGGTGTAATACTGATTTGGGTTGTTGTTATCCACCTTCTCCTTAGTAATGGTGTAATACTGATCGAGGTGGTTGATATCCACCTTCTCCTTAGTAATGGTATAATACTGATCGGGGTGGTTGATATCCACCTTCTCCTTAGTAATGGTGTAATACTGATCGTGGTGGTTGATATCCACCTTCTCCTTAGTAATGATGTAATACTGATCGGGGTGGTTGATATCCACCTTCTCCTTAGTAATGGTGTAATACTGATCGGGGTGGTTGATATTCACCTTCTCCTTAGTAATGGTGTAATACTGATCGGGGTGGTTGATATCCACCTTCTACTTAGTAATGGTGTAATACTGATCGGGGTGGTTGATATCCACCTTCTCCGTAGTAATGATGTAATACTGATCGGGGTGGTTGATATCCACCCTGTCCTTAGTAATGGTGTAATACTGATTGGGGTGGTTGATATCCACCTTCTCCGTAGTAATGGTGTAATACTGATCGGGGTGGTTGATATCCACCTTCTTCTTAGTAATGGTGTAATACTGATCGGGGTGGTTGATATCCACCTTCTCCTTAGTAATGGTGTAATACTGATCGGGGTGGTTGATATCCACCTTCTCCGTAGTAATGGTGTAATACTGATCGGGTTGGTTGATATCCACCTTCTCCTTAGTAATGGTGTAATACTGATCGGGGTGGTTGATATCCACCTTCTCCTTAGTAATGGTGTAATACTGATCGGGGTAGTTGATATCCACCTTCTCCTTAGTAATGGTGTAATACTGATCGGGGTGGTTGATATCCACCTTCTCCTTAGTAATGGTGTAATACTGATCGTGATGGTTGATATCCACCTTCTCCTTAGAAATGGTGTAATACTGATCGGGGTGGTTGATATCCACCTTCTCCTTATTAATGATGTAATACTGATCGGGGTGGTTGATATCCACCTTCTCCTTAGTATTGGTGTAATACTGATCGGGGTGGTTGATATCCACCTTCTCCTTAGTAATGGTGTAATACTGATCGGGGTGGTTGATATCCACCTTCTCCTTAGTAATGGTGTAATACTGATCGGGGTGTTTGATATCCACCTTCTCCTTAGTAATGGTGTAATACTGATCGGGGTGGTTGATATCCACCTTCTCCTTAGTAATGGTGTAATACTGATCGGGGTGGTTGATATCCACCTTCTCCTTAGTAATGGTGTAATACTGATCGGGGTGGTTGATATTCACCTTCTCCTTAGTAATGGTGTAATACTCATCGGGGTGGTTGATATCCACCTTCTCCTTAGTAATGGTGTAATACTGATCGGGGTGGTTGATATTCACCTTCTCCTTAGTAATGGTGTAATACTGATCGGGGTGGTTGATATCCACCTTCTCCTTAGTAATGGTGTAATACTGATCGGGGTGGTTGATATCCACCTTCTCCTTAGTAATGGTGTAATACTCATCGGGGTGGTTGATATCCACCTTCTCCTTAGCAATGGTGTAATACTGATCGGGGTGGTTGATATCCACCTTCTCCTTAGTAATGGTGTAATACTGATCGAGGTGGTTGATATCCACCTTCTCCTTAGTAATGGTGTAATACTGATCGGGATGGTTGATATCCACCTTCTCCGTAGTAATGGTGTAATACTGATCGGGGTGGTTGATATCCACCTTCTTCGTAGTAATGGTGTAATATTGATCGGGGTGGTTGATATCCACCTTCTCCTTAGTAATGGTATAATACTGATCGGGGTGGTTGATATCCACCTCCTCCGTAGTAATGGTGTAATACTGATCGGGGTGGTTGATATCCAACTTCTTCTTAGTAATGGTGTAATACTGATCGGGGTGGTTGATATCCACCTTCTCCTTAGTAATGGTGTAATACTGATCGGGGTGGTTGATATCCACCTTCTCCGTAGTAATGGTGTAATACTGATCGGGGTAGTAGATATCCACCTTCTCCTTAGTAATGATGTAATACTGATCAGGGTGGTTGATATCCACCTTCTCCTTAGTAATGGTGTAATAATGATCGGGGTGGTTGATATCCACATTCTCCTTAGTAATGGTGTAATACTGATCGGGGTGGTTGATATCCACCTTCTCCTTAGTAATGGTGTAATACTGATCGAGGTGGTTGATATCCACCTTCTCCTTAGTAATGGTGTAATACTGATCGGGGTGGTTGCTATCCACCTTCTCCTTAGTAATGGTGTAATACTGATCCGGGTGGTTGATATCCACCTTCTCCTTAGTAATGGTGTAATACTGATCGGGGTGGTTGATATCCACCTTCTCCTTAGTAATGGTGTAATACTGTTCGGGGTGGTTGATATCCACCTTCTCCTTAGTAATGGTGTAATACTGATCGGGGTGGTTGATATCCACCTTCTCCTTAGTAATGGTGTAATACTGAACGGGGTGGTTGATATCCACCTTCTCCTTATTAATGATGTAATACTGATCGGGGTGGTTGATATCCACCTTCTCCTTAGTAATGGTGTAAAACTGATCGGGGTGGTTGATATCCACCTTCTCCTTAGTAATGGTGTAATACTGATCGGGGTGGTTGATATCCACCTTCTCCTTAGTAATGGTGTAATACTGATCGGGGTGGTTGATATCCACCTTCTCCTTAGTAATGGTGTAATTCTGATCCGGGTGGTTGATATCCACCTTCTCCGTAATAATGGTGTAATACTGATCGGGGTGGTTGATATCCACCTTCTCCGTTGTAATGGTGTAATACCGATTGGGGTGGTTGATATCCACCTTCTCCTTAGTAATGGTGTAATACTGATCGGGGTGGTTGATATCCACCTTCTCCTTAGTAATGGTGTAATACTGATCGGGGTGGTTGATATCCACCTTCTCCTTAGTAATGGTATAATACTGATCGGGGTGGTTGATATCCACCTTCTCCTTAGTAATGGTGTAATACTGATCGTGGTGGTTGATATCCACCTTCTCCTTAGTAATGATGTAATACTGATCGGGGTGGTTGATATCCACCTTCTCCTTAGTAATGGTGTAATACTGATCGGGGTGGTTGATATTCACCTTCTCCTTAGTAATGGTGTAATACTGATCGGGGTGGTTGATATCCACCTTCTACTTAGTAATGGTGTAATACTGATCGGGGTGGTTGATATCCACCTTCTCCGTAGTAATGATGTAATACTGATCGGGGTGGTTGATATCCACCCTGTCCTTAGTAATGGTGTAATACTGATTGGGGTGGTTGATATCCACCTTCTCCGTAGTAATGGTGTAATACTGATCAGGGTGGTTGATATCCACCTTCTTCTTAGTAATGGTGTAATACTGATCGGGGTGGTTGATATCCACCTTCTCCTTAGTAATGGTGTAATACTGATCGGGGTGGTTGATATCCACCTTCTCCGTAGTAATGGTGTAATACTGATCGGGTTGGTTGATATCCACCTTCTCCTTAGTAATGGTGTAATACTGATCGGGGTGGTTGATATCCACCTTCTCCTTAGTAATGGTGTAATACTGATCGGGGTAGTTGATATCCACCTTCTCCTTAGTAATGGTGTAATACTGATCGGGGTGGTTGATATCCACCTTCTCCTTAGTAATGGTGTAATACTGATCGTGATGGTTGATATCCACCTTCTCCTTAGAAATGGTGTAATACTGATCGGGGTGGTTGATATCCACCTTCTCCTTATTAATGATGTAATACTGATCGGGGTGGTTGATATCCACCTTCTCCTTAGTATTGGTGTAATACTGATCGGGGTGGTTGATATCCACCTTCTCCTTAGTAATGGTGTAATACTGATCGGGGTGGTTGATATCCACCTTCTCCTTAGTAATGGTGTAATACTGATCGGGGTGTTTGATATCCACCTTCTCCTTAGTAATGGTGTAATACTGATCGGGGTGGTTGATATCCACCTTCTCCTTAGTAATGGTGTAATACTGATCGGGGTGGTTGATATCCACCTTCTCCTTAGTAATGGTGTAATACTGATCGGGGTGGTTGATATTCACCTTCTCCTTAGTAATGGTGTAATACTCATCGGGGTGGTTGATATCCACCTTCTCCTTAGTAATGGTGTAATACTGATCGGGGTGGTTGATATTCACCTTCTCCTTAGTAATGGTGTAATACTGATCGGGGTGGTTGATATCCACCTTCTCCTTAGTAATGGTGTAATACTGATCGGGGTGGTTGATATCCACCTTCTCCTTAGTAATGGTGTAATACTCATCGGGGTGGTTGATATCCACCTTCTCCTTAGCAATGGTGTAATACTGATCGGGGTGGTTGATATCCACCTTCTCCTTAGTAATGGTGTAATACTGATCGAGGTGGTTGATATCCACCTTCTCCTTAGTAATGGTGTAATACTGATCGGGATGGTTGATATCCACCTTCTCCGTAGTAATGGTGTAATACTGATCGGGGTGGTTGATATCCACCTTCTTCGTAGTAATGGTGTAATATTGATCGGGGTGGTTGATATCCACCTTCTCCTTAGTAATGATATAATACTGATCGGGGTGGTTGATATCCACCTCCTCCGTAGTAATGGTGTAATACTGATCGGGGTGGTTGATATCCAACTTCTTCTTAGTAATGGTGTAATACTGATCGGGGTGGTTGATATCCACCTTCTCCTTAGTAATGGTGTAATACTGATCGGGGTGGTTGATATCCACCTTCTCCGTAGTAATGGTGTAATACTGATCGGGGTAGTAGATATCCACCTTCTCCTTAGTAATGATGTAATACTGATCAGGGTGGTTGATATCCACCTTCTCCTTAGTAATGGTGTAATAATGATCGGGGTGGTTGATATCCACATTCTCCTTAGTAATGGTGTAATACTGATCGGGGTGGTTGATATCCACCTTCTCCTTAGTAATGGTGTAATACTGATCGAGGTGGTTGATATCCACCTTCTCCTTAGTAATGGTGTAATACTGATCGGGGTGGTTGCTATCCACCTTCTCCTTAGTAATGGTGTAATACTGATCCGGGTGGTTGATATCCACCTTCTCCTTAGTAATGGTGTAATACTGATCGGGGTGGTTGATATCCACCTTCTCCTTAGTAATGGTGTAATACTGTTCGGGGTGGTTGATATCCACCTTCTCCTTAGTAATGGTGTAATACTGATCGGGGTGGTTGATATCCACCTTCTCCTTAGTAATGGTGTAATACTGAACGGGGTGGTTGATATCCACCTTCTCCTTATTAATGATGTAATACTGATCGGGGTGGTTGATATCCACCTTCTCCTTAGTAATGGTGTAAAACTGATCGGGGTGGTTGATATCCACCTTCTCCTTAGTAATGGTGTAATACTGATCGGGGTGGTTGATATCCACCTTCTCCTTAGTAATGGTGTAATACTGATCGGGGTGGTTGATATCCACCTTCTCCTTAGTAATGGTGTAATTCTGATCCGGGTGGTTGATATCCACCTTCTCCGTAATAATGGTGTAATACTGATCGGGGTGGTTGATATCCACCTTCTCCGTTGTAATGGTGTAATACCGATTGGGGTGGTTGATATCCACCTTCTCCTTAGTAATGGTGTAATACTGATCGGGGTGGTTGATATCCACCTTCTCCTTAGTAATGGTGTAATACTGATCGGGGTGGTTGATATCCACCTTCTCCTTAGTAATGGTGTAATACTGATCGGGGTGGTTGATATCCACCTTCTTCGTAGTAATGGTGTAATATTGATCGGGGTGGTTGATATCCACCTTCTCCTTAGTAATGGTGTAATACTGATCGGGGTGGTTGATATCCACCTTCTCCTTAGTAATGGTGTAATACTGATCGGGGTGGTTGATATCCACCTTCTCCGTTGTAATGGTGTAATACCGATTGGGGTGGTTGATATCCACCTTCTCCTTAGTAATGTTGTAATACTGATCGGGGTGGTTGATATCCACCTTCTCCGTTGTAATGGTGTAATACCGATTGGGGTGGTTGATATCCACCTTCTCCTTAGTAATGTTGTAATACTGATCGGGGTGGTTGATATCCACCTTCTCCGTTGTAATGGTGTAATACTGATTAGGGTGGTTGATATCCACCTTCTCCTTAGTAATGGTGTAATACTGATCGGGGTGGTTGATATCCACCTTTGCCTTAGTAATGGTGTAATACTGATCGGGGTGGTTGATATCCACCTTCTTCGTAGTAATGGTGTATTACTGATCGGGGTGGTTGATATCCACCTTCTTCGTAGTAATGGTGTAATATTGATCGGGGTGGTTGATATCCACCTTCTCCTTAGTAATGGTATAATACTGATCGGGGTGGTTGATATCCACCTTCTCCTTAGTAATGGTGTAATACTGATCGGGGTGGTTGATATCCACCTTCTCCTTAGTAATGGTATAATACTGATCGGGGTGGTTGATATCCACCTTCTCCTTAGTAAAGGTGTAATACTGATCGGGGTGGTTGATATCCACCTTCTCCTTAGTAATGGTGTAATACTGATCGAGGTGGTTGATATCCACCTTCTCCTTAGTAATGGTGTAATACTGATCGGGGTGGTTGATATTCACCTTCTCCGTAGTAATGGTGTAATACTGATCGGGGTGGTTGATATCCACCCTCTCCTTAGTAATGGTGTAATACTGATCGGGGTGGTTGATATCCACCTCCTCCGTAGTAATGGTGTAATACTGATCGGGGTGGTTGATATCCAACTTCTTCTTAGTAATGGTGTAATACTGATCGGGGTGGTTGATATCCACCTTCTCCTTAGTAATGGTGTAATACTGATCGGGGTGGTTGATATCCACCTTCTCCGTAGTAATGATGTAATACTGATCGGGGTGGTTGATATCCACCTTCTCGTAGTAATGGTGTAATACTGATCGGGGTAGTAGATATCCACCTTCTCCTTAGTAATGATGTAATACTGATCAGGGTGGTTGATATCCACCTTCTCCTTAGTAATGGTGTAATACTGATCGGGGTGGTTGATATCCACCTTCTCCTTAGTAATGGTGTAATACTGATCGGGGTGGTTGATATCTACCTTCTCCTTAGTAATGGTGTAATACTGATCGAGGTGGTTGATATCCACCTTCTCCGTAGTAATGGTGTAATACTGATCGGGGTGGTTGATATCCACCTTCTCCGTTGTAATGGTGTAATACTGATTAGGGTGGTTGATATCTACCTTCTCCTTAGTAATGGTGTAATACTGATCGGGGTGGTTGCTATCCACCTTCTCCTTAGTAATGGTGTAATACTGATCGGGGTGGTTGATATCCACCTTCTCCTTAGTAATGGTGTAATACTGATCGGGGTGGTTGATATCCACCTTCTCCTTAGTAATGGTGTAATACTGTTCGGGGTGGTTGATATCCACCTTCTCCTTAGTAATGGTGTAATACTGATCGGGGTGGTTGATATCCACCTTCTCCTTAGTAATGGTGTAATACTGATCGGGGTGGTTGATATCCACCTTCTCCTTATTAATGATGTAATACTGATCGGGGTGGTTGATATCCACCTTCTCCTTAGTAATGGTGTAATACTGATCGGGGTGGTTGATATCCACCTTCTCCTTAGTAATGGTGTAATACTGATCGGGGTGGTTGATATCCACCTTCTCCTTAGTAATGGTGTAATACTGATAGGGGTGGTTGATATCCACCTTCTCCTTAGTAATGGTGTAATACTGATCGGGGTGGTTGATATCCACCTTCTCCTTAGTAATGGTGTAATACTGATCGGGGTGGTTGATATCCACCTTCTCCTTAGTAATGGTGTAATACTGATCGGGGTGGTTGATATTCACCTTCTCCTTAGTAATGGTGTAATACTGATCGGGGTGGTTGATATCCACCTTCTCCTTAGTAATGGTGTAAAACTGATCGGGGTGGTTGATATTCACCTTCTCCTTAGTAATGGTGTAATACTGATCTGGGTGGTTGATATCCACCTTCTCCGTAGTAATGGTGTAATACTGATCGGGGTGGTTGATATCCACCTTCTCCTTAGTAATGGTGTAATACTGATCGGGGTGGTTGATATCCACCTTCTCCTTAGTAATGGTGTAATACTGATCGGGGTGGTTGATATCCACCTTCTCCTTAGTAATGGTGTAATACTGATCGGGGTGGTTGATATTCACCTTTTCCTTAGTAATGGTGTAATACTGATCGGGGTGGTTGATATCCACCTTCTCCTTAGTAATGGTGTAATACTGATCGGGGTGGTTGATATTCACCTTCTCTTTAGTAATGGTGTAATACTGATCGGGGTGGTTGATATCCACCTTCTCCTTAGTAATGGTGTAATACTGATCGGGGTGGTTGATATCCACCTTCCCCGTAGTAATGGTGTAATACTGATCGGGGTGGTTGATATCCACCTTCTCCGTTGTAATGGTGTAATACTGATTGGGGTGGTTGATATCCACCTTCTCCTTAGTAATGGTGTAATACTGATCGGGGTGGTTGATATCCACCTTCTCCTTAGTAATGGTGTAATACTGATCGGGGTGGTTGATATCCACCTTCTCCGTAGTAATGGTGTAATACTGATCGGGGTGGTTGATATCCACCTTCTCCTTAGTAATGGTGTAATATTGATCGGGGTGGTTGATATCCACCTTCTCCTTAGTAATGGTGTAATATTGATTCGGGTGGTTGATATCCACCTTCTCCGTAGTAATGGTGTAATACTGTTCGAGGTGGTTGATATCCACCTTCTCCTTAGTAATGGTGTAATACTGATCGGGGTGGTTGATATCCACCTTCTCCTTAGTAATGGTGTAATACTGATCGGGGTGGTTGATATCCACCTTCTCTTTAGTAATGGTGTGATACTGATCGGGGTGGTTGATATCCACCTTCTCCTTAGTAATGGTGTAATACTGATCGGGGTGGTTGATATTCACCTTCTCCTTAGTAATGGTGTAATACTGATCGGGGTGGTTGATATCCACCTTCTCCTTAGTAATGGTGTAAAACTGATCGGGGTGGTTGATATTCACCTTCTCCTTAGTAATGGTGTAATACTGATCTGGGTGGTTGATATCCACCTTCTCCGTAGTAATGGTGTAATACTGATCGGGGTGGTTGATATCCACCTTCTTCGTAGTAATGGTGTAATATTGATCGGGGTGGTTGATATCCACCTTCTCCTTAGTAATGGTGTAATACTGATCGGGGTGGTTGATATCCACCTTCTCCTTAGTAATGGTGTAATACTGATCGGGGTGGTTGATATCCACCTTCTCCTTAGTAATGGTGTAATACTGATCGGGGTGGTTGATATCCACCTTCTCCTTAGTAATGGTGTAATACTGATCGGGGTGGTTGATATCCACCTTCTCCTTAGTAATGGTGTAATACTGATCGGGGTGGTTGATATCCACCTTCTCCTTAGTAATGGTGTAATACTGATCGGGGTGGTTGATATTCACCTTTTCCTTAGTAATGGTGTAATACTGATCGGGGTGGTTGATATCCACCTTCTCCTTAGTAATGGTGTAATACTGATCGGGGTGGTTGATATTCACCTTCTCTTTAGTAATGGTGTAATACTGATCGGGGTGGTTGATATCCACCTTTGCCTTAGTAATGGTGTAATACTGATCGGGGTGGTTGATATCCACCTTCTTCGTAGTAATGGTGTATTACTGATCGGGGTGGTTGATATCCACCTTCTTCGTAGTAATGGTGTAATATTGATCGGGGTGGTTGATATCCACCTTCTCCTTAGTAATGGTATAATACTGATCGGGGTGGTTGATATCCACCTTCTCCTTAGTAATGGTGTAATACTGATCGGGGTGGTTGATATCCACCTTCTCCTTAGTAATGGTATAATACTGATCGGGGTGGTTGATATCCACCTTCTCCTTAGTAATGGTGTAATACTGATCGGGGTGGTTGATATCCACCTTCTCCTTAGTAATGGTGTAATACTGATCGAGGTGGTTGATATCCACCTTCTCCTTAGTAATGGTGTAATACTGATCGGGGTGGTTGATATTCACCTTCTCCGTAGTAATGGTGTAATACTGATCGGGGTGGTTGATATCCACCCTCTCCTTAGTAATGGTGTAATACTGATCGGGGTGGTTGATATCCACCTCCTCCGTAGTAATGGTGTAATACTGATCGGGGTGGTTGATATCCAACTTCTTCTTAGTAATGGTGTAATACTGATCGGGGTGGTTGATATCCACCTTCTCCTTAGTAATGGTGTAATACTGATCGGGGTGGTTGATATCCACCTTCTCCGTAGTAATGATGTAATACTGATCGGGGTGGTTGATATCCACCTTCTCCGTAGTAATGGTGTAATACTGATCGGGGTAGTAGATATCCACCTTCTCCTTAGTAATGATGTAATACTGATCAGGGTGGTTGATATCCACCTTCTCCTTTGTAATGGTGTAATACTGATCGGGGTGGTTGATATCCACCTTCTCCTTAGTAATGGTGTAATACTGATCGGGGTGGTTGATATCTACCTTCTCCTTAGTAATGGTGTAATACTGATCGAGGTGGTTGATATCCACCTTCTCCGTAGTAATGGTGTAATACTGATCGGGGTGGTTGATATCCACCTTCTCCGTTGTAATGGTGTAATACTGATTAGGGTGGTTGATATCTACCTTCTCCTTAGTAATGATGTAATACTGATCGGGGTGGTTGCTATCCACCTTCTCCTTAGTAATGGTGTAATACTGATCTGGGTGGTTGATATCCACCTTCTCCTTAGTAATGGTGTAATACTGATCGGGGTGGTTGATATCCACCTTCTCCTTAGTAATGGTGTAATACTGTTCGGGGTGGTTGATATCCACCTTCTCCTTAGTAATGGTGTAATACTGATCGGGGTGGTTGATATCCACCTTCTCCTTAGTAATGGTGTAATACTGATCGGGGTGGTTGATATCCACCTTCTCCTTATTAATGATGTAATACTGATCGGGGTGGTTGATATCCACCTTCTCCTTAGTAATGGTGTAATACTGATCGGGGTGGTTGATATCCACCTTCTCCTTAGTAATGGTGTAATACTGATCGGGGTGGTTGATATCCACCTTCTCCTTAGTAATGGTGTAATACTGATAGGGGTGGTTGATATCCACCTTCTCCTTAGTAATGGTGTAATACTGATCGGGGTGGTTGATATCCACCTTCTCCTTAGTAATGGTGTAATACTGATCGGGGTGGTTGATATCCACCTTCTCCTTAGTAATGGTGTAATACTGATCGGGGTGGTTGATATTCACCTTCTCCTTAGTAATGGTGTAATACTGATCGGGGTGGTTGATATCCACCTTCTCCTTAGTAATGGTGTAAAACTGATCGGGGTGGTTGATATTCACCTTCTCCTTAGTAATGGTGTAATACTGATCTGGGTGGTTGATATCCACCTTCTCCGTAGTAATGGTGTAATACTGATCGGGGTGGTTGATATCCACCTTCTTCGTAGTAATGGTGTAATATTGATCGGGGTGGTTGATATCCACCTTCTCCTTAGTAATGGTGTAATACTGATCGGGGTGGTTGATATCCACCTTCTCCTTAGTAATGGTGTAATACTGATCGGGGTGGTTGATATCCACCTTCTCCTTAGTAATGGTGTAATACTGATCGGGGTGGTTGATATCCACCTTCTCCTTAGTAATGGTGTAATACTGATCGGGGTGGTTGATATCCACCTTCTCCTTAGTAATGGTGTAATACTGATCGGGGTGGTTGATATTCACCTTTTCCTTAGTAATGGTGTAATACTGATCGGGGTGGTTGATATCCACCTTCTCCTTAGTAATGGTGTAATACTGATCGGGGTGGTTGATATTCACCTTCTCTTTAGTAATGGTGTAATACTGATCGGGGTGGTTGATATCCACCTTCTCCTTAGTAATGGTGTAATACTGATCGGGGTGGTTGATATCCACCTTCCCCGTAGTAATGGTGTAATACTGATCGGGGTGGTTGATATCCACCTTCTCCGTTGTAATGGTGTAATACTGATTGGGGTGGTTGATATCCACCTTCTCCTTAGTAATGGTGTAATACTGATCGGGGTGGTTGATATCCACCTTCTCCTTAGTAATGGTGTAATACTGATCGGGGTGGTTGATATCCACCTTCTCCGTAGTAATGGTGTAATACTGATCGGGGTGGTTGATATCCACCTTCTCCTTAGTAATGGTGTAATATTGATCGGGGTGGTTGATATCCACCTTCTCCTTAGTAATGGTGTAATATTGATCGGGGTGGTTGATATCCACCTTCTCCGTAGTAATGGTGTAATACTGATCGAGGTGGTTGATATCCACCTTCTCCTTAGTAATGGTGTAATACTGATCGGGGTGGTTGATATCCACCTTCTCCTTAGTAATGGTGTAATACTGATCGGGGTGGTTGATATCCACCTTCTCTTTAGTAATGGTGTAATACTGATCGGGGTGGTTGATATCCACCTTCTCCTTAGTAATGGTGTAATACTGATCGGGGTGGTTGATATTCACCTTCTCCTTAGTAATGGTGTAATACTGATCGGGGTGGTTGATATCCACCTTCTCCTTAGTAATGGTGTAAAACTGATCGGGGTGGTTGATATTCACCTTCTCCTTAGTAATGGTGTAATACTGATCTGGGTGGTTGATATCCACCTTCTCCTTAGTAATGGTGTAATACTGATCGGGGTGGTTGATATCCACCTTCTTCGTAGTAATGGTGTAATATTGATCGGGGTGGTTGATATCCACCTTCTCCTTAGTAATGGTGTAATACTGATCGGGGTGGTTGATATCCACCTTCTCCTTAGTAATGGTGTAATACTGATCGGGGTGGTTGATATCCACCTTCTCCTTAGTAATGGTGTAATACTGATCGGGGTGGTTGATATCCACCTTCTCCTTAGTAATGGTGTAATACTGATCGGGGTGGTTGATATCCACCTTCTCCTTAGTAATGGTGTAATACTGATCGGGGTGGTTGATATCCACCTTCTCCTTAGTAATGGTGTAATACTGATCGGGGTGGTTGATATTCACCTTTTCCTTAGTAATGGTGTAATACTGATCGGGGTGGTTGATATCCACCTTCTCCTTAGTAATGGTGTAATACTGATCGGGGTGGTTGATATTCACCTTCTCTTTAGTAATGGTGTAATACTGATCGGGGTGGTTGATATCCACCTTCTCCTTAGTAATGGTGTAATACTGATCGGGGTGGTTGATATCCACCTTCCCCGTAGTAATGGTGTAATACTGATCGGGGTGGTTGATATCCACCTTCTCCGTTGTAATGGTGTAATACTGATTGGGGTGGTTGATATCCACCTTCTCCTTAGTAATGGTGTAATACTGATCGGGGTGGTTGATATCCACCTTCTCCTTAGTAATGGTGTAATACTGATCGGGGTGGTTGATATCCACCTTCTCCGTAGTAATGGTGTAATACTGATCGGGGTGGTTGATATCCACCTTCTCCTTAGTAATGGTGTAATATTGATCGGGGTGGTTGATATCCACCTTCTCCTTAGTAATGGTGTAATATTGATCGGGGTGGTTGATATCCACCTTCTCCGTAGTAATGGTGTAATACTGATCGAGGTGGTTGATATCCACCTTCTCCTTAGTAATGGTGTAATACTGATCGGGGTGGTTGATATCCACCTTCTCCTTAGTAATGGTGTAATACTGATCGGGGTGGTTGATATCCACCTTCTCTTTAGTAATGGTGTAATACTGATCGGGGTGGTTGATATCCACCTTCTCCTTAGTAATGGTGTAATGCTGATCGGGGTGGTTGATATCCACCTTCTCCTTAGTAATGGTGTAATACTGATCGGAATGGTTGATATCCACCTTCTCATTAGTAATGGTTGATTAATATTGCGTGCCAAAACCTAGATTGATATGGAATAAAAAAAACCTAGATTTATATAGTATACAAAAACCTAGATTTATATCGCATCCCATAACCTCGATTTATATAGTATCCCAAAACTTAGATTTATATTGCATACCAGAACAAAGATGTATATCGCATACCTAGATTTATATATCATACCAAAATCTAGATTTATGTAGCATAGCTAAGACTAGATTTATATTGTATACCAAAACCTATATTTGTTTCGTATAATAAAATATCGTTTGCCAAAACTTAGATTTATACCGCACACCATAACCTATTTATACCGTATACCAAAACCTAGATTTATATCGTATTCCAAAACCAAGATTTATACCGTATACTAAATCCTAGAGTTATATCGCATACCAAAACCTAAATTGATATCAAATAAAAAAAACCTAGATTTAAATACCATACCAAAACTTTGATTTCTATCGCATACCAAAAATTAGATTTATTTCGCAATGCAAAACGTAGATTTATATCGTATGCAAAAACCTAGATTTATATCGTTTGCAAAAACTTAGATTTATAACGTAGAATTATATCGTATGCTGGAACCTAGATTTATCTCGCATGCCAAAACCTAGATTTATATCATATATTAAAACCTAGATTTATATCGTATACCAAAACCTAGATTATACCGTATGCCAAAACCTATATTTATACCGTATACCAAAACCTAGATATATATCGTACAGCAGAACCTCGATTAATACCGTATACCAAAACCTATATATATAGCGTATACCAAAACTATATTCATACCGTATACCAAAAACTAGATGTATACCGTTTACCAATACCTAGATTTATACCTTTTAGCAATAACTAGATTTATGTGGCATACCAAAACCTAAATTTATATCGTATATCAAAACTTAGCTTACCAAACTTTGATTTATATCGTTTGCCAAAACCTGGATTTATATCAAATAAAAAAACCCAGATTTATCTCGTAAACCACAACCTAGTTTTATACCGCATACAAAAACCTATATTTAAAAGGTATACCAAAACATATATTCATACCGTATGCCAATACCTATACCAAAGCCTAGATTTATACCGTATACCACAACCTAGATTTATACAGTTTAGCAATAACTAGATTTTTATCGCATACCAAAACCTAGATTTATATCGTATATCAAAACTTATATTTAGATCGCATACCAAAACCTAGATTTATATAGCATACCAAAACTTTGATTAATATCGTATTCCGAAACCTGGATTTATACCGTATACCAAAACCTAGATTTATCTCGCATACCAAAACCTCGATTTATACCCCATACCCAAACCTAGATTTATACAGTCTACCAATAACTATATTTATAACGTATACAAAAACCTATGTTTATACCGTATACCAAAACCTAAATTTATCTCGTAGGCAAAAACCTAGATTAATATCACTTACCAAAACCTAGATTTATCTCCTAAACCACAACGTAGATTTATACAGTATACCACAACTTAGATTTATACAGTATACCAATGCCTAGATTGATATCGTGTACAAAAACCTAGATTGATATCGCATACAAATACCTAGATTTATATCGTATACCAAAACCTAGATTTATACCACATACCAAAACCTCGATTTATACGCATACGAAAACCTTGATTTATTACGTATACCAAAGCCTAGATTTATCTCGTATGCCCAAACCTAGATTTATATCGTATACCAAAACCTAGATTTACACAGAATACCATTACCAAAATTTATATCAGATACCAAAACCTAGATTTATATTGTATACCAAAGCCTAGATTTATGTAGCATAGCAAAACCTAGATTTATCTCATAAACCACAACCTAGATTTATACCGTATACGAAAACCTAGATTTATACAGTATACCAATACCTAGATTTATAGTCATACCACATACCAAAACCTCCATTTATACCGCATACCAAAACCTAGATTTATGTAATAGAGCAAAACCTAGATTTATGTAATAGAGCAAAACCTAGATTTTTTTCGCAAACCACAACCTAGATTTATATAATATACCAAAACCTAGATTTAAACCCCACACCAAAACTTAGATTTATATCTTATAACGAAACCTAGTTTTATATCGCATTCCAAAACCTAGCTTTATGTAATAGATCAAAACCTGGATTTATACCGTATAACAAAATTTAGATTTATACTGCATACGAAAACCTAGATTTATATCTTACACCAAATCTAGTTTTAAACCGTATACGAAAAGCTAGATTTATACACTATTCCAATACCTAAATTTATATCGTATATTAAAACCTAGATTATATCGCACACCAAAACCCAGATTTAGTCCGTATACAAAATCTACAGAATGCCAATACCTAGATTTATATCGTTTACCAAAATCTAGATTTATATCGTATGCCGGAACCTAGATTTATATAGTAAACCAAAAATTTGATTTATATCGTATACCAGAGTCTAGATTTATTTCGTATGCCAAAACCTAGATTTATACAGTATACCAAAACATAGATTTATACAGTATACCAATGCCTAGATTGATATCGTGTACCAAAACCTAGATTTATACCGTATACCAATAGTTAGATTTATATCGAATACCAAAACCTAGATTTATATCGCATACCAAAACATAGATTTATACCACTTACCAAAACCTCGATTTATACGGCATACGATTTACACAGTATATCAACACCCAGATTTATATCATATTCCAAAACCTAGATTTATATCGTATACCAATACCTAGATTTAAAACGCCTAGATTTATATCGCATACGAAAACCTAGATTTATACTATATACCAACACCCAGATTTATATCAAATACCAAAACCTAGATTTATATCGTATACCAAAACTTAGATTTATATCTCATACCAATAGCTAGATTTATATTGTATATCAACGCCTAGTTTTATATCGCATACCAAAACCTAGATTTATAACGTATATCAAAACTTAGATTTAAATCGTATGCCAGAACGTAGATTTATATAGTATACCAAAACTTTGATTTATATCGTATAGCAAAGTCTAGATTTATTTCGTATGCCAAAACCTAGATTTATACAGTATACCAAAACCTAGATTTATACCACTTACCAAAACCTCAATTTATACGGCATACGAAAACCTAGATTTACAAATTATACCAACACCCATATTTATATCATATTCCAAAACCTAGATTTATACGTATACCAAACCCTAGATTTATATCGAATACCAAAACCTAGATTTAAACCGTATACCAAAACCTAGATTTATATCACATACCAATAGCTAGATTTATATTGTATATCAACGCCTAGATTTATATCGAATACCAAAACCTAGATTTATAACGTATATCAAAACCTAGATTTATATCGTATATCAAAACCTAGATTTATACCATATACTAAAACATCGATTTATACGGCATACGAAAACCTAGATTTACACAGTATACCAACACCCAGATTTATATCAAATACCAAAACCTAGATTTATATCGTATACCAAAACTTAGAATTATATCATATACCAAAACCTAGATTTATAACGTATATCAAAACCTAGATTTATATCGTATGCCAGAACCTAGATATATATAGTATACCAAAACTTTGATTTATATCGTATACCAAAGTCTAGATTTATTTCGTATGACAAAACCTAGATTTATATCGTATACCAATGCCTAGATTGATATCGTGTACCAAAACCTAGATTTATACCGTATACCAATAGTTAGATTTATATCGAATACCAAAACCTAGATTTATATCGTATACCAAAACCTAGATTTATACGGCATACGAAAACCTAGATTTACACAGTATACCAACACCCAGATTTATATATTATTCCAAAGCCTAGATTTATATCGTATACCAAAACCTATATATATACCGTATACCAAAGCCTAGATTTATATCGAATACCAAAACCTAGATTTAAACCGTATACCAAAACCTAGATTTATATCGTATATCAAAACCTAGATTTATACCATATACTAAAACCTAGATTTATACGGCATACGAAAACCTAGATTTACACAGTATACCAACACCCAGATTTATATCATTTTCCAAAACCTAGATTTATATCGTATACCAAAACCTATATATATACCGTATACCAAAGCCTAGATTTATATCGAATACCAAAACCTAGATTTAAACCGTATACCAAAACCTAGATTTATATCGTATATCAAAACCTAGATTTATACCATATACTAAAACCTCGATTTATACGGCATACGAAAACCTAGATTTACACAGAATACCAACACCCAGATTTATATCAAATACCAAAACCTAGATTTATATCGTATACCAAAACTTAGATTTATATCATATACCAAAACCTAGATTTATAACGTATATCAAAACCTAGATTTATATCGTATGCCAGAACCTAGATATATATAGTATACCAAAACTTTGATTTATATCGTATACCAAAGTCTAGATTTATTTCGTATGACAAAACCTAGATTTATATCGTATACCAATGCCTAGATTGATATCGTGTACCAAAACCTAGATTTATACCGTATACCAATAGTTAGATTTATATCGAATACCAAAACCTAGATTTATATCGCATACCAAAACCTAGATTTATACGCATACGAAAACCTAGATTTACACAGTATACCAACACCCAGATTTATATCAAATACCAAAACCTAGATTTATATCGTTTACCAAAACTTAGATTTATATCACATACCAATAGCTAGATTTATATTGTATATCAACGCCTAGATTTATATCGCATACCAAAACCTAGATTTATAGCGCATAACAAAACCTAGATTTATATCGTATACCAAAACCTAGATTTATACCATATACTAAAACCTCGATTTATACGGCATACGAAAACCTAGATTTACACAGTATACCAACACCCAGATTTATATCACATACCAAAACCTAGATTTATATCGTATATCAAAACCTAGATTTATATCGTATGCCAGAACCTAGATATATATAGTATACCAAAACTTTGATTTATATCGTATACCAAAGTCTAGATTTATTTCGTATGACAAAACCTAGATTTATACAGTATACCAAAACCTAGATTTATACAGTATACCAATGCCTAGATTGATATCGTGTACCAAAACCTAGATTTATACCGTATACCAATAGTTAGATTTATATCGAATACCAAAACCTAGATTTATATCGCATACCAAAACCTAGATTTATACGGCATACGAAAACCTAGATTTACACAGTATACCAACACCCAGATTTATATCATATTCCAAAACCTAGATTTATGTCGTATACCAAAACCTATATATATACCGTATACCAAAGCCTAGATTTATATCGAATACCAAAACCTAGATTTAAACCGTATACCAAAACCTAGATTTATATCGTATATCAAAACCTAGATTTATACCATATACTAAAACCTCGATTTATACGGCATACGAAAACCTAGATTTACACAGTATACCAACACCCAGATTTATATCAAATACCAAAACCTAGATTTATATCGTATACCAAAACTTAGATTTATATCATATACCAAAACCTAGATTTATAACGTATATCAAAACCTAGATTTATATAGCACACCAAAACCTAGATTTATGTATCATAGCGAAACCTAGATTTATCTCATAAAGCACAACCTAGATTTATACCGTATACGAACCCCTAGATTTATACAGAATACCAATACCTAGATTTATATCGTTTTCCAAAACATAGATTTATATCGTATACCAAAACCTTGATTTAAAAGTGTATACCAATAGCTAGATTTATATCGAATACCAAAACCTAGATTTAAACCGTATACCAAAACCTTGATTTATATCGTATATCAAAACCTAAATTTATACCAAATACTAAAACCTCGATTTATACGGCATACGAAAACCTAGATTTACACAGTATACCAATACCCAGATTTAGATCGTATACCAAAACTTAGATTTATATCACATATCAAAACCTAGATTTATATTGAATACCAACGCCTACATTTATATCGCATACCAAAACCTAGATTTATATCGTATACCAAAACCTAGATTTATATAGTATACCAAAACTTTGATTTATATCTTATACCAAAACCTAGATTTATACAATTTTCCAATACCTGGATTTATAACGTATACCAAAACCTGGATTTATACCATATACTAAAACCTCGATTTATACGGCATACGAAAACTTAGATTTACACAGTATACCAACACCCAGATTTATATCAAATACCAAAACCTAGATTTATATCGTATACTAAAACTTAGATTTATATCACATACCAAAACCTAGATTTATAACGTATATCAAAACCTAGATTTATATCGTCTGCCAGAACCTAGATATATATAGTATACCAAAACTTTGATTTATACAGTATACCAAAACCTAGATTTACACAGTATACCAACACCCAGATTTATATCAAATACCAAAACTTAGATTTATATCACATATCAAAACCTAGATTTATATTGAATACCAACGCCTACATTTATATCGCATACCAAAACCTAGATTTATATCGTATACCAAAACCTAGATTTATATAGTATACCAAAACTTTGATTTATATCTTATACCAAAACTTAGATTTATACAATTTTCCAATACCTGGATTTATAACGTATACCAAAACCTAGATTTATACCATATACTAAAACCTCGATTTATACGGCATACGAAAACTTAGATTTACACAGTATACCAACACCCAGATTTATATTAAATACCAAAACCTAGATTTATATCGTATACCAAAACTTAGATTTATATCACATACCAATAGCTAGATTTATATTGTATATCAACGCCTAGATTTATATCGCATACCAAAACCTAGATTTATAACGCATACCAAAACCTAGATTGATATCGTATACCAAAACCTAGATTTATACCATATACTAAAACCTCGATTTATACGGCATACGAAAACTTAGATTTACACAGTATACCAACACCCAGATTTATATCAAATACCAAAACCTAGATTTATATCGTATACCAAAACTTAGATTTATATCACATACCAAAACCTAGATTTATAACGTATATCAAAACCTAGATTTATATCGTCTGCCAGAACCTAGATATATATAGTATACCAAAACTTTGATTTATACAGTATACCAAAACCTAGATTTACACAGTATACCAACACCCAGATTTATATCAAATACCAAAACCTAGATGTATATCGTATACCAAAACTTAGATTTATATCACATACCAATTGCTAGATTTATATTGTATATCAACGCCTAGATTTATATCGCATACCAAAACCTAGATTTATAACGCATACCAAAACCTAGATTGATATCGTATACCAAAACCTAGATTTATATAGTATACCAAAACTTTGATTTATATCTTATACCAAAACCTAGATTTATACAATTTACCAATACCTGGATTTATAACGTATACCAAAACTTAGATTTATATCGCACACCAAAACCTAGATTTATGTAGCATAGCAAAACCTAGATTTATATCGTATACCAAAACCTAGATTTATACCATATACTAAAACCTCGATTTATACGGCATACGAAAACCTAGATTTACACAGTATACCAACACCCAGATTTATATCACATACCAAAACCTAGATTTATATCGTATATCAAAACCTAGATTTATATCGTATGCCAGAACCTAGATATATATAGAATACCAAAACTTTGATTTATATCGTATACCAAAGTCTAGATTTATTTCGTATGACAAAACCTAGATTTATATCGTATACCAAAACCAAGATTTATACAGTATAACAATGCCTAGATTGATATCATGTACCAAAACCTAGATTTATACCGTATACCAATAGTTAGATTTATATCGAATACCAAAACCTAGATTTATATCGCATACCAAAACCTAGATTTATACGGCATACGAAAACCTAGATTTACACAGTATACCAACACCCAGATTTATATCATATTCCAAAACCTAGATTTATATCGTATACCAAAACCTATATATATACCGTATACCAAAGCCTAGATTTATATCGAATACCAAAACCTAGATTTAAACCGTATACCAAAACCTAGATTTATATCGTATATCAAAACCTAGATTTATACCATATACTAAAACCTCGATTTATACGGCATACGAAAACCTAGATTTACACAGTATACCAACACCCAGATTTATATCAAATACCAAAACCTAGATTTATATCGTATACCAAAACTTAGATTTATATCATATACCAAAACCTAGATTTATAACGTATATCAAAACCTAGATTTATATAGCACACCAAAACCTAGATTTATGTATCATAGCGAAACCTAGATTTATCTCATAAAGCACAACCTAGATTTATACCTTATACGAACCCCTAGATTTATACAGAATACCAATACCTAGATTTATATCGTTTTCCAAAACATAGATTTATATCGTATACCAAAACCTTGATTTAAAAGTGTATACCAATAGCTAGATTTATATCGAATACCAAAACCTAGATTTAAACCGTATACCAAAACCTTGATTTATATCGTATATCAAAACCTAGATTTATACCAAATACTAAAACCTCGATTTATACGGCATACGAAAACCTAGATTTACACAGTATACCAATACCCAGATTTAGATCGTATACCAAAACTTAGATTTATATCACATATCAAAACCTAGATTTATATTGAATACCAACGCCTACATTTATATCGCATACCAAAACCTAGATTTATATCGTATACCAAAACCTAGATTTATATAGTATACCAAAACTTTGATTTATATCTTATACCAAAACCTAGATTTATACAATTTTCCAATACCTGGATTTATAACGTATACCAAAACCTAGATTTATACCATATACTAAAACCTCGATTTATACGGCATACGAAAACTTAGATTTACACAGTATACCAACACCCAAATTTATATCAAATACCAAAACCTAGATTTATATCGTATACCAAAACTTAGATTTATATCACATACCGAAACCTAGATTTATACAGTATACCAAAACCTAGATTTACACAGTATACCAACACCCAGATTTATATCAAATACCAAAACCTAGATTTATATCGTATACCAAAACTTAGATTTATATCACATACCAATAGCTAGATATATATTGTATATCAACGCCTAGATTTATATCGCATACCAAAACCTAGATTTATAACGCATACCAAAACCTAGATTGATATCGTATACCAAAACCTAGATTTATATAGTATACCAAAACTTTGATTTATATCTTATACCAAAACCTAGATTTATACAATTTACCAATACCTGGATTTATAACGTATACCAAAACTTAGATTTATATCGCACACCAAAACCTAGATTTATGTAGCATAGCAAAACCTAGATTTATATCGTATACCAAAACCTAGATTTATACCATATACTAAAACCTCGATTTATACGGCATACGAAAACCTAGATTTACACAGTATACCAACACCCAGATTTATATCACATACCAAAACCTAGATTTATATCGCATATCAAAACCTAGATTTATATCGTATGCCAGAACCTAGATATATATAGTATACCAAAACTTTGATTTATATCGTATACCAAAGTCTAGATTTATTTCGTATGACAAAACCTAGATTTATACAGTATACCAAAACCTAGTTTTATACAGTATACCAATGCCTAGATTGATATCGTGTACCAAAACCTAGATTTATACCGTATACCAATAGTTAGATTTATATCGAATACCAAAACCTAGATTTACACAGTATACCAATTTAAGTTCTATCAGGTTTTTAGTGGGGTTCATGTAAAGTTTAGTTTCTATTAGATTTTTAGTGGGGTTCATGTGAAGTTTAGGTTCTATCAGGTTTTTAGTGGGATTCATGTAAAGTTTAAGTTCTATTAGGTTTTTAGAGGGGTTCATGTAAAGTTTAGGTTCTATCAGATTTTTAGTGAGGTTCATGTAAAGTTTAGGTTCTATCAGGTTTTTAGTTAGGTTCATGTAAAGTATAGGTTCTATCAAGTTTTTAGTGGGATTCATGTAAAGTTTAGGTTCTATCAGTTTTTCAGTGGGGTTCATGTAAAGTCTAAGTTCTATTAGGTTTTTAGTGAGGTTCATGTAAAGTTTAGGTTCTATCAGGTTTTTAGTAAGGTTCATGTAAAGTTTGGGTTCTGTCAGGTTTTTAGTGGGGTTCATGTAAAGTTTAGTTTTATAAGATTTTTAGTGGGATTCATGTAAAGTTTAAGTTCTATTAGGTTTTTAGTGGGGTTCATGTAAAGTTTAGGTTCTATCAGGTTTTTAGTGAGGTTCATTTAAAGTTTAGGTTCTATCAGGTTTTTAGTGAGGTTCATGTAAAGTTTAGGTTCTATCAGGTTTTTAGTGGGGTTTATATAAAATTTAAGTTATATCAGGTTTTTAGTGGGGTTCATGTAAAGTTTAGTTTCTATAAGATTTTGAGTGGGGTTCATGTGAAGTTTAGGTTCTATTAGATTTTTAGTGGGTTTCATATAAAGTTTAAGTTCTATCAGGTTTTTAGTGGGGTTCCTGTTGCATGTAAAGTTTAGGATCTATCAGGTT